>JANIPM010000003.1:28886046-28899820 GCA_027478405.1 Erythroxylum cassinoides
CCAAATGTGTGCATTTCATCCTTTGATTATGCTTTTGATGCATTATGTGTGTTTTGAATGGCAAGATGATTCTATGTTATGCCTTATGTGATAAGTTGAGTTAATTGTGATGTTGCTTGAAGTGTGATGCATTCATAGTTTTTGAAATTGTTATTGCTTTGTGAAAAGAAAATTTGAGTTTTACGAGAATGAGAAAGTGAAGTTTAAATTGTGACAATTTTTAGCATTTTGGTATGGAAGTTTTGAAAAGTTAAAGAGTTTGTGAAGTAAATACTTGATGAGATTTTTACTGAGAAATTCTTTATAAGATGGCAAAGTTTTGAGAAATGGCTTTTATTTATTTTTCAATGTACAAGCATGTTATCCACGAGCTCTCTAGCTCACCCCCCTTTCATCCCCATCTCCAGGTATTCGAGAAGGAGATCGGATGAAAGCATGGCAAGACTTTATGTTTGAATTGTATAGATTTGAGTAAGTTGTATAGGATGATTTATGAATTTGTGAAGCGGTGTATAAATTGTAATTGACTTATGAGATTTTGATGAGGCTATTGAGTTATGGTTTTACACATGGATATGTTATATAAATTGTGTATGATTATGGGTTATGGATTGCGATCGTATAAGAGTGTGAATTAGATTTGTATAAGAAATTGATTAAGAAGGAATTTCCTATGGGAAATTATATGGATGTGATTGGTATAAAAAAAAGGGAAAATTTATACCGGATTTTAGAATGTCTTAAGGTCTCCAACGCGATAAGTTCACTATGTTTTGTGTTCGCAACGGATGTCGAAATTTGTTTCCGTTCGATTGATCGATTTGTTGATGTGACTCGAATTTCTTTGGATATTCGTTCGTATTCGTTTCGATTTCGATTTGCTTTCGCTTTCGTTTCGCTTATGGATCCGTTTCCACCTAATTGTTTTCGCCTTCGTCCTCCGTTTTTCGGTTGGGATCCGGTTCCCGGATCGGGTCCCAACAGCTTTTATAGCCTTGATGAATAAGGTATTTCAACCTTATTTAGATCATTTTGTGATTGTATTTATTGATGACATTTTGGTGTATTTGAAGTGTAGAGAAGATCATTCTGAACATTTGAGATTGGTTCTACAGATACTAAGGGAGAAACAGTTGTATGCCAAGTTCAGTAAGTGCGAATTTTGGCTTGATCAAGTAGTATTCTTGGGTCATATTGTGTCTAGACAAGACATACAAGTAGACCCGAAAAAATAAAAGCAGTGTTGAAGTGCAAAGTTCCAAAAAATGTGACTGAGATTTGGAGTTTCCTTAGATTAGCTAGTTATTACAGAAGGTTTGTCGAGGGGTTTTCACTAATCTCAGCCCCTTTGACAAAACTTTTGAGAAAGAATGTGCCTTTCAGATGGAATGTTGATTGTCAGGGGAGTTTTGAGGAGCTAAAGCATCAGTTAACTACAACACTGGTATTAACTATTCCATCTGGATCTGGAGGATATGTTGTGTATAGTGATGCTTCACACTAGGGTTTAGGATGTGTACTGATGCAGTATGATAGGGTAATAGCATATGCATCGAGATAGTTGAGGTCTCACGAGTTTAACTACCCGATACATGATTTAAAACTTATTGCTGTAGTATTTGCTTTGAAGATTTGGAGACACTAACTATATGGGGAAACTTTTCAGGTATTTACTGATCATAAAAGTTTAAAATATTTGTTGAGTTAGAAGGAGTTGAATATAAGGCAAAGGAGGTTGATAGAATTGCTGAAAGATTATGTTTGCTCTAACATGCTATTGTCATAGGATCTATACTTGCATGTCCTCTGGATATTCAGATATATACTCTAAGGTAGTGGGATATTACAATTTAAAAAATCATTTAATCATCATATAAATATAAAATTAAGAACAATACAAAGTATTTAAAATATTACAATTTCATCAAATAATAAATAATAATTAAATTAAAACATTAAATAATAATAATAATAAATATCTATGACTCCCTAACAATTGTAATTTACAACAAGACTTCATATTGAAGAACCAAAAAACTTGAAATAAAAATATTTACAATTATATTGTATATGAAATTTAACATATATATCAAATATAAGTTAAATTAAAAGAAGAGGAAAAAACATAAAATTTCATTTAATTGAATACCCACTCAAATTGCACTGATCTCAATTCTCATTTAGTACAAAATCTTATTATGGAAAGGAGCTTCATCATTACTATCATTCAAATTCGTTACACCAAACGAAATGCCAATACTTTTCTATCTAAGATAATCTTCCAAGCCACTCTCAACTATCAAACTCAATTCCTCAAAAATGCAATCTAACAAAAGAACAATATTATCAATGTAAATTGATTCTACTGAACTACTTGTTCTATTAAGATTCCTAGTAAACAATAAAAGTAAATTATTAAAAAAATTATATCTAACTTGATAATGATAATAACATACATTTCTTGAAGCTCTAAATTGTATCAAGCAAAGACCAAGTCATTCAATATTTTGTGCTCTAACCTACTCCTTCTTTTGGAATGGATAAATTTAAATATGCTCTAGATCTTTTCATACCTTATTGCACTCACAAATTGATTTAGAATTTGAATTGCAAACCTTTGTAATTCTAGAACACCACTTCTAAACAAACTTTATAAACAAAATAAAGTGATGATTAATTTTTAACAAGCAACAAAAGTGAAAATATATCTAAATTAAATTTGTCTCATTGACAAATAGTAATTGACATCCTAAAATCACTAGAAGCATGCTTATAAATCTCCATTTGTGAGCTTTGGAGATCTTGTATCATTTCATGGGTAACAATTATTGTAATAATTAATAACATTCCTCTATTAACTTCAGTTTTCTTTGTAAAACTTGATCTGATATAGACACTAGGATTCAAAAATGTCCTACTTGTAAACAGCGAAAAGTTGTCTTTCTCATCTTTCATTGATGATTGCAAGATAAGATGTGTACATAGAAGATATATTTTTTTATTTTGACCTTAATGGCTTCCTTCACCCTCTTTATGACATCGTAAAAATAAACTATTGTTGCCTTCTCATCATTATCAATCAGACAAAGTACCCTCACTAAAGGCTCATAAACTAGGATGACAAATTGACCTTGAGATCAACATTCAGTATCTTCAAGTATAATCTAAAAACTTCCTATTTAGCATTAGACCTAGCATGTTGAGATGCAACTCACTTATCATTGTAAACATTTGTCTCAACTTTTTTTTATCATAATAAAACATTGAAGTGATAAGAAATTTATTGCAAATATTTTAATAATAGGACGACACAAATTTCTATTATTAGTGAATCTCATTAAATTCAAGACTCATGTACGATTGTAGATTAACTTAGTCATCTATTTTGTTTTCTGCATAGTCTCATCAATAATAAAAAATACCTAACATCCATTATATTTTCCAACATCAAGTCAATATAATATACAGCATAAGGAGTCCAATAAAAAGAATTATCCTTACTTTGAAATCTTCTTCCAACTAATTTATAAGTGAAATCATTGTCAATACTGAATTTAACAATATTTTCTGGCCCAGCTTCATTTACAACATCATCAAATATTTCAAATAGAATATTAGTATTCCTAATGAGGTCATATGCATCAATATCTTTAAAAAATATTGTACCCTTTGCATAATAAACCAAAAAATTAACAATAGGCTCACGTTTTATATTTGTTCAACCATTACACACGATTAAATTTGCAAAAGTAGCCCAAGTCATTATTCTTCTATCCAAATAACTTTTAATTTCTCAAATAGAGCTACTAAAAAATTTACTTATGCTATCATCAATTGAAAAAATTTTGTACCCTGGACCATAGGAGATAATAGCATCTACCATAGGCTGATAACAATAAGACTAGAAAGCATTAAATGTTATACTTGAATCATACCACTATTTAACCATTGCCATATTTACATTATGAGCCACTTCTCTAGATTATAAGGCACTACGGATTGAAGATTAAGCTTCATGAGTTATTTTTTGTGCAAAAAAATTAGACGCCTATCTTCTTCTTTTCCTAACATCAGATGCAAAAATTTCTTCTTGTTGGTTAAGAATACTACTACCTTCAACATTCTCACTATCATTATGAACACCAACAAAAGAACTTCTACTACCAATTTTGTAATTCAATATTTGCTTCTTATCGTTCTCATGTTGATCCTGTTTAAGCGAGATCTTTATTTGTCATTTTACATCTTAACTCATTTTTTTTATAAGGCTCTACATCACCTTTGGCCCCCAGATAAACGTTTTTTTAATCTATCGATTCCTCTACCTTTCAAATGCTTGTTACAAGATAAACAGATACTAGGATTCTTCATTTTGGGAACCAATCCAATATTGTCCCAAGCTTGATCATTGAATCTTCCTGAAGTTGTTGAATTATCACGAGTACTTGAAGTTTCTTTAATTTATCTGTCAAAATAAATAAAGACATGTGTCAAAATTAAATTAATAATTCGCATACTATTTTGATACTCATAAGATAAGATGGTGAATGTGTATTTGATACTCATAAGATAAGATTAGTATTTGTAATTTTATTTCCTAATGACAACAATATACAATATAAAAATGCGAAGGTTTATTTTTTTAACTTAATTACATATATTAAATGATGTAATTATATAATAAACCTTATATTTAAATAATTAATCATATGTTAAATACTTGTTATAGACAAATAATAATTAGTAAATTGTATGTTTCATATATATTAGTTAACAAATTAACAACTTAATGCATTAATTTTAAAATTGACAATGCCTAAATTATATTAAAGTCAAACCAACTCACACAAACAATTCTAACATTAAAACTCAAAATTTTCAATGCATTAATTTTCTTCATAAATTGACAATGCCTAAATGATATTGAAATTGAGCTAACTCACACAAACAATTCAAACTTTCAAACTCAAATTTTCAAATGCATTAATTTTCTTTATAAATTCAAAACGCCTAAATTACATTGAAATTGAATTAACTAATACAAAAACTTTAATTTTCTTCATAAATTCACAATGTCTAAATTATATTAAAATTGAACTAACTCACACAAATAATTCTAACTTTCAAACCCAAATTTACCGATGCATTAATTTTTTTCATAAATTCACAATGCCTAAATTACATTGAAATCAAATCAACTCATATAAACAGTTCCAAATTTTCAAACCCAAACTTTCCAATGCAAAATTTATAAACCATTCATAAAACACACATGACACAACCAAAACACAATGTAATTGCAATTTATACTAGAAATAAGCAATTCAAAACACACCAAAAAATTCAGAAATTGCAATGTGGATTAGGTTAGGACGATTGGGTTTGGTTGGGGTCTAGATCTAGAAAATGAAAATCATGATTTATGCAATCTTTCCAGTTTCTAGGCAAGCCACGAGATGAGGGTGGACTGGAGCAGGGAGAAATGGCGATGGTGAAGTGGCTCGATGGTGGAGCTAGGCAAAAGATGGAAGGCAGCGTGCAGTGATGGGTTTGGGTAAGTCTAATGGTCGAGCATGGCGTGGGGTGATGGCAATGGCAGCCTACACACACTCAAATGTCTCTTCAAAACTTATTCCTCCTCGTCCCATTAATAGGACCCAAAAAAAAAGATACAATATTTTTTGTAATTAAAAAAATTAAATTCTTTCTCTAAAAAAATAAATAAATTCTGACAAATCTTATAAAATATTCGATATATATATATATATATATTAATTTATAACCACCTAAAATCAAATGAATATTTTAGAATTTAAATTCTTAAGATCTAAGATATTATAACTTGTTTTAAGGAATTCATGCCATTCGAATTTAAAATATTAAACATTTAAAAGTGCCTGGGGGTGAAAGCAAGCGTGGTCTAGGAGGCTCAAATTTCAAGCAAGCTCGTGCCCAACTAACCCTAACGGACACCACTCCGTAGACGGTCAAACCCAGATCATAGAAACCTAGAGAAAAAGTAACTTCCTGTCAGCTTTGAACTCGGAAGAAATGGTCAAAACTAGAGCAGATTCAAAACCTTAATATGTGCCCGTAACCCAAAAGGGCTTTGCGTAAAATCTTCATCCCTTGTTTGTCTTGTTGGGGTAAGTGTAGTAAAAGACTGTGTGAGAAACTCCTGAGCTGGCCAGAGGATTCAACCTGGAAGTTGAAAGCGATTTGGGAGAGAGAGCTCAACTTGGCTTTTTAGCCTGTGGTAGTGGTAGTAAAGTCGCCCAGGTTAGCTGCACATGCGGTTCTTTGGCTCTCTTCACTCTATAAACGGCAGATATATCTACATCATATCAGCATCAAACAGGAGAAAGGGGCACGCCAGGTCGACAGGGAAATTGAAAAAGTAGCTAATATAGGGATTTAGGGACATTTTTTTGATCCCAGTTTTTATGTTGTTACATTAAATTTTATTCACATTTACGTTAAATCTATACAAATCTGTGAACCAAATTAAGTAACACATTATTAAGACACTTAAAAAAACAGGTACTCCAACTTAGAAAATTACAGTGCTATTTCGTGGTGCTCTCGATCGGCTACATATCTCTTCGAAAACGACACTTCAGAGTTTGCTGTTATTACAGGACAGTGAAAGATGGTTTTCACTGGAAAATATCTTTTCCAAGTTTATACAAATGACGGTTCAATATATTGGGAATCCCTAAAGTTCATAAATTGTACAAGTAACTGCGTCTGTGACTATTAAAGAGCTTCAAATACTAATGATAATTAAGGTTGAATAAACGTAATATGACCACATGGTGTAGTCATAATCAATTGAGAATGAATGAACGAAATATGACCGCATGGTATAGTCATTATCAATTGAGAAATTATTCAAGTTATTCTTAGATGATATTCTCATCTGTTCACGTCATATAATAATGAACAAGAAAATAAGTTATATCTTTTTATTTAAATTGTTTGATTTGATTTAAATTACGATATGACATTTGACAGACCATATGCTATCATGTTAACACAATACCCTTGGCTTATCCAATAATTTCTCTTGTCTACAATTCAATCTTATATATGTTTATGCAATTTAATTGTGGAGCAACTCTGAAAATTTCTAGTAAATCAAAGTTGAATTTTATTACAAGCAAAGACCTATAACTTCTGAGATTACAGGTGGGTTACAGCTCCTTCACCATGATTTCATCTTCTTCTCTTACGTAGCCTCGAACCCTTCTTTCCCCTTTACTTGTCCTCACTCCTTTCTCCCACCAAAAATCTTCTTTTGAAATTCCTAGTCGAACCCAAAACCAAAACACTGACGATAACACCATCCACCCCCGACTAAAGATCCACCTTTGAAAACGTCCATTTCTATCAACTCAAACCAAATCTCGTCAGCGACAAAATCTACTTGTCTCCAAGAGACTGTTCTCGAAACTTCTTCCCATTCCCTTGAGATTAAAACTTCAAGGAACACCAGATCATGGAAGTAAGTTGTTTTAGATGGTATGGCGGACTGCACAAAAGATAAAGCTTTAACCTATGTCATCCCCCTCCAGAGTTATCTAAGAAGGGAGCTACACATTTTAGGTTAGCTCTGATAGGTTTTTTCATAGGAAAGCAACTTGCTTTTCCTGTGGTTCAGAGAGCTTTAGCAAAATCTTGGGTAGAGTTTGTGCTAAAGGAAACTTTAATTACTAGCTCAAACAATTCTTTGTTTAAGTTTGATTCTGAGATATGATTGAATTTGGTGTTGGAAAATGTTCCTTGACATATCCAAGGTAAGTCCTTATTTATGTGAAAGTGGAGTCTGAATGGGGGAAACGAGAAGAGGTTAGGTTTGCCTCGATGTGGGCTAGGTTTCATAATATTCTAGTAGAATACTAGAACACGAAAGAGTTGGGAAGAATTGCAAGTGTTGTGGGACATCCTCTCTTAATGGATATTCAGACGGCTAGGATGTCTAGGAGAGTGTATGCACAGATGTGTGTAGAGCTAGAATTACAGAGGAGTTGACCTTCTTCTTTCCAACTGGCTACTTACAATGAGGAGGGGAAAATAATTTTTTAAAAAAATAAGGATTGAGTATGAATGGAGGTCTGATCATTATGCACTAAAGAAGGAATGGGCATCTACAGGGAGATTGTTTGAGACTGGATTACAACAGGAGTTGGAGAAAGGAAAGGTGAAGATATCAAATAATCCAAATCAACGAGAGAAGGAGCAAGAATTAATATCAGAGAAGACATATTAAACTAATAAGGAGATTAGAGCATCAGAGATTCATAATGAGCAATGTAAGGGCCAAGGACCTCAACAATTGGATCATAATAATGAGATGGCAATACAAGTCGATAAAGATATAAGTATTGCCAGTAGTCCTTCTCTTCTAAGCCAGGATTAATAGATGTAAGATGAATCGAGTGGAGACCTTGAGGATAACTTTCCTACTGTAAATCAAGCAGGTACATTTCCTTCCTCTCCTATTTCTGAATTAGTTCCTAATAGTTCTGGTATTATGGGAGGGGCAGAGGGGGATTTTACTGTGAGGAAAAGTAGGAAATCTAGGAGGAAACAGAAGTAGGAGTTGTTTCTGGTTTTTATGTTTATGGATTTTGTTTTTTGGAATGTAAGGGGTCTAACAACCCTAAAAAACAATTAGCAGTACATGCTTGTCTTAAGAGATTACCTGTTTCTTTTGTTTGTTTAATTGAATCTAGGATTAGGTCTCTTTCCTATTTGAATAATGTTTGCTCCTCCTTGTTTCTTAGATGGCTTTTCTACAGTAATGTAGACCATGCTTCGAATGCTAGGATTGTTAGCTTCGAACCCTGATTTTTGTGTGTGTTCTATTCTAAGCTCTAATGACCAGTTGATTCACTTAGAGTTGACCCCTAGGAGTTGTTCTTCATCCTTCTTAGTGACTTGTGTTTATGGATCTAATAACCTTAACCATAGGAAATCTTTGGTCTGATCTGTCAAATATTAACCTCTTTGTAGGTAATCTTGGATTATGGCGGGGGACTTTAAAATGCTATTTCGTTCCCTCATGGGGCAGATCCTATAAGTCCATCAGCTATGAATGGGATGAGTGACTTTCAGAAGTGTGTTGAGAACAATGCCTTGTATGATTTAAAGTCCAGTGGTCCAAGTTTTACTTGGAACAACAAACAATGTGGAGATTTCTTTATTGCTAGGAAGTTAGAAAGAGCCCTTATTAACTCAGCTTGGAGCTTTAGATTTCCTAGTTCTTATAGTGTTATTCATAACGAAAACATCTCAGACCATTCTCCAATAGTCGTTAGGTCTTTAGCTAACATGCAAAAGAGATCTTCCCCTTTCAAGTTTTCTAATTTTCTAGCCTCTCAACCCAATTTCCTTCAGACAGTAGAGGATGCTTGGTCCTCTCAAGTTTAGGGTACTCCTATGTATTGTGTTGTATCTAATCTTAAGATGGTTAAAAAGCTCTCAAAATTATGAACTCTGGCCAGATAGGGGATGTGAATGTTAGAGTTGAGAGTTGCCAAGTTACTCTTAATAACATCCAGGATCAAATGAGACTTTTGCCTAAGTCTTCTCATCTGATTGCTAAGGAATCAGAGGCCATTAATGAGTTAATTACAACTCTAGAAGATCAAGAGTCTTTCTTTAAACAGTCATCCAGGATTAAATGGCTCAGAGAAAGGGATAGGAACACCAAATTCTGCCATAACTCACTCCTAGCTAATATAAACAGAAATAACATACAATCTTTAGTAATGGGAAATGGGAACATGATAATTGATCTAGAAGAGATTCAAGATCAGTTTCTTGAATACTTTCAGGGTTCTATTGGGGATAAAAAGGTTTTTCACTCTTCTAAAGAGTTTGTGGAAAACTTTTCCCTCATTCATTACCTAATAATCTTTCTAATTCTCTTATTGCTGAAGTCTCAACAAAAGAGATAAGGGAGGTATTCAATTCTCTTAATCCCAATAAGGCTCCTAGTCCGGATGGGTTTAATGGGTTTTTCTTTAAATAAACCTGGCATATTATTGGAGAGGAAGTTACTAGTGCCATCCAAGATTTTTTCCAACATGGAAAACTCCTCAAAGTACTTAATTCCACTTTTATTTCACTCATTCCTAAAAAAGCTCATCCTTCCACGGTGTTAGACTATAGGCCCATCTCTTGTTGCAACATGCTTTATAAGGTGAATGTTAAACTCATAGCAAATAGGATTAGAGAGATCTTTCCTCACATTGTTAGTCCAAACCAAGGTGCTTTCATTAAGAACCATCGAATAGGGGATAATATCCTATTAGCCTAAGAAATTTTCAAGAACTATCACCTTTCTAATAACCAAAAGAGATGCGCTTTTAAAGTGGACCTTCAAAAAGCCTATGATTACATTCAATGGGATTTCCTCCTAATGCATTAGTAGTTGTAGGCCTTCCTCTTAAGTTCATAGAATGGATCAAAGAATGTATAACCTCCCCTTCCTATTCTATTTTGATCAATGGATCTCCATTAAATTTTTTTAGAGGGAAGTCAGGCCTAAGATAATGTGATCCCTTATCTCCATTCCTCTTCATTATTTGTATAGAAGTTTTCACTAGGAGTTTGAATGTTTGCATTGTTGGTAGCCCTTCCTTAAAATACCATTGGAGGTGCAAAACCTTTAAGCTCACCCATCTCTTGTTTATGGATGATCTCCTGATGTTTTTCCATGCGGATCTGAGTTCAGCTCAAACTTTGCTTAATTATAAGTGCACCTTCTCTAGTTTTTATAGTATGGACATGAATCCTTCTAAGAGTCAGTTTTTCTTATCTCCTGATATGGATTACCTGACTCATCAAATGGAAGTTATCTCTTGGCTCAAGAAAGGCACTCTCTCTGTATAGTATTTGGGGGTACCTCTCTTAACAGGTAGGCTATCTAGGAGGGATTGCTTACGCCTATTAGACAAAATTGATGCTAGGATTAACAAATGGACTAAAAAACCTTTCCTATACTAGTAGATTCTAATTGTTGATTTCTGTACTATCTTCTTTCTAAGTGTAGTGGTCCTACCCATTTTATTCTTCCTTCATCCATCCTTAAGGATATAAAGAATAAACTTAGGAATTTTTGGTAAGCTGGGAAGGTGGCTTCTAAATCTCATGCTAAGGTTAAATGGAGTGACATTAGGAAACCGAAAAGGGAGGGAGGTTTAGGGATTAAACATTTGTCAACATGGAATTATGTCCTGTTAGGGAAAAGGATCTGGTATCTAGTTGTTGATAAAGAAGCTCTGTGGGTTAAGTGGGTGCCTAATATCATTTTGAGAAGGACAAATTTTTAGAGTGCCCAACCTACCAACAATAGTTCATGGACTTAGAGAAAAATCTTATTTGTGAGGGATAAAATGGGGATCTAATTCAGATTTAGGATAGGGAATAGAAATTCTAATCTTTTATGGCAGGATCCTTGGCACCCTAGAGGAATCTTGAAGAACTTCTCTTCCTCGAGGGAGATCAATGGGTCGGAACTTCCTATGACAGTAAGAGTCTCCAAAGTTATTAGTAATAATGAGTGGAGATGGCAAGAGGCAACTATAAAGACCATTGGTAACCTTGAGCCCCTACTGTACCAACCAAGTAGCTCTAAACCAGATTGTTTGGAATGGTTAGCTAACCCTTCAAAAAAATTTACTAATGGTTCAGCCTATAATTTCTTAAGATCTCTAATTTAGAATGTTCATTGGCACAAATTGGATTGGTTTAAAAGCAATAGCCCTAGGTGGTCTTTCATACTATGGCTAGCTTTCCTTAAGAAGTTGCAAACACGGGACAAACTTCTCTATCTCCATACTCCTTACCACTGTTCCTTGTGTATCTTGAATAATGAGACTATTGAACACCTATTTTTTGAATGTCCTTTCTCTAAAACCGTATGGGACCAATGCCTTAACCACATCCATATACTCATTCCCAATCAGACAAACCTTCAATCCATCCCTATTTGGTTTAACCAATCCTCAAATATCAAAACTTCAGACATTAACATTTTCCCTATCCTTCTTTCTACTGTTGTCTATAACATTTGGACTGCAAGGAATACTCGAACATTCAAAGATGAAGTTAAGGATGTAGGGAGCTTGTGCTCCAGAGTAATCTTCCAAGTTATGGCATCTCAGCTCAAACATCGTGAAGAGGTAATTGATGAAGTTCTTTTCACTAATATTTCTACAGGTTTGTTATTTCAGGAGTGTCAAATGGAGGTCCAACATTTCTTAGGTTTCTAAAGCAGAAGAGAAGACAGGTTCAGGAAACATTCTTGCTTCCAACAAGCAAATGGAGTTGTTTTGATTTCAAAATTGAACAAGGGTGGGTATCAAATTCCTCTTCGATAAAAAGTAGAAGAGAAGTCAACTCCAGGAAAACTTCTAATTTCAAATCAATAAATTAAAGGTAACATAGAGTGGACAAGACAATAGCCTCTCCTTGTAGCAGATCAACTGACCTTAAGGATGTAGGCCAGAAGATTAAATAATGTTCCTATCAATGAAGGTATGCGAGTGGTGGGCAAACTTGACAGTGAACAAGGAAACTAGAAGGACATTTGTAACATCCCACCCCTGACAGGAAGGGTAAAATAGTAAATTGTCATAGGATGAGATTGATAGGGATTAATTAGTATTGTTCATGCATACTAGTATTAGTAAACAGTGAATTTGTGCACATGCAAATTTCGGTACATGCATACATGACATTCCTGGTAGATGTGCCTACTGCAATTTTATTGTGATTAACGTGGTTATTGGGTTTGAAAAATTATTCTGAGTGCGCCATCGAGTGTTTTATATTTTAAGGGATTTTAAGGAATTTTTCTGAAATTTCCAGAGAAAATTCCCGGACCGGAAAAAAAATCGCCAAGTGGCGAACCGGTTGATTTTCAGTAGCAAAAAAAAATAAATATTGTCAATTGGGATTGTTGAATTTGTTCTTATTGGGACCGAAATTGGATGTTTAAAAACAACAAAAATGGATTGAAACGTCAAAGACCATTGCTTAAGTTTGACTTTTCTTACCTAAGCGTTTAATGCTTACTTGACTTGGTCTTCTCTTCTCGATTCTTCTTCAACTCCTTGCCTATTTATTCTTGTTCTTGTTGCTTTATATTCGGCTCTCCTAATGGGAATGGATGAAAAACAAATATACGTGGATGGAGGAGGAAGCTTTACTTTATATATATATATATCTATAAAGGCCATACGTGGAAAGCATTCCACTTTACATTTAATGTGTCTTTAATGGTTAAAGACAAATGGCATTTTAAAGAAAAAAGAAGAGTGATGATCGTGATATATAAGAGGAAGAAAGGGTTTTGAAAAAGGAGGTTTTTCATCTCTTCTCTCATCATCGACCTTCATCATCTCTCAAGCTCTTCATTCTCCAAGCTTCTTCTTCTCCATCGTTTAACTAAAATGCTACTCTTCTCCTACCTTAAGTGCATCCTCTCCCTTTGCTCAAGCTCAAGCTTCCTACCTCCTTTGATAGGGTGATTGCCATGTATGGTGAGGGGAAATTAGGAAATTGGTGAGGTAGTTGAAGAATTGAAGGGATTAAAAGCTTGATTTGGTAAGTTTGGTTTTAAGCTTTCATTATGTTTTTAATGAATCAATTGGTTGTTTTAATGCATGAATTGGAAGTTATTGTTCATTCTAAATGATGATGTATGATGCATGAAGGTCTTGAAACCTATGGTTGAGTTATTGGGTATAAGGTTAGGGTTGTG
>JANIPM010000003.1:28969678-28980512 GCA_027478405.1 Erythroxylum cassinoides
AATTAAAAATAATCATTTAAAATATATTTAAAATTTGATATAAACAAATATTTAACAAATTTTTATTTCTTAATATTTTTAAAAAACCAACTACCATGAATAATAATGGTAATCATTCATTTATCTTAACCAACCATCATAATTATAATGATTATATTCATTCTCATTCCTCACTATATTCATTATTATTCTCATTCTCATTGCCCTCTGTGAACCAAGCGCCCCCTAAAGTAATGGTGTGCATGGCCATGCAAAACATTAAATTCACGTACACCTTTTATGGTCCATACGCAACAAAGAAACCCGGTATGACCAACCCTTTGTTTCAAACCGATTTTGGTCCAATACGGTATGTACCGGCCGACACCGACCAATACGAAATGGTATTCATATCTTTAGTTTCCGCAAACATTCACGCTGCTACTCTTTTGTTTTATTTAAAACCAACACATATAAAACCCTCATTGCTTTAGTTCCACTCTAAAACATTTGCATTTTAATCTCCCTACACTGCGTTTTAGGCGTGTCTTAGTTGCCCCTTTGTTAGCGCATTTTGCTTCATTTTGTTTCTTTCTCCAAGCTACCTTGTCTTTATCAATTAAAGTAATGGTGTGCATGGCCATGCAAAACATTAAATTCATGTACACCTTCTATGGTCCATGCGCAACAACCTCGAGCAACTTTGATTTATTTTTGTTTCTATTTTTCTTGTCTTCTTTTTTTCTTTTAATTTTTTTCTTCTTGCTCCATAACGACAAGTGAAAACTAATCTTCAAAAAATGGTCAAAATATCATACTTTCTACTAACTTTAACTTTTTTATTTCCAAATTGTGCCTAAAATTACATGTGTCAAAAGGAGTATCTTAAGCAATTTAATTTTATTAATCGCTAAGTGTTATGAAATAATTAAACAATCAATTAAGCACATATCACCGGTCTATCTTCCAAGCATTAGGGACCACACTCCATGCACCTAACTAGCGGTCCAATAGGCATCTTGCGACCAAGCACTCGTTAACAATGCAACTAGTAAGCAGCAATAATGCACCAGCCCACACCCACAACAGCCAACTTCCACTACACCTGTATCCGTAAGTCTTTAGTGCACTCATAATAGGTGACCAGAGAAACCCCAATAGAAGTAGTCCCAACTCACTAGAACAACTCCCCACCAGTATCATAATAACATTCCATTTAATTTTTATTATTTATCTTACTTATTTTATTAGAAAATATTAATTACTTTCATTTTAGTTTTAAATTTTAAATTATAATTAATTGCTTAGGTTATGTATAGGATTAGTTCTTATAATTCACAGTTGTCATAATTATGGATGCACAAAAGGCACCAATAGGACATCATTAAAAGGTAAGTCCACTATGAATATAATTGATAAAAATCAACCCAAGATTGTACCTACCATAAGTACCAATCAAAAGTATATTCAGATAGCCAAATGATGAGATTGATTGAGAAACAAAAGAGATAATTTTGCTCTGTGTCATGTAACACCCCCATGTCCACCTACACCTTAGTGTGTTTTGTTCCAAATGCTTACAACTCAAGGGAGTTTTCTACTTTTTGTTTTATTTTATGTGGATTTTTTTTTTCATTTGAGAATTTGTTGCATATATTGGGATAATATATGATTTAAGTTTGGGGGGGGAGTAAAAGTATATACAATGATGAACTTTGTGATTTATGCTTAAACTCATCAATACTATGATTCGTAGGTTGATTATTCCCTGTAGTAGCCTAAAATTTTCCTATTGTTGTTTAGAAATAGTCCTTAAGTTAGGATAAAACTTTTGTTTGAGTTGTAATAAGGGAGAGAGCTGAGCATGATTAATGTTTTACTTAAAATATCCTAAAGCATCTTATTAGTTTTTTTTAATGAAAATGTGCAAGACTTAATGCATTTAAACTCCTATGTGAGGCTTTGAACCTAAGAGCAATTCATCAAATTTGTGCTCATAAATTTTTCTATATGTTGTATGTTTTTAAACACGGCTTATGTATTCTTTAACTTGCTTTTGAACACATTTTGAGACTATATTTTTGGTGAATTTATGCATGGAGATGATAGGGGCACTTAGGATAACCTTTTTTTACCTACCTCAAATTTTACCCCTAAAGAACTATTTTGAGATTTGACCTATCCTTTCTTGTATACTAAGCTTGTTACAAGCCACTTTTACCTTCTTTTTGTTGATGTACTTAACAATTATGAGTTCCTAAATTAAAGGAATTGTATGAAGCTTATTTTGAATATTTCTATGAAAAGTAAATTAGTTGATTGAAGTTACATTATTTTGATTTTTTCAATTTTTATAGAATAGGGGGAAGTATAGGAAAATAAAAGAATAAAACTCCTCTTTGATGCTCTTGTTCAAAAAAAAGAAAAAGAAAAAAATGATATGTTGATTGAAAGGATACTATTTGAATTAACTGAATTTTAGGAGTGATTTTAGCTAAAACTTCTATAGATGATTTTGTATGGTTTCCTTCAATTTGTTTAACCTAAACAACTCTTTCTACGACACCTTTACATAAGCCACTTTACAACCCTTATTAAGTCTATTTGGTTTATGCATTAAATTCATTTTTTTAGTGGTGAGATATGACCCATGAGCAAGTTTATGGAAATAACTTGATATGCTTTGAATTGAGAGTCTAATAAATCCTAAAAACTTTGAGTTTATGGAATGAAATCCATGAGAGAGTGTTAAGTCTTGTTTCATTTAATTTTATTAGAATTGATGAGACGCTATGTTTTCATTCCAAAAATGTGTCCTAAGAGTGTATGTTTTGTCAATTGCTATTTTATTTAAACCTTTAATGTGTATTAATTTTTGAAATTTTTTGGATAACATGAAAGAAGGTGAGAGGTTGTTATGAGAATGATTGATGTATGAAATTGATGTATATTTGAGGAGAAGCAAGAGTCTGGTATAGAAGAATTTGATAAGGTGTGATTTGATTATGTTAACTAGATTCATCTTTTTTTATTGATTTTGGTGTTTAATTGGTGAAATTAATATTTATTTTGTTTTAAAAGATGACAAGTAAAGATTGGATCAAATTAGATTATTACTTGTTAAAACCACGAATTTTGGAAAAAAGATAACAGATTGCTATAGTGGATGAAGTGAGATCATGATTTATGTAAAGAGTTTTAATTTAATTAGGAGACTTATTCTCAACTTTATTATGTAGAGATTTTGATTTGTTTGGAAGATAATCTCTGGAAAATGGAAGAAGTTAGATTTTGGGTAGAAAAAGAAGAGGAAAAACATATCGCACACCTTCTCTATAATTATTTTTTGTTTTATTAGTGTTTTCTCTTCATCTTTTATCTTTTCTTTTATTTTTGTGGTAGAACTAAAGTCATGAGTGACTAAATCTAAATTTTATGATTCAAGGGGAATAAAAACTCTAACTGTAATCTAGTAAGATTTTGTTCTTAACTTAGATATTTTATTTCAACTAAAATATTTCTTGTTTTATATTCTTGACTAATTAATATTGATTAATCTAATAAATTACTTTGATGTTGATTATTTTATAGCTATCTATAAGTTCAATGATCCGTAATTGTTATGAATGATTGATATAAGTAACAAATATGTCAAATGAAATTGTATATTTAATTTATGAGAAGCAATAAAACTCAATTATTTAATTTATGATATAGTCTTTTTCACAAGCTTATTGTTATCATTTAATTGATATGTAATGATATCATACTTAATTAATTTATGGTAAATTTTAGTGTTTGAATCAGCTAATTTAGAAAAAACTGAGACTTATTATGGTTATCCTAGTAAATTTCGGACTAACTAATTAAATTATTAAAATTATTCTTCTTAGATTAATTATCAAAGTTACAATTCGATGAGAACTTTCCTTTGAACCAGTATTGAATTATTCATTTTAATACTTAGTTAATTTATTTTGATTCTTTGATAAATTTAGTTTATTAGGTAATTAATCATAAACTCTCATTTTATTGTATTAATTAAAATTAAATAAGCTAATTTTTAGTTCTCTTAAGATTCCACCTAGTTCTATTACTATTATAAGAATTTAATGAATTGAATTGACAGCTTTGACAATATGTCATAGACTTATCATTTATGCATAACTTTTTTTATGCCAGCAGATATCTTTTGAAGGTTAAAATTGTTCTAAAGATATGATATCTTTTTTTTTTTTTTGAATGGAAGATATGATATCCTTTGGAGCATAATATGTATGACAATAGTTTCAATCCTCGCAACGGAACATAGGATCACTGCATATTCATAGTACTTTTGATTGAATCCTACTGTAACTGTACCAAAGTAAAAAGATACCGTAATGAGTTTTTAAGCTAGTTCGAACACCTTTGCATTTGCTAGCTATTTCTTTGTTCATTTTTCCAACTTTGGTTACCTTGGACACCGTAAACCGGAAAATTCCATATGGGAAAAAGTGACGTATTTATTTGTCGGCTGAGTCGTGCGAAGTCTAGCAACGATCCTTCCAAACATTCCAGCTGAAAACATCATTCGACATTTCCCGGATGGTAACATTACACACCCAGAATGAAATTGGGGGAGAAAACTTATAAAATAAGAAGACAAGATTTTAACCCAATTTAAAGCTAGAAAGTTGGCAACCAAGAATCCTGATTAAGCTATAACAATGCCACAATATCATCTATTGACTTCAGCGTCTTCTCGTAGTATACGTATGATTCATACACCTTGGGGGTCCGGATATAAGAATCCAACTGCAAGAACAAACAAACACCATCACTAAGATAAGATTAAATTTCACGGATATACAAACCTTTTACCACTTTCAAGCTGTCATGTGGCATGTAATATCATCGTCTCTAAATAGTTCAGTTCCTATGGTTTTTCCCAAGAATTATCTTGGTTTTAGTACTGTAAGAGTTTCTAGCCTTGTTAAGTCATAGGCCTAAAGAGTCAACTAAGCGACAATGTCTAGTTACGCCTATACTCTATACAGATGCATTTATCAATGTGGCATACCTGGTCCATATTGTCCACCAACTCATTGGCCTTCGTAACATAATCTTTTCGACGATCGACAGGCAAAGTAGCCATTGCAATTCTCAGATCCTTACCAAGATAAGCTTGTTTTAATCTAATGTAAAACAAGACATACCTCCAAGACATCCTCTCCAACATTTCCCTTATACTATGCAACCCCTCAGCCGTCTGTTTGATTCTCGCCGCAGAGTCTTCCGGCGACAAATCAGGCTCAAAGTAACGTTCTTTTAGAAACGAATGTGTGCCCCAATTTTGAGCCGATGCTAATGGTATTCCACCTAGTTGTTGAGCCACTGCAACAGAAGCAGCACCTAACGTTGTCAGAATTTTTCGGCGGATGGTCCCACGTTCTTGGAGCGAAGAATTTGATGCTCTAATGGAGGCTGTGGCGTGTTTAGAATGGGCATTGAAGTTTGTGAAGCATTCAGTACGGAGAAGAGATGGGGTGCTGCTGATGGTGGTCATGGTTTGCATAAAAAGCGTAAAACACATTGGAAGTGAGCTTATCTTCAACCTTGGCTTTTTGCCACGTGGCAGTCGTTATCCTTTTATTTCAATATTCTTTTTTGTAAACAAAATTATGAGGAAGTGGAACATTTGTGATTAGAAGCGTTGGCGTTCGGTGGTTGTGATTTATTCATTTGTTATTTGCATTTATAATTTGTCTAACCGTCAAAATCGTTTAATATGGTGTGGTTTTTTTTTTTTACTCACGAAGTATTTTAGGTTGGTCTTAATTATTAGAAGGTACTTTTAAGTTATCCATACTTAGATTAATCTATGTTCGAGTTGGATAAGTTTTTTGTGGGAGACAAAACTCTGGCCTCAAATTTTAAACACCTGCATATATAAGGGGAGTTCAAACCCTCAATCTCACTTAAATCAGGAAAGCCCCTTATCAATTTACCTGGACCTTAGAGTTTATATATAGTGGATTTTGAAGTAAGCAACTGATTTTCTTGGATTATGTAGCATTCTATTATAAAGTAAAATATCAGAGAGTTTTAATTAATAAGATAACTAATTAATAGACTAATAAGAATTGTTTCAAGAATTGTTGGTAGACTAAGAAGAATTTATAACTCATTTACCTCACAGATGAAGAGATCTAAAGGCTAGAAATCTCAGAAAATATTTGATTAGAGAATTTACGGACATGTGAAATGGTAAGAAATCTAGAACGTGGGAGATATAGTAAACGTGTAGAGGTGGACATGATGAAGAGACGTGAAGTTAAAAAGTTCTATGAGGTACACTTGAAATTAAAGTTGAAAGAACAAGAAGTGAGAGATAATTAAGTAAGCAGAGAAGTGAGAAATTTTGTTTCAAATGGTTGAACTTGAGAGGGTTATATAAATTTATGAGCATCACAAGGATCACGCGTCGTTACACTAGTCAAAATAAAATAACTAGATTATTACTATAGTAGTGGCGAGTCTAGATTGATCTCATAGAGAATGTGTATAAAGTTTATGAAATAAAATTAATCGGTGTCTACACTTAACGAGAAGTTTTGGATTTTTCAAAGAAAAAATAAAATAAATCTAACTAATAAAAACAATTTAAAGAAAACATGCAAAAATGATAAAGGTAGGGAATTCGGTAGGGACCCGGTTTTTTTTGTTCAATCGAAACCTATACCCTAATTAAGCATATTTCATTAATTTGTTGTTCTCAAACCTCTCCTAGCAACTATTAATCGTGGGTTAACAATTAATCCGAGTTTTCCGTTAGGTTTTGTTTAATCAAGATACGATCATTAATTAAACCTAACCACCGAACAACCTAGGATACGATCTCTAGATTTAATTATGCAGTAGCATTACGAATTAGGAAAACCAATTAATCAAGGCAACAACCACATACGATGCGTCATTTAACCTAGGTCATGTTATCCTTAATGATTACGAATCATTTATCGCTACACATGAATTTCAAAATAACAATTACGAATTATATTGAAATTCTGGCAATGGGTTTGAAATTAACAATTCAATGAACGCATTAAAATCGTCAATTCACAATATCTAATGGGTTCATACATAAATAACCGAATAATAACGAAAATTAAATTATCCATACATAATACCCAAATCAATTAAAATAGGATAACACAAGTGATTCCTAATGAGAGAAAGAAACAACAAAATAATAAAAATTCTTAACCTGGACTGTCACTATCGATGTCACCTCTGAACTAGCGTTGAGACATCTAGCTCCTCATAGGTCTTTCCCAAAAAATTTCTTCAGCCCCTATCTTCATGCCTAGCTAAAAACCCTTTTAATTTGCCTTACGCAGCTGTTGCTTGATGCCTCTACTGTAGTTTTACTGTAGCTTGATGGGACGAATTAACTTTGTCCCATCTTAAATCCTTCACTGCGCATGCTATTTCTTCTACTGGTCTGCGCTGTAGTCATGTATTCAGTCCTCGTAAGCTCCAACCAACTGTGCCTGCTCACGCCTGTGTCCAAGCCGAAGCCGCAGACGCAAGCAGCAGCCGCGTCTCTCACGCCCTCGTTGCTCCCTATGCTACATTTCCCCCTATTTTTCTTTTGAACTATTGCGTGATGTGACCAATAAAGGTCACCATCACTTAAAACCCTCCTCCTCTTTACTATGCTTGTACTTGTGCGTTTTGAGCAAAATGCAGCAGCAACATCTGGAGCTCCTTTACTCTCTTGTGTCTACTGTAGCGTCATCTGTGTTTTTAATTAAAACGCTGCGCTCCACTGTGCTTCTCCTGGGTCACGCCTCTGCTCTCTTCCTCATTGTGTCTAATTGATGGGACAATTTAATTTTTGCTGCTTTCCTTTAAAGCGTCGCTCCCTTTTTATCCGTTCCACGCTGCTGTCATTTGCGTTTTCATTAAACGCAAAAATTGACTGCGTTTTCATCCAGCATTTAACGCATCCTTCGGCTGTCGATTGTGCTAGTTCTCCAGCTGCTTGCATGTCGTTTTAAGCATGTGCCACTTCACGCTGTTGTTTTGTTCAACATTTATCCACCTATTGCATGCTTTGCTCCTCACCATAGTCTATGCAGTTCACATTCTTTTCTTCATGTCTTTGTTTATTTATTTTTTTCTTTTAATTTTCTTTGTCTCACTTTATGAAGACAAACGAGTGTTGATCTTCGAAAAATGTCCCAAATAGGATATTTTTGACTCACTTTAATTTCTTTGTTCCCAAATTGTACCTAAAATCAAAAATAAATTAAACTAAATATCTTAATCATTTTTGTATCATTAATCGTTAAGTGTAAATAATTAAATATATCAATAATTAAACACATATCAATTCCCATGTTAGAAATTTTATGCCCGAGTACTATGCCCTCATTTACCATAAAATGACATTTCTCCCAGTTGAGAACTAAGCTTGATTCCTCACATCGTGCAAACACCTTCCCTAAATTCTACAAACATGCATTAAACGAATCACCAAAAACTAAAAAATTATCCATAAACATTTCCATAGAATCCTCCGCTAAATTAGCAAATATTGTCGTCATACACCGCTAAAATGTTGTTGGAGCGTTACACAAGCCAAAAGGCATTCTTCTATATGCAAACATTCTATAGGGGCATGTGAATATGGTATTCTCTTGATCCTAAAGATAAATAAAAATTTGATTATAACCCTAATATCCATCCAAGAAACAAAAAAAAAAATGACCTGATACTTTCTCCACCATTTAATCAAGAAATGGTAGTAGGAAATGATCTTTTCGTGTAGCAAAGTTCAGCTTCCTAAAATCAATGCACACTCTCCAACCCGTTATTGTTCTTGTAGGAATAATCTCACCTTTCTTATTTCTAACGATGGTCATACCTCCCTTTTTCGGCACACACTGAATTGGATTTACCCACTCACTATCTGAAATAGGATAGATAATGCCCGCATCCAGTAGTTTGACTACCTCTTTCTTTACGACTTCCTTCATGTTTGGATTTAATTGCCTCTGTCATTCTCTCATAGACTTTCTTCCTTCCTCTAAGTAAATTATGTGCATCACTACGTCAGGGCTAATTCCTCTTATATCTGAAATCTACCAACCTATAACTCTAACATGCTTCCTCACCAACTCTACCAACTGTTGTTACTGCTCATTTGTCAAATTATTTGATACAATGATAGGGAGGGTTTCCCCTTCCCCTAGAAATGCATACCTCAAATGACTAGGCAATGGTTTCAACTCTAGAATCGATGGACGGACAATGAATAGTGGAGCTAGATTTGTTTCTCCCAGCAACTTCTCTATTCTTTCTTGTTCACCCTTACCTTCACCAATAACCTCTACATTCGGATCAAAAGAAACTTCTTTCTTCTTGCCTTTCGCCATACTCAGCACACATTCATCCATAACATCAACCTTCATACAAACCTCATTATCTATGGGGTGCTTCATGGCTGAGCTCATACAAAACTCAACTTACTCCTTACTAATGCACAATATAAGTTTCCCTCTGGAGACATCTACTAAATCTTTTCTTGTGTAGAGGAATGGACGACCCAGAATCAATGGACATTTTGAGTTAGATTCGTAATCTAACACCACTAAATCCACTAGAATGATAAACGAGTCCACTTTTACTAGCACATCTTCCAAAATCCCAAACGGCCTCTTGATTGATTGATTCGCTAGTTGCAACACTATAGGTTTAGGCTTAACCTCCCCAAGACCTAACTTCTGAAAGACTGAATAAGGCATTGAGCTGATATTTGCACCCAAGTCACACAAACATTTGTAAAATTGTTTATCACCAACTACACAAGCAATTGTGAAACTTCTAGGATCTTTTAGTTTGGAAGGAATAGCATTAGAAATAATTGAACTACATTTTGCTAGAAGTTGCACTGTGTCATTATCAATAAGTGACCTCTTATGAGTTAGGATATATTTAAAAAATTTAGCATACTTAGGCATATGTTCTAATGCCTTCACAAAAGAAAGATTAATCTGCAATTTTTTTAACTTTTCAAGAAATGAGGCAAACTGACTACCATACTGTTGTTTCTTAAGTTGTTGAGGGAAAGGAACAGGTGGTATATACTTACCCGCTTTGGCTTGCTTATTTTTACCTATTTCATGGTGTATGTGATCGCACCCTTCATTGTCGCGAGCGTACCCGAAGCTTTATTTTTCCTATTCTGAATCAACTATTAGGGTGCAATTGCACCTTGATTCTTTGCGATCACAACCAAGGCTATATGACTCGCTCTGTTATGCTGTCTGTTCATTTGCTTTGTTTTTTACTTGATTTTCCAACTCCTTACCACTCCTTAGACGTATAGCTTTAAACGATTCCTTTGGTTTTGGCTTTGTGGTACTTAGAAAACTTCCCAGATTCCTCTAAGCAAAAGAAGTTGCCAATTGTCCCAATTGAACCTCCAAATTGTGGATTGGTGAAGAGTGATTATTTGCTATTTGATCAACCTTTGCTTCTAGCTTCTGATGTGATTCATCTTTTTAATCTAGCTTAGTTCTAATCATCTCCATAAATGTCTCCATCTTAGTTTCAAATGGATTCCTAGGCTGAAGCTATCTCTAGTCTCCCACTGTGTTGTTGTTATTACTTTATGAAAAATTGGGGTGATTCTGCTATCCAAGGTTGAAAGTGTTTGAGAATGGGTTAGTTCCTGAATGATTATTTCCCACAAAGTTAGCTTGCTCAGTTGTAGCTGTTGGACCCCAAACTTTTCTTGGAGATTTGATTTATTAAACGAAATTAAATGAGGAATTAGTGGTGTTTAATGTTGTATTTGGGTAAT
>JANIPM010000003.1:29005374-29020146 GCA_027478405.1 Erythroxylum cassinoides
TTTAGCCCAAATACATCAAAGTTTCAAAAAGTCAATTTACAAAGAAAGATCACATGAATAGTGATTTTTGCTCCAAAGTGCATCTAAAGCTTTGATTCCAAATAAAGCTTCAAAAGTAAAATACATAGGAGTAATGCCTCGATCCCGATGCGGTTACTCGTTTTCTCGCTCGTCGCCTGTGGATGGGAAGGGAAGAGAGGGGGTGAGCTCGACGACTCGTGGGCAACAGGTTAATAACCAAGAACAAGCAATCAAAACTCTTTAACAATTATCTTCAAAGCAAACTTTACAATAATCATTTATTCCATAAGGAAATTCCCAACATTTTCATTTCATCAAAACATTTACGAAAAATCAACACAAACAAATCAATGTCACATAAGCACATAGAAGATGGTTCGGGTGGATCCAAACAGAATGTACTACACATTCCCGCGATGCTGTCATATGTAGTCGTGAACTTATGGGAGTCCGTGAGGAGCTCCAATGCCACTAGTGGGCAGACGGGAGAAGCCTATAATAGACAAGTGCACTTGACTCTTAAGGGACCACCACAAACCCATAGAATCATGCATTTCAAATATTTCACACATATTTGCCCAAATTGGCATTTTTCCAAAATCACATATTCCTTTATTTTTCACTTGACAAACAATTTTGCAAATATTCCCACAATTTATTTACATACAAAAGACACATAATACAATTTCAAACCAGCCCCAAAAGTAATAAATGCAAAATTGGTAAGTTATTGGAACGCATTAAATTACATTTATGACAAGAAATTTAATTTGCTTATTAACTCAATTATTAAAATGTCAACCACCTTAAAACCTTTTGCTTTAAGCTTGGTCAATTTGTCTTTCCTCTAACTCCTCTTGCCTCTCTTGTCCTTCATCAAAACACAAAAATCCCAACATTACATGAGATTCAAAATTGAAAAACCTAAAGAAGCAAAAGCATGAAATTAAACCTAGAACAACCATACCTATGCCTTTCTTAAGCTATTAGAACCAAAACCCATCAAAAATTTCAAAGGGTTTTTCCAAACACTTACCTTAAAACTCCACCCACGAAATTTGATTCTTGCCTCTAATGGAAGATTAAACATTCCCCTTCCTTTTTCCTTCTTATAGAACTCTCAAAAATCTTCTTCTAAAGCAAGGAAAGTGAAACCCTATTTTTCTTCTTCTTCTCTTCTTTCCTTCTCCACCGAAAACTCACTCTCTCCTTTTTACTTGAAAAATTCGTTGCCTTCCTTCACCCATACGACCACATGCCCTTTTGTTTCCTTCTTTCTTCTTTTAATTAAGTTAAAAAGACCAAACTACCCCTCCTTATAAGCCTTAAACTTTAACAACTTAAGTAAACTTCCCAAATTGTCCCTACACATCATATTCCTTTACTTTTTACTAACAACATGTAAAACTCTAATTTAATCTTAATCCCTCCATTTAATTTTCATTAACCTAAGCAATAAACCTCAAATTATTCTAACCAAAAGCATTTAATCAAACTCAACCTCAAAAATAAATTTACACAAGCTTATTCAATAAGAAAAAGGGATCGGGGCCCAACATTTCTAGTCCAGAGAGCAGCGTCTCATCAAGCGGTTTATATCTCCACAATTAAGGATACAGTTTACCAATCCTCAGACTTTCACTTACCAGGTGTAGAAGGGATGGAATACGAGAAAACTGAGCTAGTGGTGGAGGTAAATAGCGACCACCATTCGAACATACCACAACTGCCTTATCCTACTCCACAACCCAAACCGCCTGACCCAATGACTAACCATGGCGGGGAAGGTGATGTGGAAATGGTTACTGACTCACAGTAGGAGTTATAACACTAGGATTCAAGCATGGAACCAGTAGGAGTGACCAAAACTGAGCCTAGGATCGACTATGCCTGAGAAACGTGGTGCTAAAATCTCTATAATATAGTATGTCAATACTCATTTGGAATTGCCAAGGAGCGAGAGGAAAGATACTTAAACTTGTGTTGCTACACCTTGTTTGAGCTCATAAACCATTCATGGTTATCCTAGTTGAAACCCGAATTAGTGGTAGCCGTGCCTATCAGGTCATTCAATAATTGGGCTTTTAGTAGTCATTCTGTGTTTATGGCTCTTATGGAGGGAGTATGTCGACATTCAAATTCTAGTAGCAAACAGTCAGTTTGTGCACATGTATATAAATAAGGATGGTGCAGCTTTTGTGTTTACAACAATTTATGCAAGCCCCCAAAATCACTATAAAAAATTTTGTGGCAAAAATTGATGCAAATATAGTGGATCACAACAGGAGCTTGGCTACTTGAAGGAGACATTAACACTAAGATGGAAGCCAAAGATCAGCAAGGTCGTGCCAACACCAACAGAATTGTAAATAAATCATTTTAAGAGTGTATTCAAACTTGCTAGCTCCAAGACCTTGGTTTTGAGGGATCACGTTACACATGGCGGAGGGGCAATGTTGTGGCAAGGTTAGATAGGGTTTTTGATCCAATGAATGGCAGGACAGTTTCTCCAATACTACCGTATGCCATCTTCCTTATATTAAATCCAATCATTGGCCCATTTTGATCAAATTCCAGTAGTAAGCTCAGGCCAACACAGGCACCTGTCCTTTTAGGTTTCAATCAGCATGGCTTGCGAATGAATCTTTTGGTACCCTGGTGCAACATCACTAGACACACGACCCTTAGGATTTCTATGGCTCGCTCTGCCGGTTTGCTGGGGTATTACAGTAATGGAACAAAGAGGAATTTGGCAATATATTTCAACGCAAAAATTGAATATTGGCCCAACTAGCTGGCATTCAGCGTGCCCTAGAGGTGAGACAATCATACATGTTATAACAGTTGGAGGCGGTTCTTAATCGAGGGCTTGAACAAGTATTAAGTGAAGAGGCGTTATACTAGTATCAGCAATCCTGCTCCCAATGGTTATTGCATGGTGATAGGACCACAAAATATTATCATGCAATGACCAAATCTAAAAGGAAACACATAACAGTCAGCTCTCTGCGATCAGAAGAAGGACATGTGATTTCCGATTAGAACGCTTTACGGTCACTGGCGAGGGACTATTTCCAGAACCTATATACGAGCGCAGATACTAGTACACTGCTTCTTTCAATCCCAGAGACCTTTCCAGTCCTAACCTATCATGCTAAAAAGGAAATGGGGGCCCCACTTCAGTCATTCGACAGATAACGGACAACATCATTATAGTACAAGAAGTTATCCACACCATGAGGAAAAAACAAGGTCATTCAGGCTATCTTGCTTTAAAAGTTGACCTAAAAAAAGAATATGATCGATTGAATTGGGAGTTCATTAGGGACACGTTGATACATGTGGGACTACCAAGAAATCTCATCGACCTCACTATGAAATGCATCACCACTATATCTATGCAAGTAAAATGGGGAGGTGAGCTCTCAGAGAGTTTCATACTGAATCAGGGAATTTGCTAGGGATACCCATTATCCCCGTTTATATTTGTTCTTTGCCTTGAGAGGTTAGGCCATCTGATTACTAAGGCAGGCAAAGAAGGAAAATGGAAGCCGATTCACCTGAGCCACAGAGGACCATCACTCACACATCTATTCTTCGCGGATGACCTTATTCTCTTCGCCAAAATTGAAGCTGATCAAGTGCTAGTAATTCAACATATTCTAGGCCTTTTTTGTTCAGCTTCTAAACAAAGGGTGAGTAAAGCCAAGACAAAGTGCTTTTACTCGAATAACGTCTCCTCCAGCCTGGCATGAAAGCTAAGTCGACAACTAGGTTTTCAACATGTCCATAACTTAGGAAAATACCTTGGAGTCCCAGTAATCCATGAACATACTTCCAAAAGATCCTATCAGTATATCCTCGATAATGTACAGCAGAAACTCGATGGTTGGCATGGCAAATATTTATCACTCGGGGGCAGGTCCACCTTTATCCAATCAGTATTGTCAGCTCTCCCAAACTACACCATGCAAACTGTGAAGCTTCCTCGTTAGTTGTGTGACGAACTTGAAAGGATTATTCGACGATTCCTTTAGGGATCAATTGAGGAGCACAAGAAGAGTGGTTTGATCAATTGGGACTCAATGTGTAAGCCAAAAGTAGCCGAAGGGTTAGGAATCCAAAAAATAAGGGAAACTAACGATGCGTTTTTGACAAAACTTGAATGGCATATGATTAATAGGCCAGAGGCACTATAGTTATAGGTATTAAGTGCCAAATACAATTTTGACCGCACCAACTTACCCACTCATATTTCAGCTACTGGCGGGTCTATGGTATAACAAGGAATAGCGTTTGTATGGGAGCATGTCCTATAAGGTTTGAAATGGTTGGTGGGCAATGGAGAGATGACACAGTTTTGAAATGATGCATGGGTCTATGACTTTGGCCCTCTTAGAGACCGAACAATTCAAACTATCCCTAGCCATTTGTTGAATAAACCAATAAAGGCATTTGTGGATATCTGAGGAGGATGACAATGGAACCTATTCCACGATATCCTATCTTCCTCAATCTGCATGGCAATTGCAGCCATACTCCATCCATACACTCAATTTGGTCCGGATCGCATGCTTTGGGGAGCATCACAGAACATTATATTTTCCATCACCTCTGCTTATAATTTGATAAGTCGGCAGACATAAAGTAATCGAAGCCTATTCTGGGAAAAGATATGGAAATGGGATGGTCCACAAAGAATTCGAGCATTCCTATGACTCCTGACTCATGACAAACTTTCCTCTAATCAACAACGAGCTCTAAGATATCAATCCTCGGATCCGTCCTGCCAACGCTGTGGAGAAATTGAATCAATTCTGCACGTAGTCAGGGATGGTTGTTGAGCTCGTCAATTCTGGAGATGCTTTACCATCAGCATAATCTCCGATGATTTCTTCCGGGAGGAAAAAAATAACTGGTTGCTGGATAATTTGCTTCAACATTAGAACCTCTAAGGGCTCGATTGGTCGTTAGTATTTGAAACAACGTGCTGGTTCCTATGGAATTGGCGAAACAAATCAATTTTCTATCCCAAGTTTTCATAGCTGATTAACCCTCATGTCATCATTTTTAAGTATGTCCAATCGATCATTCATGCAAAGGTATTGGTGGGTAGGACACTAATGTGTCCAAGACTGCATGTGGAGACACTTGTTAGATGGCGTAACCCTCCACAGGGCTGGATACGTCTCAATACTGATGGAGCGTACCGAGCGCCGACTTCGCGGGTTACAGCAAGAGGAGTCATTCGAGATAGCATAGGGAAATGGCTAGGGGGTTTTGTACACAATATAGGTTACTGTACATCAGTTTGTGCTGAACTCTAAGGGGTATTCTCAGGTTTAACCCTGGCATGGAGTATAGGGTATCGGAGGGTGGAAATTGACATAGACTCACTGACAGTCATCAATTTATTATCATCATCTGATACTTCGTATGTACCATATAACACTTTACTTTTGGGGATTCAACAATTACTACAATGTGAATGGATTGTGAAAGCTAGGCATATCTACCGTGAGGCTAATAGAGTTGCAGATTAGCTAGCAAACCATGTCAGGTACCTAGACCTTGACATCCATTGGTATCAAAATCCGCCTGTGGGTTGCTTTGATATATATCCTTTTTTTTTGCTCAGAAGGAGAAATACATGCAGTTTAACCTACTAGGTAGGGAAAAGAGACCTCAGTTATACCTCAGTTATATCCTCCTCTTTTCCCTACCTAGTAGTGTAAACTGTATGTATTTCTCCTTCTGAGCAAAAAAAAAGATATTCTATCTTCAACGGTATGTAAAAAAGTAAGCAATCTTATGAATATATTTGATTAATCTTGAATAAAATCTTTTTACCAAGCTAATTTAATATATTTAGTCTTTGCCCTAATCATCGACCTCTAACTTTTTTTAAGGAATTATAAAAATGATAAAAAATGTGCTTTTACTAGTACTTATAGGATGTTTGGCGTGAAACTATAATATTCTTCTTAAATTTTGATCACTCGAATTTTTCATTTGGTACCCATACAAAATTGCACAACAATGATAGTATTAATGTTTGTTGTGACTAAGATGAAAGACTATAAAGTTTCTTACCGCACCATTAATAAAAATGAACAATAGCAAAGAACCATTTCTTTCCACATAAATACATTAAACAAGTGCAATAAAAGTTGAAAATTAGATTATGTCCAATCTTTCAGAAAATGGAATTATACACGCTAACAACCAATCCATGCCTCTACGCCATCGGCCTCAAACATCAACACCGCGTCGTTGCCCGCCTCCAAAGTTGAAGCCTTAAGCCTTCACAATCCTCTATAAGCCACACCAAACTCCAGACAATTAAAGTTCCAATCTTTAAAAGAAAATATGGGATTGTTTGATCTAGAGAGGCACTTCGCCTTCTATGGGGCTTATCATAGTAATCCCACCAATGTTTTGATTCACGTGATCTTTGTCTGGCCTATCTTTTTCACTGCCCTTCTAATTCTTTACTTCACGCCTCCTCTGTTCTCTCTCGCTCCGCTCCAGCTTCCTCTGCTTGGTTACCATTTAAACCTGTTTCTGAATTTTGGGTTCTTGTTTGCTCTGATTTATGCACTGTTTTATATATGCTTGGATGCCAAAGCTGGCATCTTGGCTGCTATGCTCTGCGGTCTTTGTTGGGTGGCTAGTAGTTATGTCGCTTCTTGGCTTGGTTTCTCTCTTGCTTGGAAGGTACGGTTTCTGGGTGGCTTGTTATTACCTTATGTGAAAATCAAGTTTTTTTTTTCTTTTTTCGTGTATTGGGTAATACAAAATCATCTTATTTGTCTTTTACACATTGACTTTTGATGTTCTCGTTGAGATTAATCTTTGAAAAGTGCGTAGGGGTGTTGTTGATAGAGTTTCTGGTATTGTAAACTGGGGATGGTTCTATCTCATTCTCAAATTAAGACAATTTTTAGTACAAAGATATTATCGTCATACTCTGATATAACATTGAACTAATCGACATTTCTAGATATCTACCAGAGGGGGCGAGAGAGAGAGAAGAGTGGGAAAAGTTAGAATTTTGAATACCACCTCAAGGTTTGTGTTCGAGATATGGACCAACTACATGATCGTCAAAAAGTGTTTTCCTTTAGTTATGAAATTTGGTGGCCAGTGTTCGCTTTTGAGTTGGCTATCAACTTGGTAGCTCTTCTTTTATATCTCCTTTTATTTTCTTCACGATATTTGTTTTGTTCATAATTGATTTGCTTTTTAATCTATTTCTGTGCACTACTGTGTAAAGTTTAATGTGCCCAGAATATTCTTGCCTGATTACCTATATGCTGAGAAATGTCGGGTTTGCGACTCAAGTGAAACTTGGGCATCAGGACTAAGAGTGGCCATTTCTTAAAACCAAAATCTGAATGAAGATGGATCCGACTTCTGACATGGACATTGGACTATCATAAGATATTGGATTAGAGAATCAGTTACTAGGACCAGTCTTTCCTAGGCAAGACGTTTTCACTTTGACGTTCATTACTTGCAGTTGTTGTATGCAAGGTCTACACGTTATCATCTAGACCTTGCATGATAACGTGTAGGTAACCATGTGGGGACATGAACACAAATTTTATTCATACCTTATATGGTTGATAGTCTGTTTTGCTCCAGAGATGAATTTTAAACTTGAAATTACTTGCAGATCGTTCTGGTAGCCCAAGTTGTTTGTTGGACTGGACAATTTATTGGTCATGGGGTCTACGAGGTAGCTGCTTCTAAGATAGTATATCAGTTATCGGTATCCTCTGTGTACTTCTAACTTCAATTGGTCATGCAGAGACGAGCACCTGCTCTTTTGGACAACCTAGCTCAAGCATTTATCATGGCTCCCTTTTTTGTGCTTCTGGAGGTTATTCCTTGAAATCAACTCTCTATTTTGTGACTATTTAATCCAACATCCAAGAACTGAGGTATTATGTCTCTCTGCCTCAGGCTCTTCTGACCTTTGGCTATGAACCGTACCCTGGCTTTCAAGCAAATGTTCAAGCAAAGATTGGAGCTGAAATCGCCGAGTGGCAAGAAAAGAAGCAGAAGTTGATTTCTTAGACTGCACAGGTGTCTTGTTCATATAGCTTGTTGCCCAGTTTAAAATCCTTCTAATGGATGAACCCATTATGATTATATTTTCGACTTTTTGTCCACTGTGATAAAGCTGCACTAAAGAATCTGCGAGAGAAATGCATTAAGTATTTCCTTTTGTAAATAGAACATAAAAATACACCCCAGCCATCAAATTCCCTTTTTTATGTAGTCGTGGTTGTTTCTAAGATCAATATCATTCACAGAACTTCATAATTCAAAAACATCATACTGAATAATGCCTTTTCTTTCGTTTATATTGGATTTCTTTTCAGGTATTTCTCTCAAGGATTGACTGCTTAAATGAGGAGCATCTTTAACAAGCCTTTACTGCTTCTTTTCTTCTTCGTAAAGTGTGAAATAGGAAGTTGGTTTTGCATTTAATGGGCTGAATTTTACAGAAATAATTGCTGATGTCATATTTTTCCAGATTTGTCAAACTAACTTGTTGAAACACGTTCACATTGTGTTCATCAAATCAGTCTGCATTTCTTTTAAAACCGATCGATTTTGGAATATGTATTTCCATCTCATACGTAATGATTACGTTCTTAGATGTGCCTTATGAGCGTATAGCTACCTTAAGCTTCAACCCATGTGCCATTGATAAAATGGTCATCATCCTGTACTTCACGGGATGATTTGGGGCCAGGTTGAACTCGAAAAATCTACCCAATATAGCAAGTGCCATCTTCATTTGGAGATACGCAGAGTCCTTGCCGAGACAAATCCTTGGTCCAGCCTGCAGAAGATTAGAAAATAAGAAATGTGAGGCATCCGCTGCAAGGAGCAAGGCATGAATTGTGTTCAGTAGAGCATATAATGATCACTGAAATTAGACACCATGAGCAGCCATCATCTCTTGGTTGAAAATGCTTTCTCGCTTACTTGAAATGCTGTAAACTTGAAGGGTGATGCTTGTTGAAAGATTCCATCTTTAATCCATCTCTCAGGTTTGAATGAAGCCGCATCAGGTCCCCAGTTGTATTCCATTCTACCCATTGAATAAGGAACATAAGTTACCATTCCTCCTGCTTTTAATTTAGTCCCGTCAGGCAAAACATCATCCTCCAGGATGCCTTTTGGGTCCTGCAATCCTTCACAACATTAGCTTGATTGGTTCCAAATAGAAGGTCTAAAGCCTTGACCAGAATTTCATTTTTAACGACGGCGGATGGTTCAATCCTCTTCTCTTGAATGTCATTCTTTGTTTTGACACTAGTGGCTTTTTCTAATCTGAAAGGGCACGTAAGTCATACCTGAGGAACTGCAGGATACAGACGAAGTGTCTCAGTGATTACTGCATGCAAATAAAACAATTTCCCTAATGAATCATATGTCAAGAGTCCTGAAAATTGCGTCGCTCTCTGATTGAATGATTTCAGGTCTTCTTTGTCAAAATGAACCAATGCAATGTTCTCTTCCCGTGCCCTTTCTTCTTCAAAATTTTGGAGTTCCATATAGAGCTTCTCTGCCACGTGCCGATGGGTCATTATCATGTATACAGCCCATAAGAGAGTTGTAGCCGTTGTGTCTCGACCAGCTATAACGAAGTTGAGGACAATATCTCTAAGACTTTTCTCTGTCATATTGCTTTCTGGATCTTCACCTAACTCAATGAACCTTGACAATATATCGTGTTTTACCTAAAATAACCAAGGCCAACACAGGTACGTTAGTGAGCACAGCTTTCTTTATTCTGAGAACAGAACATTCTGCGATGTATCTTGTTACCTTGGTGTTTCCGTCAATATCTCTAGTTTCTTGTATTTCTGCCTTCCTTTTACGAATCACGGAGTAGGTGAAATCATCAATGATTTTAATGCTCCTATCAAGCAAAGCTTCTGAACCCACATTAAGAAATTTCTTAACCTTCCATAATGGATCGATGAATCTAAGAGTCACAATAATATTGGCAGTATCAAAAGCCTGAGCAAAGCAATTTTCTCGTAGATTTGGAGTCAATGTTCCTATCTCTACTCCGAATCCAACTTTGCAAATTGAGTCCAGAGTCATCCTCATAAACAAATCCTGCAAGAGAAATTTTGAATCAGAATCACAACAGAGACCATTTTGTCAACAAAGTAGGAAGGAAATTTCTTGTTGCATTGTACAAAAAGTAGTCTAGTTTCTCAAGGTTCAGTAAGGACAGAAGCTCTAATAGTTACCTGCATGTCCACTTCTTTATTACAGAAACATGCCTGACCAAGAATTGATGAGAGTTTTAAGCTATACTCCCTGAAGACTGTGGTGCTGAAATCCCTTAAATTCTTGGATGCAAACTCAAAGCTAGCTGTCTTTCTTTGTTTCCTCCACAGTTCACCATCCACATTGAATATACCATCTCCAAGAAGCGCTTCCATATAGGAATGGTAGGTTTCGCCCTTCAATTCACATCAATCTCCGTCATAATCCAACACAAATACATGAAAGTAAAAAGACCTCAGAACTTGGTGAAATAAAAGTTAAGGATTAGAATTAAGATGAATTTAAGCTAAGCACAGGTCAATTCTCTGCAATCTCCTAATTTTTGAGTGTCGACTCAGTATTACTTAGAACCCTGAGGAAAGCAGTAGACATTAGGAACATGTACCTTTGGATAATTGGTAAAGTTGGTCTTAAGGACGTGTTCCACATTAGCAGGGTCTGCAATGTAAGTATAGGTTGTGAATGGCATAGGGACTACCACAGTTTTATTCTCAGAAAGGTAACTGACAAGCCAGTCATGCATGCGATCAAAGTTCATGAGCTGCTCAATTGCTGCTCCTACAATCGGCCAGGTCTTGGGGCCTTTAATGTGCCTTTGGCTCCACCTATGAATAAATAACCATGTAAATACCATGCAAGCTAACATAAATGTCAAAGCCATTTTATACCCTTCGGCAGTGGAGGAGAGTAGAGGCAGAAGTCTTATCTTCTTCCTATGTCTTTTTAGCAGATTCTTGTGATTAGGGTAGTGTTGTTAGTGAAGCTGTGGGTTAGTTATTGGGACTTGGGAACTATAATTAGCCAAATACTGGTCAACATTCTTTGCATGCTCTAGAGGTAATCAATATTTAAGTATCGCTTCACCTTTTTCTTGCCCTTCACCTACTTCAACCCAAGTCAGCTATTGTGACAAAAATTATAGCAGCAAAAGACGTTAAAATTGCAGAAGTTTCAGTTGATAGAAATGTAGTCCATGTGACCCTTTCAAAGAAGCAACAAATATAACTTATTCTAATGAAATTCCACAATTCTGATGTAATCAATGCAATCCCACATCTTTATATTATTGAATCGCTTTCATAGCCAAGGACAAATTAGCCCATGCATGCACCCAACCTGTGGCTAGACATTCAACACTTATTTCTTTCTGCATGTGCTTTTGACCAATTTCTAGATAAGCTTCTACGTGTATTTTAAAACAAATAGTTGCATTACGCATTTTGAATGTCAGGCTGGCGCTTTCAAATCTATGATTTCTTAAAGGAATAGTTTTACAAAATTATTTTAATCCACCATTAGTCATATATTTATTTAATTATACTTCTTATGGTTTGTGCCAACTAACATGCTACAAAAATATATAGTAAGAAAAAGGCTGCAAATGCTAATTGCTTCCATTCTTGGACAACAGGATGAAGAACTATATATATTCTTCCAGAGAACTTTTAGGTGATAAAAGTGGTGAAGCTATAGCAGTTGCCAATAAATTTGTTAATATCATCTCTGCTTTTGACCCTATCGTTACAATCTTCGAGAGATTAGTCAATTAACATAGCTTTGATCTCTTTTTTTTTCAGAATATACATATATATATATATAATAATGTATTTTTTATGAACATGATCAGTTATCAATCGTTAGAAAATGGTTTCAATAAAAAAATTCATAATGCTCATGTTGCTAGTTTGTTTTCAAGGGGACTTGGAGAATAAAATTCCTTAGTGAAAAGAAAACGGAAACAGCCACAGGAATGAAGGTAATGACTACTGATCATGTACATCATTTTCAGTTTTGTCCTATTTCTGTATCGTATGGTACATATTATCGCAATAAACATGCTGCATCCGGTTTACAATTGAACAAAATCTAAATGCATGTCAGCAGCTGACAATTGTGCCTACATGGTCCTTGGGAAGACACTTTCCGCAATTCCTTGGAATAGGTAAGGTCTGAACCACTTCGGTATTCAGGAATACCAAGTTTTTTTTATTTTATTTTTAATCACTGAAATCCATAAAATGTTGGATTCCCATACAGTGGCTGGTTTGGGATGCTACCCTGACCCTGACCCTGACCCTGACCCACCTGCAACTTTCCAAAGTCAGTGTATCTGTAAGGCATTTCACCCAACTGAAACTTTTCAATATGGTAATCAGTGCCAGCATTGGCCAGGACGCTTTGAAAATCTAGACTGTTGTTGTATGCTTCATCATTCAGAAGCTGAGATATTGGAACCACACATTCCATTTCTAGCGGATGAGAAAGAGAAGAAGGCCTTGGGTGTTTGAGCATCTGTTGTTCACTAACATCATTAACAACAGTCGGTTCCAGATGGGAATTTTTGTTTCCTAATATTTTATCTTCCAACTGTCTTTCTACATGCCTCTTTTTGTAGATCCTACATAGGACCCAATCATCCAACTGCAAGCACAGAAAACAGAAGTATTAGCTATGTCCAAAACAGACCATACAAACATTAAAACCAAAAGTCCAGGAACTTTAATTTAAGGACCTTAGGCTTCCATAGGTGGCATTAATCTTACCCTCATGGATGCATTGGGTTTGTTTCCAAGCTTTTTTGGTTCATTCAACCGATACTCATGCATAATCCACTCCGTCTTAATACCCTTTGGTGGTCTACCCTTGTAGAAGACAAGAGCCTTTTTGACACCAACATACCTAGACCCGCTATATATGCCCTTATCTGTGCCTGTGGCCTTCCAGTAACCAGACAAAGTTGCTCTATTAGGCCTAATTCCATTTGGATACTTCCTGTCACGAGGACTGAAGAAGTACCATTCGTTTTCTCCAAAGTCAGTTTTCTCTGCACATTATACGAGTAAACAAGTGAATAATATGCGTAGAAAATAAGTTAGCGTCATGAAGAATATGCAGGACAACATAAAGAGCATCCAAAAATGGAGTTCTTTTGGGGTAATCATGAAACCAACCGGGCAATTGCCAAGGATCAAACTTGTAAATATCAACTTCCGGAATTATTGAAACAGGGCATGGCTTGGACGTGGCTTGGTTTTTGAGGTAATACATGATCAGTTCCTCGTCTGTTGGGTGGAACCTAAAACCAGGAGGAAGATCAGAGCTACTTTGGCCCTGCATTTGAACAGATCAAAATAAGAGAAAAAGCTTTGGTGCTTTGGCTCAGGACTAGATAAATGAAGAGATGGGAGTGTTTGAAATGTTTAACATGAGATGGGAAGGCCTTATATTTGTGAGGGATATTGTCGTTTTATGGGTATTGCATGGATTGGATTGGTTGTTACTCTGACTTTCCAATACCTCGGATTTGATTAACGTGTTAGCTGTACTCTCATTAAGTAAGAGTTGGGAAAAAAAGAAAGTGCCTAAAAATACACTGAGTTAATCCAATAAAAGCTGTATTGTGGTTAGGTTCCCGGTACTTGGCAAATCGCTGTATCAATGCCTTTTTCTCAGCCAAAGGGGTATATCCTATTGGATACCTCCGTTATGCGACACTCAGCATTTCTTTTGGCACGTAGCCTAAGTCCAAAGCTGTTGTTGCCTGTTTCACTCGATAAGACGACAACATGACGTACTCTCCAATCTTCATCTCATGAAGCTGTATGAGTGTTCTTATTCCATACAATTACAGCTAAAAGCTTTTGGTTCTTTATTTACTTGCGATTATGAGCTCAAGGGACAATGCAAAGTTAAGATTGCAGCTTCTTCTTTTTGAATTGGATACCATATCGAATCACATAGTCACTTGGGAATCTTCCTGCTTATGTACTTTGGCTTAAGCTCCCGTTGTTGAATTGAACCCATCAAAATGGAGTGAAACAGAGATGCTGCTTTCCACTTTCCAACATTGGCAATGGCAGAAATTGGAGAAAACCCATGTCGGCGTTTTGTAACTGATTCTCGTATGGATTATGGAAAAGTGTCGCGGGACCATACTTGCGCAATTGCCACGTAATCCCCCTGCCAAAAATGTCAATCTACAAAGTAAGTGGGATAAGCTTTGCAGAAGATGTGTTGGCCAAAGCATCAACTACTTGTGTGGTTCTTATCTAGCCACCTCACTAGTGGGTTCTAATTGGTTCAAGTATGTAAGCCACCTTGATTAGTACCAATTTAAGACATTCTTTAACCCATTCACATGTTACCATTGGGTCCTGATCTAATATCTAATTAAATGGCGTTTGCTCCATCTTTGGTGTTCTATCATCTCATCAGCCGTCAGATTAGGTCAGCTTCCATTCAGGGGGCTCTTCAGCTCCATTGGGCGGTACCCAAATTATCCATTTCCTCCCTTTCCTTTGTTAAGAGAGGATTAGTTTTACAGGTAACTTTACTTCCAGCCTCACTTGAACTCCTATGTAGAAAATATATATATAGTATTTCTGGTTATATATATAGAGAAAAATTTTCCCATTTTTCTGAAATTTA
>JANIPM010000003.1:29029648-29041211 GCA_027478405.1 Erythroxylum cassinoides
TTAATAAGCTTTATATATATATATATATAAGCAAGAATAAACAAGAAATGAAATGATAATTTTTTAGGAATAGAATATAATATGTATTATTTAGTTTGGTTTATTCCTACAAATTTTTAATGATAATATAATAGTAATGTTTAGTTTGAAAACATAAATTTAGAATGACAATGGAATAAATAATAAGAAATCAAAATATTCATTAATCCTCATCATCATTATCATTTAATTTTAATAATAATATTATTATTAGATTATTTTTATAACTAAGTAATTACGTAGATTTCTTCTTAAAGATATTTTTATCCAACAAATCATCACTTTTATTCTCAACTCATTTTTCATCAAACTCAAGAAATAAGTAAACTCTTAAATTATATATTTTTTATGCTTTAATAATTTATTACTAAGAATAGATTAAGAATGAAATAATAATTTTAGTAAATAAAACACCCTATAAATGTCATAATATGAGATGCAGGGTAAGTAACTACTTATTAAATTATATTCCAAGTCGATCATCAGTTTTCAAATTCAATTCACAAAGAAAAGATAGAATCGAACAATACACATACACATGCCAAGCTAGTGCCGTGATTAGTGGTGCTTTTATAAACATCTAGGACGTCGACATGGACTAGAGCAAGAGGTTGGTCAGAGGGGACTAGATGGTGCATATTAAATTAAGCTACTGGATTCAGAAACACAAGCTGATATGAAAGATCGTAAGATTAAATAAATGGACAAAACAGGAGGGAATTACCGATCTGATGACTCATGGGAAAGTCTTATTTCTACAATTGTGCTTCCGCTTTACTTGGAAAGTCATTGGCGGCCGTGACGTATCCATACGTGCATACTTGGCATGGCTCCTGGTTTAGGCTCCACGTTAAAATATTGGGATCATATGAAAATGTAGGTTGGCATTTAATGGTTTTTAATGCTTATTATTCTCAAATTTAAAAATAAATATATTAATAAAATTTCATATCTTTATTGAATAGGAATTATTAATTCATATATTTTTTTAAAAATATTTTCTGAGGAACATTAACTTTAATTACTTGGACATTGATTTTCTATAAAATTATAGATCAAAACAATTGATGTCTGTGTCACATGAATGCGAGGGGTTTAAAAGTTAGAATTGAGTTGTTCTATTAGTTTGTGCTTACAGCTTGTCAAAAGACAGGGTATCTAATTTACTCTTGACGTTAGTGTTTAAGGCGACTATATTAAATTGTCCTGTCTATTAGGCTGTAGGAAGTGTGGCCGTATATACTGCGTAAAAAATCAACCTCAGTGTTAAGTTAAATTCTATTATATTCTAGAAAAGCAAGTCCTGTTTTTTAATGTTATTTATTTTACATATCCATTTTTTTTGTAGCAAACTAAAGAAAAAGGCGATTATATTTATTTAAAATAGAATTAGAAGCTAATTTTCTATTTGACACTACAAAATCTTAATGATGATAGCGTAATTACATACTATATATAAAACATAGAAAGAAAAATGTTTAAGATTATAACTAAATAACATCAACATTACTCTTTATGAATCCCACTGAGATGCGGAGTCTAGAGAGATCTAATAATACAAAGTCTTACCTTTAAATAATAGTGAGACTATTTTCAAATAGCTCACATGAAAAAAAAAAAAGAAAACGAGAGAGAGGGGGAGAGAGAAAGAGATAGCGAGAGCTAGAGAGAGAGGAGGAAATAACAATAATAATAATAATAATAATAATAATAATAATGTAACTAAAGTGTTTCCTAAATAGAAAAAAAGCTAACACTATATGGAGAAAATATTAATAATAAAATTTGAATATTTTTTATTATAAGACAAATTTCAAGTTTTAGAATAAATAATACAAAATTTGTAACTTTTAGAAAACAGGATAATATAATTTTGGTTAAACAATTTTCTTTTTCTTTAAATACCTTATTTTCCTAAAACTAAACATACAATATTTCAATTTCGTATGTCAAACTTTTGTAAACTAATTCACTTTAATTTCAAATAAAATAAGTTTAATAAAAAAATATCTACAATTTGATATCGTCTCACAACCATTAAATTACACTTTTCTATTATGCTCTTAACTTTAATTTTCAATTTTATAATTTTATAATTTTTTCAATTTTCAGTTTATAAGATGTATATAATAGTTGAAGGTATGCATAAATTAAGTCAATAGTTCTACATAAAAATATTACTTTAACAAAACTAAAAAGAAAAATCCAACTCTTATTAATAACTATTTATAATTAAAAATAAGAGATTAATGATATACACTAATCATAAGATAAATTGAATAACAAAATAGTGCTTAATCAAAAACAAACACAAGTTAAAAAATAAAAAGAATTTTACTTTTAGATAAACCTTTTCTCCCTAGCCAAACTTCAATCTTTGTGGTTAAATTTGTATTATAAATCAAATATTAACTTTCTTAATTAAGCCTTTACTTTCTTATTTAAAATTTGTTACTTTAGAATAATATTAATTTTTTAGTCAAGCGTTTATAAGAAATCTTATGTAAATTTTATATTTAAGGAAGTGTTATAATAGGTGTCATAAGAACTTTTTTAGGGTGAAATATAATTGAACAAATTATCAAAGTCTTAATGTGATAGTTTCCTACTAAAAAAGTCAAATAAAGAATTTTAGTAAAGCTCTCGAACTCTATATAAAATATAAATTTACTCATCTTCACCACTAATTTATTATGTTAGTAAGAAGCTCTAATTTCTTTCACTAGCTCTACTTAATTAGCAAGGAGACATCACTTAAATCACTAACTCCACTAATATAATTGAGAAAGTAGTTTTAGAAATCTCCCACTCTATTGTTACAATACCAAATAACATTTTTACTACTTAAAAAAGTGTTCCTACTCTATAAGATGGTGCTCTACTTTGTTTAATTCTTTGTCTCATGTTCTTACTATGTATCGCTATATTATTGTCTTTTGAACCTACAAATGCCTTTATTATTTAACCATCCTGACTTACTTTGTATATGGTCTATTCAAGCGCACTTGTGATGTAATCACATTGCTTTATGACCAAGTTAATCAACAATTTGAGCCATTATATAAGAAACATTATAGATTTATATTAGACCCCTAAGTCTTAGATAGTGGAATTATGCAAGCATTGGCAAGCTTTGACTAGTATTCAACACTGGAACAACGAAACAAGGCAAGGACTTGCGAGGAGGCAAGGAAGAAATGAGACAATGTCAAGCGTTGGCATGCATTAGTGCACATGGGAGGAAATTTTTGACTAGATGCTAGATTCGAATGTGAGACCAAAAGAAGACTTAAGATGGACATCGAGTGGAAGGTTAGATGGATCACAAGCATGACATGAATATGCGAGAGTTCCAAGGTGAGTTAGCAAGTAGATCAAGCATGGTCTGAATTTTGGGAGAGTTTCGTACCTTGTACGAGCTGACTTGGCTAAGGCTAAGTTGTTGATAGACTAAAGACTTAGTGTATGCTCAAGTGGACGGATATGACTAATGAAGTTGGCGTGGGTAAGCATTGGATAAACCATTGGAGTTGGCGTAGGTAAGCATTGGATGAACCAGTGTGTTATTGGCTTGGATGACTTATCATCAACGGATAGAGATGAGGAGATCTTGGAAAATGTGACGAATAAGATCATAGTGGATGAACATCAGCTGTAAGAGATAAAGATCATGTGGAAGGATCATCTGAAGATAGAAGAGATCTTCGTAGATATGGATAATCATTCCTAGATAGTGTTATCTTTTATCATGTTATTGTAATGTAGCTTAATCCTATTAGATAGGGTCCTAATTTGATAGGAATATCATCTATTGGTTAGTATGATGTAATCTGATAAGGATAAGATATGATAAGATTGTGACCTTAGCTAGTAGAGTTATATTTAGATTCTAAATTAGTCATCTAGAGCTGCCTATAATGGCTCATTTAAGCCTTGCTCTTATCAAAGAGGAAGATGATGAGTGTTGGAGACACTTAGAGATTGAGAGAGTATTCCTTTGTATACTTTGAGGGAAGTAATAAAGGATGACGTTTATCATATCTCTTTCTAGTGTTCTTATTATTGCCATGATTATTTAGTTCTTTTGTAGTTTTCTTACAAAGGCATGAGAGCGATACACTACGAGAGTGAGAAAAAGTTGGTTGGTTGATAATCATGGGACAAGGCTTAATCTTGCTTTAATGGAGCTAAGTGAAATTGTTGTGCAAAGAGGTTGGCATATCTTATGGGACAAGTTCGTGCTTGAAGGAGACCTTTGTAACAATTTCCATAGTTTCAAAATTTTTCTCATCAAATTTAGGTGCCTTCACATTGTCAAATTTAACACAAACAAGTCATATTAATTATTTTTAGTTTTACATCTAAATCTCTCTCATTGTAAGATATTTGGACTAATGCTTATTGATGCATGCTAACTCTCGAATACTTTAAAATTTTTATCAATATTGACTATTTGTCTCACTTATTCACAAGACTTAATCTTATTTCATTGTCAATATGCCATTTTCTTGTAAACTTATGTGCCATGCATTGACCAATACTTACCAACAATTACATGATTTTTCTATTTGAATTTAAGAACCTAATTAACCACCTAGTAAAAAGAATTCAATGCCTTTATCAATTAGGCATTCCTTTACAAGTGATTTTCTCAAAATCTTCTTAGCAAAATTTTGAAGACCCTTCCTTTTTATTAACACATTTCCCACATATCTTCTCCCTCAGTCATATTTATTCCCTCATTCATATTTATTCTCACTTAGACATTCTTTCTTAGGATCCATCCAACAAAGAAAAATTTAAGTTGGCTTTTTCTGTCAAAATTTTGTCTTTTTTTAATTAGTCCTTTATGAATATGAAATTAATTTTACTCACCTTCCATTTTGAGCATTCACAAGAAAAGTATTGCTACTCATAAATAAAGCAAGCAATTTTCCTTTTTAAATGCCTTTTCTAGTTATATTGAGAAGATTCACCTATCTTCTCTTTACTTCTTTTTGAGCCATTTTAAGTTTCACCATTATTTTTGCCCTCTCTACTAGTTTTAATTAATGAGAGATCTACAAAGGCACCTACGATCACTATAGAGTTAGAGAGCTCTTCTATATTTTACCTATGAATCTCTGTATATTCATAACCCTACAAGCCATTTATGAATTTGAATAATTTGTCTTCCTATAATATGTTATGTAGGTCGAAAAATATATAAATTGACTCATATAATCCCTTTTAAAGCCATTTTGTCTTAATTACTTCAAAGTTGCCCTTGCAAGTTAAGAAGTGTTATTATGGAGAAATTGAGATATTTCTTCATTTTCTCCATATTGGCAATGAAAGATCTATCCAAACTAATATCATTATACATCTGCATCATCTATGATAACTTTGTATCATCCATCATGTTTATTATTGTGATTTACATCTTCTCCGAATTAGATACCTTTTTCATTTAAAAGTATTGTTTGATATGCTATAGAAGATTTTCAAGCTCTTTAGCACTTTGTTTGCCATAAAAAATTTATGGCTCATAACCTTAACCAAAGTGCTCTATGATTGGGCTCCAGTTTGATTCATGATCATAACATATTTGAGTATCTAAAGATCATAGCTCATCTTCTCTAGAGCTTTTGGTTGTTCTTTTCTAATTTTTCTTAGTATTGAAGCTATTGTATCAAAGCTTCAAATAGTTTAACAAAGGAATTGATGGCGGACCTAATAGGAACTTGTCCTAGAGAATCTTCAACAAGATGGAGTTATGCCCAGGAATGGCCAAAATCAAGCAAACACACGAAATTACAAGAAACAAAATTGAAAAGATAGAAACAGAACACAAAGAGAAAATAGGAGGTTAGAAGAATGTTGGTCGATGAAAAGAACCCTAAGAGAACTTGTCTTTTAGAACCCTAGCAAGAATATTGGTCAATGGAAAGAACCCTAAGAGAACTTGTCTCTTAGAACTCTAACCTTGGGACGCCACAAAGGAAGACCACTCCTTTGATAAGTCAAATATTCTCAAAGAATACAAAGAAAGCAAGAAAGCTCTCAATATTATTTCTGAATGAAAAACCCCCTTTCAAAGAACGTAGAGGGTGCCTATTTATAGGAAAAACTTGCTAACTTAATGTCCCAAAGAAGAAACTAAATAAAAGGAAATAAATCAATCCCTAAAAGGAAACAAAATAAACTTATAAAGGTGTTGACTAGATATCCTTATTTCAAGGAAAATAAAAAGGAAACTAATTAAAACATGATCTGAACATGTTGGACCTTATAGATCAAGTCCTTATCCTTATTTTTAAGTGGCAAATGCTTGTCACATGGTATTTTAAGTGAGTTCTCCCTATTGGACTCCATGTGGGCCTTTGGACACTTTACGTTGGGCTTTGAGTAAGACAATGTCTCTTGGACCTTTATGAGATAAAATCTGACTCAACAATTTGGGCTCTATCTCTTGAAGGTCTTGGATTAAACAATTCAATGCTTGCTTCATTGCTTTGGCCCTAGCTCTTGTCATTGGGCCTCCAACATCTTGTAATGGATCTTTAGGAACATTAGACTTGAATGTTGGGCCTTTGATATGGAAATTTCGTTCATCCCCTTGCCTTGAACATTCAGAGTTCAAATCTGATCCAATTTCAGCTCCTAAGCCTCCTTTCACAAGCTCATGTCCATGCAAGTCACATCCTAGGCTTCCTTGAGGCAAATCACACCATGAATGCTTCTTGTCTTGTCTTTCACAGGCACATGATTCTCCATCAATGACTTAGTCGAGTAACTGTATCGACATTCATCACTAATGTTTGCCTTTGTGTAAAAAACAACGTCTATATCCACAGAAAGTAAATAGATAAAAATGTTTCCTAATAAAAACCTACTGAACTTGTAAATAGCTTAACTTTTCATGAAAACGTACCTAGAAGTAGTTACAAAGTTTTAAGGACCAAATAATTATTAATATGTGTGTACAATTGAAGAGGGTGAATAACTTGACATTTAGGTCTTAATTAAATAAGTACATTTAGTCCAAAGTTCCTAAATGCAGATTTTACATGTTAATGATTTGGAACAACTTGAATGATTGTGTTTAAAGTTAAATTTATTTCATAAAGTTGAAGTCATTGTCTCATTATTGCATTGTATGTTTTGTGATTTTATGTAATTATTGTTTTGATTGCTTGAGAACAAGCAAACGTTTAAGCTTAAGTGTGGGGATATTGATATATATAAGTGTAAATTGCATCAAATTTTAGGCATGGTTTGATATGTGTTTAACAGTTAATTCAATCATTTAGTACATGTTTAGGTTAGAATTGTTTTAGTTTGTTAATTATTTATGTTTTAAGTGTTTTATTAGTTAATATAATTCTTTGAGCTTAAATATTATATTTTTTAGGAACCTTGATGTGTTTGCTAGTATTTTAGGGTCAATATCGAAGAACAGAAAAGTTTTGGAGACATTCGGGAAAAAACACAGCCCATGATCATGGCATGTTAGTCCACAATCATGACATAAGCCCAAGTAATGGCCCATAATTGTGGCCTATAGGGTGACAGTTGTGGCTTGCGTCGGCTAGACGCGCAGATACTCAAGAATGTCAAGTTTTGAGGGATTTTTTAGACCTTTCAGACCCTCGAAAAACTCTAAGGTTACCCGAAACTCAAAAAGATATTTAGAGAACTACAAGAGAGGGAGAAAAGATTTTTTACATTAGCCACCTTGAAAAACCCTAAAGAGAAATTATCGAGAGATAGAGGAAGAGAAGAAGGAAGAGAGAAGAGGAGAAGAAGTTGCCTCGATGTACTTCCTGGATCAAGAGTTTCCCAACATCGTTGTCCCCCATCATCCATTTAGATTGTATTTCCTATTTAATTTCAGTTTTATTATTTTATAGAATTGAGTTGAATAGTTAATGATAGGATCTAGAATATTGATGATGTTCTAAACTCACCTTTAGAATTTTATTCTTGAATTAATGAAAATCTCATTGTTTATGTGTTTATTGGATTTGTTATGGTTTGATTCTGCGATTGCATAATTCAATAATAAACTGAGACGGTGAATCGAATAAAAAACGATTAAATTAGACAAAAGAGAATTAGATGATTTAACAGAACAAGAATTAAATTAGATCAAGAAATTGTGCAAAGAGAGATCTTGCATAGGTTTTCGATAGTTCATTAGAGAACTTCATAGCTAATTAAGATTTTGGATTGGTTGTGAATTGAGAAATTGCAACTTTCATAATCTAATTAGGGTTTTTTTATTTAAGGTTAATGGTTATAACTTGAGAGAGAGTAATCAACCCTAGAATAGTCTAGAACTAATAATATGATAATTCATAATCAGTTATGTTAGCGTTAAGGATAGGTAAAGTTCCCTTTCTCTCAATTGGTAATTTCTTTCAATTGATTATTGGGTGTGCTGCAATTGCTTAATAATTAATATTTTTGTATTTGATTCTTAATTTGATTGATTGAATTAAGTTCTCGTATTAGTTTCATGCAATTTGAATTTTTGTTATCATTTCTAGCCTTAGATTTTAGGATTAGATTAACTTCCTCCTCGTGGGATCAACACCTTTGGTACTACGCTAACGAATCATGCACTTGCAGATTATCGAGGGTTAGTAATTAAAACTTACACACAACTAACCACCTGATCAAATATCTTTCTCAAGACTGTTAACATATATCCCTTAATTGATTAACTAAAATCTCTTAAGATTGCATTTCATGAATTTCACTATTAGGTCTTATTTTGGAAGATTTATATTAACTTATCTCTAGATTTCCATGCAAATCCCCTTCAACTATGACATATCTTTTTATATAAAAATATTTCTCAATCTTAATTGCATGAAATCATACATAAAATAATATGTTAGTAATATTAATTAAAGGATAAGTGAAAACACATAATTGAATCTCAATAAAACTAAAGAATGTTAAAATAAAATAACTACAAGTTTTTTCTCAAGGACCATCTAATCCAAATACCAAAAAAGTTTAGTTTATAATCATATCATTAAGACTAAAAGAAAAACTAAAAACTAAACATGATGAGATCCTTTTAATCATCATGAAATATATGTAAATTAATAGAAATCGACTCTAAATATATTCCTTTGCCTGTTTTGTTCTTTGTATTGTCTTAAGCCATAAATTTATATTTTCCTGAGCCTTCCTTAAGCCTCATGTAAACCATGTTTTCTCTTTGTGTTTACCATTTTGTAACTTGTAATTAGGGTTTCTAGATTGGGCACAACCACCCACATGGCCATATGTATGATCATGTCTCTCAATCTAGCTTTATTTCTTTAGAAATTGTATGAAAACTTGGTTCTAGAGAGCTACAAATTTACGAACACGGCTATGTCCCTTAAAGAAAGCTCCAATCTTTCGTATTTCTGCCTTGATTTCTAATTTAAGCTCTTTTCCATTAAGACAATTAGGATCTAAAAACATAATATGAATTAATTAAGCACCAAAAATAATAAAACAATCTCAAATAAACAAATAAAAGGCACTAAATATGGGATTAATAATATAGTCTATTCATTATTTATCAAACTCCCCCAAATTTAAGCATTTGCTTATTCTCAAAAAAATAAGTTTCATTACTCTCATCGTAATAAGAAACAACTATGGAAAAGTGTGAAACAAGTCAAAGATATCTATCATGATTATCCATTATTCATTCAATTGAAAAGTTCATTGAATTGTTAAGCATTAAGTTACTTGAATCAAATTTTAAATAAATCCTATTCACTCGATAATTTTCAAATTTTAATGCAATTCACTCCACGCCACTTAATGCCTAAAATCAACATACATGGGAAAGAAATAAAACCTTTAATCACTTTCATACTCCTTTATTAGAAACATTAAATTTAAACAATATAAGAGCATTTAAAAGCTTGTTTAAAAAAGTCACCAAACTTTTTGACGTGAGAGTAAACATCATATTATGAATACTTCTGATTACTCAACTAGGTCACTATCTTAAATGACTATTAACACCACTCTTTAACTTTGACCTTTTTTATTGATACAATGGTAGTGGAGTGAAACTATTTATGCTCATTTATTCACATACAACTATTTTTTTCTCTATATATGGGATAATGAAAATGCTAAAAAAGGATTCACATTTTACTTAATATATGTACAAATTATAAATAAAGTGTCATACCACAAGTTAATTATCCATTCTCAAAATTAATGAACTAAATTGAAATCAATTTACTTATAAAAATTATAACTATTTACCCAAACAAATCAAATCATAATCACAACGAAACTTGTAATAAATTATCTTAATCAACATCCTATTTTCTAAAAAAATTATTAATTATTAAGTTAATTATAATAAATTTGACAAGCTTGAATGCTAAGTTCCTCTTTCACACTTAAGTTTTACATTATCCTCAATGTACAAAACATGCAAGAATAATGAAAAACATGAAAAATAAAGGGGATGAGGATAGCTAATACTTCCTTAATTTTAAGATTTTCACCCTTCTCTAATATTATTAACTTCCATCTAATTTGGTGAAATATTATATACTTTAATGCAAGGGGTGATATTGCCGTCATAACTTGAAAAACTCCTTCAAATCTCAAGTAACAAAATTAGGACCATCAAACTAAGATTATGAAAATTGCTAATAATTAATGAAACTCCGACAAACTACTCGTTAAGAACAAGTACACTTGATTATTAGGTTACCTCCAAATTAGTGCTTTTTGTGAGTTTTTCAACTAGACTTCTAGACAAGTTCTTCTTTAACCTAGATCTATAACGCAAGGGGTGGTTTGCATATATTCATTTGCAATGGACATATTAAATATGGAAAGAGAGATGTCTCACACAAAATAATCAAATAGTAGTAAGAACAAAACAATATTTCGAAATAAACACACAGTGGCACAGCATTCCGACTTATACTAAAATAAACACGCAATAGCTTAACCCAAATAATTGTCGATAAACAATATGAAGAACGCAACAATTTTCAACAAACAGTAGGCAAAATGCGACAAATATCCATCAATAATAGCAACACAACAAAAATTTTGACACATAGTAGCAACACAATAATTTTTCAACTATCAATAGCAACGTAATCACTACAAGAAAAGAAGGCATTCTGTGACGTTTTAAAAACGTCACAGAATGTCAAAAAACGTCGCAAAATGTATTTTGCGACGTTTTAAAAAACGTCACAAAAAACGTCGCGGAATGTAGTGTAGGTAAAAGGTTTCCACGACGTTTTAGGAAAAACGTCACAAAAAATGTTGACATTTCACGACGTTTCGAAAAACGTCACTAAAAAATTGGACAATCTGCGACGTTTTAAAAAACGTCACAGAATCTTTAACATTCCGCGACGTTTTAAAACGTCACAGAATGTTAAGGAATCTGCGACGTTTTTTTTGAAACGTCGCAAAAGGTCGTCAGTGACGTTTTTAAAAACGTCACGAAATGGCTTTTGTGACGTTTTTATTATTATTTTTCATTTTT
>JANIPM010000003.1:29161802-29180244 GCA_027478405.1 Erythroxylum cassinoides
TCACTTCATCTTTAAAATTTTCCAAAAACTACTTCTAATTATCAATTTTCTAAAAAGTTTTTTTAACTTTGATTAAAAAATAATAACAAAATACTCATTAAATAAATATCAAATATGAACAAATTAAATGTGACTAATATAATAACTCAATTCAACTCTTAAATATGACCTAACCTAATTAAATTTGATTTAAATTAATAATTTAAGATAATTTTAATAAATTATTAAATTAAGTTGAATTTAATAACTTAGATTTAAGTTTAAGAGTTTAGTTGAATTGTTATATAAAACATTGGATTAGTTCATGTTCTACTTATTTTATAACAAAATTCTAATAATGATTTTTGAAAAATTAAAAACAAAAAATTTAAAAATTTAAAAAGTTATTGTGTTTTTTTGACCACGGTTTAATATGTTTTATGTTTCCCTAATTAATTTGCCGAAAGTAAGACGATCCCTAGCCCCCAAAAGCAAAAACTTGAAGGCTTAAACAAAACCAGCTCTGCTGGGATCCCACTTCTTCTCCCTTGGCCGCCTCAAAAGTTCTCATCTTTTTTCCATTCTGAAATCCTCCGATCTGTTAATGGCAATTCGCGTAGGGATTTTAAAGATTGGCAGCGCCTCCATATCAGGTTTCAGGAGATGGGTCCACGCGACTGCCATTCCTTCGCCGTTGGGAGCTTCCATCAAGCCATCCATCTACTCTTCGCCTATGATTTTACCGGAGTTTGATAGTACACACAACAAAATCTTCGGATTAGGCTTCCCCAGTTTCTCTTTTGGAGGTCCAATGGAGCTGATGGCTGTTCCCAAGAAGAAGGTAAGTTACTCTTTACCCTTTCCACTATCAAGTTTTGGATTATTGTCATCTCTTCACTTCACATTTGCAGGTTTCTCCTCACAAAAGAGGTATCAGAAATGGGCCTAAGGCTTTGAAACCAACTCCCGTTATTATTCGTTGCAAGTAAGAGTTTTTTTTTTTACGCATTGACTCTTTTTTCCAAGGATATTAAAGGAATTTGTACAATATTTTAGGCAGGAAGCTATGAACTGGGATTCAAGTTCTGAATGAAGATCTGTCGTTAAAACAGTATATGTTAGTTGGCTCATTGTTTTGGTTTAGTTTGAAAGTTAGATATGGAGGATTTGGTCAAGAAAATTGTTGCTTTTCTCACTTTCTTGAAGAACTTAGCTTTATCTTTTAGTGGTTTTAGAAAGAGCTCTAATAAAGATATGGCTTTGTGCCTGTCCATTTATTCAATTATAATGCATTCCTTCTTTACATGTGATCGTTATGCACTAATTGTTTCAAAAGTCACCTCTAATCTCATAAGCTACAACTTTCTATCTTTTACGATCTTTATGTATTTTGTTCTCTGTTTCCAAAGATTTGAATACTAGTACAGTTTTGGTAAATTGTTGCTTGATTGCAGGAGTTGCGGTCGAGTTAAACTGCCACACTTTTACTGTTGCAGTGGAGACAGAGGGAATGCCGGTGAACAAAATAAACGAGATCATTGAACTGCCTGCCCATATGCTCGCAATATTTTGTAGACTATAGAGCGTAGTGTATAATTTTTATGAATTACATGGTTGAAATCTTATACAATATTCAATAATATTTTTTTTTAGTTGAAGTTCCTCTCTGTTAATGCTGATTGCTGAGTATTCTTTTGAGTCACTCTTCAAACTTTTCACTTCTAGCTGGAGCAATTTGGATCAAGAGTTGGTTCCTCTTCTACATAATTGTATTATCTCATCTTCACTTGTTGAAGTAAATTCACAGTACAGAGCAACTGTGGAAAGAACTGGTGGAAGCTTAAATGTAACAGAGTCAGGAAAATAGGTAGAATGTACACCGAGGCTATCATTTTCTCTACAGACCTATTGGAATAGGCTGTTGGTGCATCAGCATCATATGTAAACTGGGGAGTTCTGCAAAAAGAAAAAGGCAGTATGTTCCAGCGGGAATGTGTCTTACCTCTTTTAGACCGAATGACTCTATGAAATTAAGTTAGCTACTTCCACATATTAGGGATAACGTAGCTAAGAGGTGGAATAGAATATCCATGTTGAAGAGTAACGATCATACACGTCTGTAATGCATTGTGTTTCTTTCTCTACTCATAATAGCTACAATTTTTTGAGAAGGGCAAAGTCCACTGGATTTTTCATTTCCTTTTCCCGGGATTTGTTAACTAGTGGGGAAGGTTCTTCTAACATAAGACTATTAAACTCCTAAAACTTGTTCGGAAGCTGAAAAAGCTGCTGGTTATCCAACGCATCAGTGTTGATTAATTTCTGAAAGTTGCATGTAGAGAAAAAGAAAATATAAGATTTTTATATCATCTTGAATGCAAGTTTAAAGTAAATAATGTAATTTTAGAGAGCACCTACACAAGGTGGACTCGTAGTAAACATGATAGAATAGATTCCGACCTTATCTTGCAAAACTTCCTGCTAAATCCGTAGCCTCTACCAACCGTAGGATTTTACAGAGAGCAGGCCACTAAATACAGATAATGAGAAAGATACCAACTAACAAAAAATTAATATTAATTGCTAATATCAGACAACTGAAACAACTTTGGACAACAGTAAACATACAAACTCGTAACTCCCAACTAATCAGAAATAATTGCAATTTAACCACTAACTTAACAAATAGTTTATAATCTACCAATAAATCCTCCTATATTATTAACATGCTTCAAGTCTTAGACTTCCCACAATCACCTTTACTTCTTTGTAACATTTGACTTACTGAACTTTACATCACCTTCTTTCACGGAGAAGCAAGTTCTTGTTAATTTCTTGAACAATTAGCAAGATAATACAATATTCCCACCGAGTGAAGAGGCTATCTATCCATCTTTATCTAATTTGCACCGATTAAACTATTTGTTTAATTGCAGCCCTGCCTTCTTTCTGTCTTGGATCAATACTGACCTCCTAATTAAAGCAACTAAGCCGAGATGAGGATCAAGTAGTGTGGATTCCTGAAGCACTTTATTCAATATACGTGCATCTATTAGAAGAGGACTATCAAAAGCATATAGAATAGGCTGCTGCAAACCGTTTGAAGCAGCTGCTGCTACTGCGTCTAAAGCATATGGAAGAGCCTGCTGCATACCATCTAAAGCTGCTGCTGCTGCTGCATCTAAAGCATATGGAAGAGCCTGCTGCGTACCATCTGAATATGCTGCTGCGTGTATACCATATGCAGGAGCCTGCTGCATTCCATCTGAAGATGCTGCTGCTGTGTCTAAACATATGGAAGAGCCTGCTGCATACCATCTGAATATGTTGCTTCATGTTAGCATATGAAGGAGCCTGCTGCATACCATCTGAAGCTACTGCGTCTTAAGACATATGGAGCAGCCTTCTGCATAGCATCAGAACCTGGTGCATGTCAGAAATATGGCGAAGCCTGCTGCATAGTATCTGAAGCTGGTATATGTAAAACATATGGCGAAGCCTGCTGCATAATATCTGAAGCTGATGCTTGTAAAACATATGGCGAAGCTTGCATACCATCTGAAGCTGCTGCATGTAAATCATATGCAAGAGCCGGCATATTATATGATCCAGATCGAGGAAATTGAAGAACTAGCGCATTATTTGCAGGGTATCATGGCACAGGATAATTCCGGTAACCATATGTAAATTCCACAAGAAGACGCTTGTGATAAAGGCACCCCATTTGATCGTGATTACTACTTGTCATCATGGAGTTTGGACTTTGACAGTGATTACAACAACTTTTCACCATGGAATTTGGGTTATTACAATTACTTGCCATAATGGAATATGGACGGGCCAATGAATAAGCTGGCCTTTCTTGTGCATGCAATGTTGTTTTCCACTGTAATAAGTTGTTTTCATACCCTGCTAGTGCTCGACCTTCACCGTCTAATTACAGAGCTCCTTTTACTTGTTCAACAGAAGATTTGTTGCCCTTATAATATAGCTTACTTACACAAGACGCAGTCATCAAGCTGCCAGAAAAGATTAATCACATAGACATCGAACTAAAAAAATTAACTAAAAGGAAATAGTTAAATTATTAGTACCCTCATAACATTAGAAGTATTAGTTTAGGTAGGAGCATCTTTGAGCCTATACTCGTGCATAATCCCATGAGTTTTGACACCAGTTGGAGATTTGCCATAGTAAAACACCAAAATCCAATAACTTCGCCGCGTTTCTTCAGTTCTTTATCGACTCCGGTAGCTTTCCAAAATCCGTTTCCTACTCTCCTATCTGGTCGCTTTCCATGCATGTACTTCCTGTTTATTTAGGAATGTCGCAGTATGGCAGATAACTTTCTGTTCAAGCCAGAATGAAATCATTTAATTAATCTAGGAACATAGTTATTATAGAGTAGATAATAAACACTACCATGCTAAACAATTAATGAGTTCAAAAGTCAAATAAACGACTATTCATACTTGTCAAATCCTCAGGATTGAACTTATATAACGTAACGTCCCTGATCCTGTTTGGTGGCAACTTGTTATTCTCAATCTTGTTTTTCAAATAGCTATAAACAAGCTCTTTATCATACGACCTGAAGCTGGAACTAGATGGAATGGACAATAAATACGCCTCGTCCTGTTCCGAAGTATGGGAATTCATCATATTGTTGTAACCATTGCTATTGTCATTGTTAAGCTTCATCAGATACTTCCTAACATCATCACCATTACTCGCTGTAGAAATGGTGGAGACGTTCATGCCTGAAACTTGCTGCGTTTCCTAACGAGATAGAGTTTAAAGAACACAGAGAGTGATCTTTCTCCCGTCGCTAATAAATAATATATATTGATCATAGATAAATTAATGATCCTTGTTAGGATTAGATCCTTATCTTATCTTATAAGCATTTTAATATTTATTTTATTCGATTCTCATTAAATACCAAAAATTTTGCTATAAAACTCTTACATAATGGAATAGGCATGTAAATTAATTTTGAGTTATTACATTGGTAAATCAAATTGCTTATGAAGAGAAAACGCGTCCATTCTCTAACAGGGGCGTAAGTTTTTGTACTATCACATGATACACAAAGTTGAAGCTTTAATACACTATAAGCTTAGTTATACATGACATGAGTTCAATAATTAATTATGCCTAAATTAAATGTAGAAACTTACTATACAAGCAAGCAAATCAAACCAAATGAACAATTAAGGCCCTTCAGTTTCATTTATATTTTTTATTATAAGTTTTGGTATTTCTTATTTTGCACAAATGAACAAAATTGAAATGTTGCAGTCTCGTGGTCGGCCACGTAGAAGAACAACCAGCGAAAAACCATAATAAAATGGAAAGAAAATGTTAGCTTACAAAAGCACAAGTCAACTAAGAGAGGGGTTCGTGGCAGGGTTTCAACTTTTAAGCCACAACAACATGGCTTCACTTTTTCCACCTCCTTTTCTTCCGCAAAACCTCCTTAAACCCTACAATGTCCTCTTCACCTCCCCAAACCCCATTCTCAACCACTCGCTTCCCTGAAGGTTACCCAAGGGAATACGCTCTCCCCTTCACCAACAACGAAATCTCAGATGAATCAGATCACCCAGAACAGCCCATTGAAGCCAATAATGAAGATAACAATCATCAAGAGGCTGAAGATGAAGATGAAGAGGAAGGAGAGTGTGGGTTCTGCTTGTTCATGAAGGGCGGTGGCTGCAAAGAGGCGTTTATAGCGTGGGAAAATTGCGTGCAAGAGGGCGAAAACAACAAAGAAGACATTGTGGAGAAGTGCTTCGAAGTTACTTCGGCGTTGAAGAAGTGTATGGACGCCCATTCCGATTATTACGAGCCGATCTTGCGGGCGGAGAAGGCGGCTGAGGAGGAAGCCGTTAAGGAATTGGAGAAGGAGATCGCCGTCAAAGATTCACCTTCTAACGAGAAGGACAGAGGAGAGCCTCCTCTTGATTCTAAGGATTGTGAGGTAAAGGAGGTTTTGCCCGGCAAATGAGTTTGTTACAAAAGTTCATTCTTTTTTCTTTTTCAGAAGAGCAAAAATTTGTGCTTGTTTTATGCTAATTTTGCTGAAATAAGTTCAATTTTGATGAATTACAGAATCTATGAACCTATGGTAGGTTCGGTTTGTGACCATCTTGAGAAACTGAAGTTGTTTAGTTACGGATACTTATTTGTGCTTTCTATGAGAAAAGCTAATACTAATTGGTCTCTCGTGAAACGCTATCAATGTTGTTGTTTGTTATTTATATTTTCTGTTGATCTTATATTAAAGTTATTTGTCTTGGTGAAAATTGTGCAGTGACAAAGAGTTTAGATGGACTTGGTTACTTGTTTTTAAGTGATGGAACTATTAAAACTTGTTCACAGGAAAACAATCATCTTCTCTCCATTTAGTTGCTAATCATAGGACATCCTATGCTGTCATCAGGCATCTAAGCCCATGATGTAAGTCGTTGGGAACCAAGTTTGAGTCTTAACTCTATAACTCGTGGAGTTCAATGTCAACTTTTATGACATCCATTCTGAGGTGTGAGAAGATGAGTTTAAGCTGACTTTGAAGATTGATCACACCATTTTCAGAATTTCTCTGGTTCAACTTTCTGGACCATTTACTCGGTGTTTAGCTAATCTCCTTTGAGTTTCTGTCCTTTTAAGTAGTGATACTGTTCTTTGATCTAAGAACAGCAACATAATTGACTGAGTTTGGAAGATAAAGATCTTGCCATGAAGACCATACTTCGGGCAGGGCCTGTTTTAGTGGTAGTGGAGGTAAATGGTTTTTAAAAAGACTAGTACATAGTCCATTCTAGTGTTATTGGAAGGGAAAATGTAGGTAAGCTTTGAAAAATAGGACGCATTTAGGTTTTCAAATATTACCTCGAGGACACTTTCAAGTGTCTTTTCGTTAGTATCTTCCTGATAGATTTGGATAGGCATATTTATTATTCTTTTTCTTTTCCCCTTGCATGGTCAAATTTCATTTGATGGGATTGGTATTCATTGAGCTTACCTGAATCTTGACATTGTTCATGAGTTGGATTGTAGACAGTTTTATGCTTCATTTTAAATGAAAGAAAGGGCATGGTAAATTGATCCAAGAATATGCGAAGGTACAATTGGGACTTGGGATTTATTAATGATGATAGAGAAGCATTTCAATATCGCAGAGGACAGATTAATGATAATAGTTAGAACTTAGTAGTACCCTCATAGGAATCAGGTTCCAATTTGAAACCTGTTTCTCAATATGGGTAATTGAATAAGTAAATTCATTGATGAAGAACGAAACTAACAGAAAGTGACTCTTTGTTATCTTGGGAGTTTATGTTTAAATTGTTAAGAAGTTATAATTTCATCACGAAGCAATGTCCTCCTCTGTCATCCTCTTCCATCCATTAAAAACCACCAGTAGAATTGGATCAACAATTGAAGAAAATGGGAATAAATATCAAGGGGGAGGCTAAAGAGGAAGAGGAGGGAGAATGAGGGTTGTGCTTGTTCATGAAGGGAGGTGGCTGCAGAGACACTTCTTTAGTGTGGGAAAATTGCATCAAGGAGGGGGAGAAGAACAAGGATGATATAGTAGAGAAGTGCTTGAAGGTTACTGCAGATTTGAGGAGGTGTATAGATGTAAATAAGGATTACTACGAGTCCATCTTGAGGTGGAATCGGACGACGTTGCTGTCAAAGGATCCCAGTGTAAATGTGTAATGTAGATTTGAATGAAATCGAGGAACCTCTTGATTCTAAGGATTCAGAGGTAAAGCAGGTCTTGGTCAACAAATGAAGTCACTAGGAAATTTGTTTATTTTAGTCTATTTGAAAAGCTAATATCCTTTTTATTTTTCTAGCTTTTTGTTAAAATAGATAAATTGCTGAATCAAAGAAAGGTTCAGTTTTGACTGGTAAGCTCCTATCTTGACAAACTAAAACTTAGTTTGGTAATTTAGTGCTTTCATTGGATCATATCCGTGTTCATGTCCCACTCATTCCTATCCTAATCTCATAGAATTTTGAAGGAGCCCTTAGGGCACTTGCACTGGCAATTCCAGAGCTTAATCTCATAGCCTTACCAATTGTAATAGTAGATGATGTACCAACAGATGTAGGCAATTGTTTCTCTATTCTTTTCTCCCTACGAATAAGGGTATCAAAATCAATATACAGCCAAACATATTAGATCTCTCTTACAAGATAATCACTATCCACTCACTTCAAACTCTACTCTAACTGAAAAGAAAAAAGAAAACATATGTGGTCAGATTAACCATTATTCTGCTAATCATTGGCCTAAATTGTTGACCTAATCTCAAACTTGTCTTTGGTTGGTTAAGTATTGCTAGTGACCGTGTTGGTTAAGTAAAGCGATTATTGTTATGTTGAGCGGTTGGTCTAGTTGCAGTTTGAAGCTCTTCCTGCGAAGCAATGGGGCCACAGTTTCTTGTTGTAAAACTAAATAAATAAATCCATTGTTGAGCTATGAACGAGTTGATCTAGTTATACTTTGTCGAGCACTTTGTAATATCACCTAATTGTAAGCGGTGATGCGAAGACGAAGAAAAGTAAACGGAGATGAGAGGATCTTATCTTATGATTTAGAAATTGGAACAATTGTTAAACCATCGCGTTATAGAGACAAGATTTATGATCCATTTTGTAGTGGAAATGTCGACAATTAATAAAAAAAATTAATATGTCAAAGTTTAGATTTCTGTTCATTTGACAGTATTAACTATTTATTTTAAACGTTAATAAAACTTTTAAATCTAAGTTGAAATTACTCCTCCCTTATTTCAACATTCTTTTTATTTGGTCACGGGCACTAATGCAGGCGACACTGTGCATACTCTGATGTCCTCAGGGTCTGCTTCACGAAATTGCAGAGACAACAAGTAATCAAACATGAACGAACAAACTAAAAGACACAAAATCTGCTTTTATTGCCAGCTTGTGAAATTTCAGGAAATCTTTCATTTAACATGATTGACCAATAAAAGAAAGTAAGAAACCTGGTTGATTAGAAGTTTGACATACAATGCGTAAGGATTGGTTGAAGGATCTCTTTCAGCCTCTTTGATTAAAAACAATTCCAAGGAAAATCAAAAGCTTCATGGAACAGACAGCAAAGACGTACATCGGATTCATCATCGAGATGGCTAATGCAAGTTTTGGATAGAGTTTTTGAGTTCAAGAAGAAAATCTTGTACTGAAAGCTCAAGCCTGAGTTCATCATTTACAGATTTTTTTTAATTTTATTTGTGGAGAAAATGGACCGCCATCATTAACTTGGTGGTGGGCATTTCATCACATTTGGGACCAACAAATCTAATCTGATTGAGAAGCCCTAATTTTGCACAGGTTAGCAGTTAATGCACTTCAAATTTTTACAGATCTGATCTTTAAGTTATGAATTTTGGACATGAAAATAAATGATCAATGCTACTTTCTTCATGGTTTGCAGCTAAATTGAGAGGAGAAAATTATGATATAAACAACATTCTAATGGCATGTTTGCTTTGACGGAATAGCCATTCTATTCCGTTTGTATTCCTATTTCATTTGTTAAGCTTGCGTTTGGTTAAAAATAAGTTCAGAATAGCTAATCTTACAGAATACGCATTCAGTAAATTTGAGGAATAGGCAATACCCTTCTCCACCTATCTTTTTCTATTCGATGAAAACGTATTCTTCATTTCTTTGAAAGACATTTCGGTGGGCATAGTATAGTTCTACTAATTCTACTACTTCTATTATTACTAATAATAATAATAATAATAATAATAATAATCAAATTTAAAATAATAATAATAATAAGTAGAAAAATTATAATTATAATAATTAATAAGAATAAGAATAAGAATAAGAATAATTAATAATAAGAATAAGAATAATAATAAGTAGAAAATTATTAATAATTATTATTATTGTCATTATTATTATCATTATTATTATTATTAATTTTCTACTTATTATTATTATTATTATTAACTTTATAATAATAATAATAGTAATAATAATAATAATAATAATAAGTAGAAAATTAATAATAATAATAATAAAATTAATAATAATAATAATAATAAGAAGAGGAGGAGGATGAGGAGGATAATTTTGTCTTTTTGTTACCTATTCCTTTCTCATTCCAAGCTTATATTTTCAAACCAAACATTGGAATAGAAATTCTTTATCTATTCTATTCCTTAAACCAAACAAAGTAATACTTATTCTATTCTATTCCTCATCTTTTCTATTCCTAGGAATAACAATTCTATTCCTTATCTATTCCATTCCTTGAACCAAACTAACTATACCTACTTCATAACTCACTCAAAATCAATAACAACATTGACTTTCAAATCCTCACAATGTCAGAACCACCAACATAAGACTTGCAGAATGTACAACTTTTTAACACCAATGTATTGTCCCAGTTTGTGTCCCCAAAATCCTGCAAGCTTCAACATCACTTTCAATCAAAAGCCTGCATGGTACACATTTGTTTTGTATTGCTTTAATCACTAGCCAGCCTTCAACCGCCAGCAATGGAAGGGCAAACTGGAAAGATAGAATTCAGTTGAAAACAGAATGTACATAACCTGTTTCGTTGCTTTTATCGCATTTTGAGCGCATAAACCGAAACCAGCAAGGCCAACACATTGAATGAACAAAATTAATCATAAAGATTAATGAAGAGGCCAAGAGGTTTAGTTGCAGGTTAGTAAAGTTTTAATCTCATCTCGATCGGACCTCGACAGATAGGACACAACTGAAGGCTTTCTCCACATTCACAACAAGTCTGACAGGAAAATCCAGAAGGATAATGTTGATTAGTATGATTCAGTGCTATAATATGAGAGAAAAAGATAGAGAAACACTACCTGATGGCCACATCCAAAGGCCATATCCTTCGCATTCGAGAGGCAAACAGGGCAAACCTGGCCATAACCATGCAGAGTTAATCTTTTTATGCTATCAAATTTGCACAAATAATGACTATAACATATGTTTACTAATAAAGTCAGCAAGGATCATGTATAGAAAAAGGCCGGCAAACAAACATTTAAGGCTTTCACAATTTGGTACGATTACAAATTCTTGGTTACAGAGATCTGAAATGCTGTTCGGTTAAAATTATAGCACATTAAAAAAATGAAGGAATTGATGACACAACCTTCGGTTGAAAGTGACTTACTTGGTCATCATGCGACGAACTTATGAGTGGGGGAGCTGAACTCACTGGTTGGCTGTCTCCTTCATAAGGAGGTGGAGCTGAACTCACTGGTTGGCTGTCTCCTTCATAAGGAGGTACACTTGGCTTAAAGCTGGAAGAATGATAATATGCTGAGCTGCTGGAAGAATGGTATGGTTTTGAGCCGCTGGAAGATGATTCACCGTACAATGGGGGAGGGAGGGGAACTCTCCGCAGAGCAATTCCCTTCCGATGACTGTGAAGTTAAAACAATAATTAAATGAATGCATATGTTCCAAGTTTTTTAGTGAAAAGAAAATAAACAGTACTTTTACCCCAACAAATTAAGCTCCATTGTAGCCTTATACTGAGTAGGAATTTCCATTAGAGCAGCAAGAGCAAATTCTGTCTCCTTTCGAGATGCATTAGAATTCTTTGACATAATTTCCATGAAATTCACAAACTGAAAGGAAGATTAGAGAAGTGAAGGTTCAACACAACATTTGAAGACATTTGAAGAGTTTCACAGGAAAAGAAGAAAAGAATGTAAACACAAAATTACCTGGAAGTTATCAAACTCTCGAGTAGGGATGTTGTCATCAAATTCCTTCATCGTGTCCCATGGCCCATCACCAACCCCGACCAAAATAATGGATAATGGAAGCTTGCTGAGTTCACAAAAAGGAAAGGTAAATTAAGACCCCATACAGTAGAAAGAGGAAAAAGAAGTGAAAGCAAAGATTCCAAGAGAAAACTTGAATTTACACCTTGCTTCTACGATGGCTTGAACAGTCCTCTGCTCTTGTGGACTAAGCCGGCCACTTTCAGTGTCAACACTTCTAGTAACCTGAGAAAAGCATTAACTAGTAAATGATAAATTCTCAAGAGTATAAACTTAGGTGCATAAAATGGATAATTCCAATGGTAACACAAAGAGGAACAGCTCATCTCATCATCTTTTAATTCTCTCCCAAATCAAGCTAACATTAGAACATTTATAAGAGAAGTTTATGTATAATACTGCTTAATGTACACACCTGCCCATCTGCAATTATCACCAATACATGGTACTGACCACCACTCTGCTCTACAATAGTCATTGCCATTTCAATGATAGGAGCAAAAGATGTTGGCCCTGTGACCAAATAACGACAGTAACAAGTTTAAGGACCGGTTAATAATTTCAAGAAATGTTTCAGATGAGAAAACGAGAATCTAAATAATACGACTCAAACCTGCAAGTCGCAAATGAGGCACAATCTCTCTATACCGACTTAATACTTCCTCAAACCCATTACAAAACCTCTCCTCTGGATAGAAACTGAAAACATCTTGATCATGTGTTGATGCTGAGGATATAAAGGTATAAAACTTAGTAAGACCTATTTGTGTCAGTCAAATCCTCACAGCGAAGTAAATTAACAAAGCCATACCATCCCCAAATCCAAAACAAGGAATCAAGTTGTCCTCGTCAAAAACAGATAAAGTTTTCCCAATGATGGATATGGCTTGTTCATATGGATTTAAACCATCTCCAATATGATGCAGGCTCCGTCTATTAAATGACTTTGCACCTGCTCATCAAATGAACAACTAATCAATAATAAAAATAACTCAAATTAGCTCAGAACAAACATTTTTGCCATGGAATATAAGACCTAACCTGTCCACTCATTACTCTTCGTGAAATCAACACCAATAATAAGATTTGAAGACTCAAGACCAGCATGTGCAAGAGCTGCCGTCACCTAAATAATTCTACATATTAGGATTTGATATGCAAATTTTTACAGTCAATTACATATGAAAATCAAACCTACTGCATTTGCTTGTTATGCTACCTGGTCCAAAGATTTGTATTCATCAGCAATCTTGGAATACTTTCTATCAAGCCGCTTTCTATCACCACCATGCTCTTGAGAATATGGATAATACTGCTGCGAGGACCCATATGATTGCTGTGGTGCATAGCTGTAGTTATAACTGTCTGGATCATACGATGGCTGAGAATAGGCCTGCTGTCCCCATGCAGAGGAATCTGAACGGAGAGAAGAATCAGACCTCCGTGTTTCTTCCTTTGAATTGCTTGCACCCATCAACTTAATTGTCTACAGAAATCCAACTAGATTTGAAGGAAAACAGAATAAGACCCCCTTAAATCTCCGCAAAATCAACACAAAACCCACCAAAAAGTTATTACTTTTCTCGAACAAGACAATGAAATATATAGAGAACCAAAACTTTTTGAACACAAAGTCCCCCATTTTATTTTGCAAACAAACCGACTCCCATAGAACTGTAACAAGCAAGACATTTACTATATTCCTGATCTAAACGCACACACTACCAGGCTGCTGTATGTTGGATTTCTCTCGTAACCGTTGACCAGGTCTCGAGATTCAGACCCTATCGGTTAAGTTTCAAACTTTTCATTCCGTGTCAAACACTACTCTAATACAACACGCACCATAATGGTTTCGTAGCCACAAAGACTCCAACTTGGGCAGGAAAATAAATGCCAAATGGCAACCCAGTTGCGTCCCTACTTCTATAACCAGTTTTACATAAAACGTTAACAAAATAGCGTCAATATCAATCTCTTTATCCGATATCAACTCTACCCAGATCAATTCCTCCCACACTAAGCAACAATTCTCGAGAACCACCAGCTTTACAGGCCAATGCAGCAGTATTAGCAGAACCCCCACACACCACCATTGCCACCACCATGCACTCCAAATGGGAAGAAAAGAGAAAAAATGGTGGGTCTAATTCAGAAAAACCGCATTCTTGGGATCTAATCCAAAAATGAACCTTTGAAGATCCAGTAATAAACAACACACGAAAAGTTGAACTTGCCAGAAAAAAAAAAATTTGCACAATCCAAATAATGCGTACCCAATATGTCCCTGAGAAGCAGGCGGTGAGTCCCTATCAATTCCTTCTTTGAACTATAAACCAAGAAGATTGTTTCGAAATTAACGAGAGCAAAAGGTTATAATGGAAGAATCATCTCAAAGAAGATGATAGAATTAATTGCTGAAAGATTATTCGTGGCTGTTGAGCTGGTTTACTTTGAAAGAGCGACAGAGACTCTGCAATGGTGGATCTGATGCAGAGTTATTAATTTTTTAATGAAAAGTTTGAATCTTTACACGGGAACGTCGTAGGAAGAAAGGAGAGAAAGTGAAACTGCTTTATGAGGGAATGGTGTCAGTAGTATAGAATTAATCGTTGGATGGGTATGGACAGCACATGGCAAGAATTCGGTGGGTTCTAACTTCCAAGAACGTTTTTTTAAAACCGCCACCGGGATAGTGGCGGATGATGGTGGATGAGGATGCTGTCGTTTTCATCAAAGGGAGGACAATTGTGAGCCCTACGTTAGACATGAACACTTCGGAATACTTATCTGCGACTTTTACGATGCGTCTTAAGAGGTTAACTAGATTACATGGACGAAGGAAACATGTGAAAATATCAAGAAAAATATGGGTGAGTTTGATTAGACTTAGTTTAAATTTTGATAGAGTCTTAGAATTTGTAGAGATTGACTTAAAACATACTATAGACTTGATGAACTAAGGAGTTGGCTCATGTTGGATGAATGGATCACAAGTAACGGACTTATTACGAAAAGTATTGGATTATGTCAATATACTATGTGGGCTTCGGTTAGATGCATCATTAGCAGATAAAGATCGTAGGAAGATCTTGAATGATGTGGTGACAACTAAGAGTTAGAGTTGTAATAAAACTCAATATTTGAAGATAGTGAAGATTTTTAAAGATAAGGTGTTAATTTTTTATTTGAATGTAAACTCTATTTTTATGTTATTTTGTAGATTTTATCTTATCAATTAAAGTCCTATTTGGATGAGGGTGTCATCTAATTGGTCTTAATCTGATAGAGATAGACGTGATCTTAATGCGATCTTAAGCAGTTTAAGTAAGATTCTGAATGTAACTTGGCTTTCAAATTAGAGTGTCTATATATAGCTCATTTGAGTTTTACTCTCCTCATTCAGTCAAAGAAAGTATTCCTTGTATTCTTTTGAAGGAAAGTAATATAAATGTTGATTTTAACGTATCTCTCTTGTTTCCTTTATTTTCTTATTGTCTTCGTAGCATTTTTTTTTTAAATGCGAGGTAAACACTTCAAAGGATGTTGGCGATCAACTTCAGTGAAAGATCGAATTCCAAAGTGACTTTTGTAACAATATGAATGATTAAAATTTAAAATTATACAATTATTCATAAATTATATTTATTTAATAAAGTTTTAAATTTCTTTCAAAATTTCTTAAATTATTGTCACATATATTTAATTATAATATGTGATCAAATAAAAAGGCATAGCTCTTTATTTAAATTAAAACAAATTAATTATTTTTTATTTAAAATTTTTAATCAAATTTTAAATTATTCTATAAATGAGAATAATTTTTAGCCGAATTTATTACGATATAATACCAATATTTACGACACCTAAAATATAAGAGGTAAATAGAAATTTCTCTAAATCTAAAATCTGTTTTTATTTTTCTCAATTTCAAAGGGTAAAGTAAGCATATAGAATCAAATATTCCAAGGATATGACAAGAGATTGCCTCTTTTTCTATGTAATGGATTAGGTGCACCCAACAAACATGTGAGATTTTGACAATTTTGCAGACCATCATTGGAAAAGCAACCGTAAAGGGGTCCTACTTCTCGTCTCAATTATTGCTAGGATGCTTCACGTTTTGGCAATCTGAAGGATGGAGACGTGCTGAATTTAGTTAAATTATTAATTTATTAAATAACTTTATTATTTTGACCCAAAAAAAAAACTTTATTATAATATATAATTTCAAAAGATATTGTGAAAAATAAAAAATATTTTTTATTACACAATTTATTAATTAATTTTTATTCTAATAACTTGTTTGAAATCCTTTTTAATTCTGGTTCAACCGGATTCTGGCGAGACTGAACGTTGCCGTTTGGATCTATGAGTTGGTTGCCTTCTGTGATGATTCCGACGCTGATATCCCTGCAAAACAAAGAAGGCACGTCGGGGGTTATGTCCCGATTAGCCCCTCCGACGCTCAAGTCAGTTTCTTTGTGAAGGTAGGGTTGCCGTAAAAGCTAAGAGAGTAGGGTTATGTGTTTCGTACCTTCGTTATGATAGAATCATACCTTATATAATGCATGTGCTAGGTTTATGAGTTCACGTCTGCATGTGACTCTCTCACCTGTGGACGGGCTAAGGAGAGCGTGGACTGAGCCTGGGCTTGACATTGCTATTAGGTAAGAGATTGATCTTTGCAGAATGGACCGATCGACCCACGGATCATTTTGATTGGGCTCAGGCCCAACACGACCAACCCGACCACATTCCATACTCGTTCTCTCTCCCTGTACACAGAAATCTAGCACACCCTAACTCTATTATTGACTTACAAGATTATAATTTATGATTACAAAGCTGTCATGTTATCTAGAGAAGTCGACCACGTCTAAACGAAAAGTTACCATCTGCCACGCGTCAGATGCCTAGTTTGCTTACAGAAGAAGATAGTCCAAATCGGACAGCCATCGAAGCCATATGACTCATCTAAATAAACGCAGATCTGGTCATAAATGTAGCACATCAATCACAAATATAGTAAATTATTTTTGTATTATTTCACTTTAAGTAATACCATCGATTGAAATTAATTAAATTAATAATTTAACATAAATATAGTAAATTATGAGTTTAATTGAATTTAGTTAGTTCCTTTGAATTAAGAGTAATTGTGTATTTTTCATTATTTTATAACTAAAATTTAAAAGAAGATATTTTTTATGTTAAATTGAAAACTAAAAACAGATTTAAAAAAAAATAAAGATCATAAATTTTATTAAAATTTCTTAAACTACAATAAAATTATATTTTTTCCTTCCATGTAAATAAATCTTGGATATTTATTATTTAAATTTAAATCCTCTCAGACGTTATATACATAGATTACTTAGTCCAATTGTTTTTGTTACTAATCAATATCGGCATTGTGATAAAGAAGTTCGAATGCTTGATATAAAAATTATATAAAGATTAAGGTTTCTTCCAATTCCTTATATTAATTGTAAATATAAGTTTTTCTAATCCGTTAAGAGAGCTAACGTATTGAAAACATTATAAAAAGACTTAAACATCATGTCGGAAAATAATTTTCATAAAGGTTTCGGAAAATTTGAAATCGTTTGAAGCTCGTAATTGTCATTGGTAAAAGAGATAGAATCGAAATTAAGTATTTCACATTACCTTTATTTTTTATTCTTTTATGTATAATCTTGAATATATAATAAAGCCTGTACTACTTAATTATATATATAGAAATTTTCATTCAGCGAAACAATATCATTCTAGATATAATAATATATGTAATATACGATAATTGTAAAGAAGTTATGCATACCATACCGCGAAAACGTGACATCCATGTGTCCATTAAGTACAAGTTTCAACATTACAAATATTACATAAATCACAATTTGTCTTACTTGAACATGGAATCTATTAGAGATGGGACTATTCTACTTCTCCTTCTTGTATACGTCCAAAATGAAACTAAATTGAAAAATATGAATACACATTAACATTTGCTCTAAAATTTAAGTTAGATCATATCGTTTCGGAATATTTAAGTTAAATTTTAACGTTTATAAAGTGTAAGAATCATACTCTAAATGGTCCAAAAAATGGACAAAATTTGGCCTCCGTCAATTAAATATAATGTGACATATATATATATTTTTAAGGGGAGTCAAATAAATGATGTGAAAAAGATACATGTCAAAAGAAATTGCCATGTAGTCTTCCTTAGTTTTTTCATCCAATCAAGGTTTAATTCTTACGTTATGTAAATATTAGATTTTAATTTGAACGTTTTTAGATATTATAGTCCAATTTTAATTTTCAAGTAAATATTAGGGTTTAAATTGCTTTTATGATCAATTGAAAAAGCATATACCTAAGATTTGGGGGATGAACATCATATGCCGTGGGTGTCTATTTTTATATTGTCCCCAATCCATCACATCTTCTCGACTCAATTATTTTTCAATCACTTTTCAACAATTAAAACAGCCCGAGAATGTTCACTTTGTTTTCTTACATATTTTATTTATTTTAAATACTATGTATTTATTTATTTCATATCTTTAATTACTTTAATTTATTTATCATTTTCTTGTTTATTTATTTACTTTGAATTTAATTTTAATTAT
>JANIPM010000003.1:29262192-29273556 GCA_027478405.1 Erythroxylum cassinoides
CACTTAATTGAGTATATATTTTTCCATGTTCACATACAATTATAAAGCACTCCTAATACAGTCCCGAATATCGAACTCCTCGGACCATCAAGGTCTGGAGTTTTTCAATGTCACAATCATATCGGTAACAATTTAATATTTGAAAGTTATAATTCAAATATAGTGAGAAAACATCTAGGTTGACTCACAGTATACTCTAGATAAGCTATTGCCTTGATGACTCGACAATGTTTAGACGCTGACGATCAACTTGTGCTTTTATATTATGCAATACACACGTATTTGATGCATTACTAAATTGTTCTATCAAATGGATATTCAATCATGCACATGTATAAGTGTCATGGTCAATGCATACTCAATTGATTTTCCTAGGTATGTATCCTTATTTATAAGTCTTGATCATTGTAAATCATATCTTTTACATAACTTACTGGAAATTAAGTTTATGCCTTAAAGCAAAACTTGACTACTTTAAGTTCATCAATCATACACTCATCCATCCTTTCCTAGCATTATATATTCACACAATTTTCCAATTCTCGTACAATCATACCTATTTCACATCCCTTATATCCTTTGGATCACATTTGCATCCATAAGAACACCTTCATTCCTTTAACAACTCGCGAATTTTAAATTTAGATATATTGATCTTAAACAATATATTCCTTAAGTTATAACCTCAATTAACAACCTAAACTTATAACCCATTAATCTAACAACAATCTAGGTTCATTTCAAGCCTCAATCAAGTCCAAATACATCAAGGTAAAGTAACTTATCCTTAGTTGGTTCAACAATCACATAAAACAGAAGTTTTCATGTTTCAAAGCATTTCCCACGATTGCAGGGTACCTTTCCACAATCATGGAAAGAAAAAACAGAAAGTTTTTCACTTAAATGCATTGCCCATGATCGTAAGAAAGAGCTTATACAGCTTCCACAATCGTGGGATGGGTGAACAAAAAGTTCACCTCCATTTTCCTTCAACTTTTCTTCCAAATTTCAACACCTTCATGATAGTCCATCTATTATACCTCTATTATACTTTAAACATGCTTCAATTCATCTCTAATTTTAATTTAAAATCATTCAATTAGTCAATCATAAACAATTTATCTTTTATTCATAAAAAACCAAACAGAAACTTTCATTCACTATCGTACATGTAATCCTAACTCTTTCCCATTTCATGAACACTACATTAACTCCTTTATTTAGTAAAAATTCACCTTCAATATACTTAACTTCTCAATCTAATCCATCCTCAAAACAACCTATAACCTAAGGTTTCCATGTATCAAAAACAAAACCAATTCATTCATCAAATTTCTAGCACAACTTCATCATCAATACCATAACCAAGTTCATCCCTAAATAATCATCATGAATGTTATGCTAACATGTGTCATAATAGATTAATAAATCACTTATTTGTTTAGCTCAAGATCTCCTCAATCATCAAGCTATAATTTAGGCCACTAAACACGCAAGGATGAAGCATACTCCAAGAACAAGATGAAAACATAAAAGGGGTTCAACCATAAGATGATGACAGCAAGAATTTAAAGTGACAAAGTGCAAAATTTTAGCAAAATATCAAGGTTGGAAAAGTTGTGTATGGGTGTCAATGATGAAGGAAGGAGGAGGAGCTAGCATGTAGTAAGAGCAAAAGAAAAGGTGGTCTTTCATGTATGTGTGTCGATGGTATATGTTTGTGGCAAGGATTGAGACACTTGGCAAGACACTTGTCAATTAAAGAGCTAGGTTATGTTTCCTTTTCCTAAACTACCAATTGTCACTTAATAACTAGTCCAATTGTCACTCAATCATTAGGCCATCTGTCTCATAATTCCCTAAGCCATTTGTCTCATAATTCCCTAAGCCATTTGTCACTCATTCTCCATTGCCACGTGTCACTATTTCATAGGCCTAGTCAACAGAAATTTTCATGTATCGATTTGTCTTGCCATTTACCATTTTTCCTAGACTAGGTGTACATATCATTTCATCAATCACCCAATTGTAACAACAAATTTCCAATTATTAATTATAATTCATCAAAACAAAATTCAAGACATAATCGACACACAAGTACATCATAATCAGTTAAAATCTTTCATACCCTAGAATATGTCAATTGAGCGCATATACTATCTTTACAATATTTTTTAAAGCATAATTAATATGTATTTGCTTATAGTATGCAAGTGAGTGAAATGCACATCATAAATGATATGACTCATATGACTAAACAATCTAATAATCTAATCCTCAGTAAGTTTTAGAAATAGGTTATTACATTTGTAATTGGCTTCGCTTCCATATTATCGAAATTCTTTTGAGCAACCAATATTTTCTCTAACTTTTCACTCCCTTTTGTAAAGTTAGATAAAGATTCTTTTAAAACATTTATTTCCTCTTTTAATGACTCATTTTCATATTTTAATATATCTAGTTTATGATTGTCAACAATGATCAATTTTTTAGATGCTTTAACTCTATGGAATTCACTTTTCATGTTTTCATTTTATGGAATTCACCTTTCATCTTTTTATTCTCATTCATGCGTGCATCCAACTGATTTTAAACTTCCTTAAATTTAAAAGATAATTTCTTCCTTTTATTACTTATACTTTCTAAACTTTTGACTATTTCATAATATATCAAATTATCATCACTATCATACAAATCAAAGTTGGATGTTACTTCATCATTGTCCTTGTCCATAAAGTAAATACGAACTATCACTCCTTTTATTTGCTCATTTTTGGATTTAGTTGTTTCATCGCAAGTTAAGGCTTTAAGTGTTTTCTTCTTATTTTTGTCCTTCTTCTCCTTCTTATTATTTCATTTATACTTACAATCATTTTTAAGTAGAGGACATTGAGACTTCATGTGACTGAGTTTTCTATATTCAAGATAAATAATGTTAGAAGAGTTACACTTTGAATCACCTTTACCTCATTAAAGTCATTTATCTTAGAGAAATTCTTTCTCTTTAAAAAACTTATTAAACTTTCTAGTAATAGAGGTGATGTCTTCATCATAAATTTTAATTTTAAATTTCTCTTCTTCATTTAATTCCTTCTTTAAGACCTTGAATGCTAATTCCTTTTCCTTCATAAAAGTCTTATTTCATATTTGAGAATATATCTAATGAGCTCCTCGAATGGTAATGTTATTAGATTCTTAACTTCTTGTATAACTATCATTTTATCTTCCTATATCTTTAGAGGTGACCTAAGCAAATTATTTACCATTTTAATGTTAGTGTAGGTCTTGCTAAGACATTAGAAATTGTTAATAATATCAATAAATCTAGTGTAGATGCTATATATTCTTTCATCCTACTTCATTTGAAATAATTCATATGTGTGATAGTATGCCAACTTTGATCTCATTTACTTGATTTGTTCCCTCATCTATAACTTCTAGACTATGCCAAATTTCATGAGTTATTTCACACATAAAGACTCTATTGAATTTGTTTCTTCCTAATACATAACATAAAATATGAATAACTTTGCTTTCAAAGAAATGAGTCTCTTGTCTTGAGGGTCCCATTCCTCTTTATCTTGAAGACATTCTTATCATCCATAATTTTAATAGGAATGAATGAACCACTTAAGACAATTTCCTAAAAATCAACATTTTTGGTTATCAAGTAAGATTTTATCCTTGTTTTCATATATATAGTCATTTCTATTAAAGAAAGGGCTTCACTAATGTTTTATCCCTTTTGGAAAAATGATGATGAGGATGCTCCAAAATGTGTCATTATGATCTTTGATATAGGATTTTTGTTTGAAATGTTAGCCCAATATAACTACTTCATACCACTTATTAATCCCCAATTAAGGGTTTATAAACTTTTAAAAAAATTTAACCAATAAACTTAATTTAAAAACAATGAATATATATAAAGAACTATAAAAGATTGAATAATAATTTAAAGATGATGAGGAAGATAGAATACAAAATAATGTATAGTAGTTTGGTAAACAAGCCTGACCTACATCCACTCCAAAAACTCATCTTAGAATTCCACTATAATTGTTCTTCCAAGGCAAAAACAAACTTTATATAATGTTTTTTTTTAAACAAGAACCTTTTACAATCTTCCTTTATGGTAAAGAGGAACCTCAATACCATTTAGAATATCCTAATATAATACCCTAACCAAAGCTTAAAATATCTCAATTTACCACTTTGATAACTCTAAAGAGGCTCGCTCACAAAAATATGAGACAATAATACTCAAATGCTTAATAAACACCAAGAAATGTGTGCAAAAGACACATAAATGCCTCTTGATGTAAGAACTAATGAGAAAACATATATTTATAGGTTTTTAAGACCCCTATTAGCTGTTGGAGCCAAAAATGAGTTGTTACAATAGCTACTTTTGATATATTGGTTGACCATTAGGTCATATTGGCCAATTATATGCATTCAATGCATAATATTCATTAGATATTACATATTAGTTGAAAATTAAAGCATATTGGTCTACTAATATACAATTAATATTATTGCAAACTCTCCTTACATCAACTTTGATAACTTTATTTTGTCAAACATTAACTTATGTAGGTCAACCAATCCCCTAAAAATTATAATTTTAGTAGCTTCAATTGGTCAAACTCAATTTTTTAATGCAATTATGATTTAGAGACTTTCTAAAATGTTCCCTAAAGAGTGTTTGAAAGATAAAGCGACTTTTCTCTTAAAAAAGCTTTAATAACTCTTAATGAATGAAAAGATTCACAAAATGAAGTAAGATGAGATGTTTATGTATAGTGAGACTTTGAGATTACCAAACTAACAAAGGGAGATTATATTAATTATATAAAAATATAAATTACCTTGATATGCCTTGATTTTCTTTTGTTTTTGACTTGATATTCACTTTGAAGGTTATAAAGCTTCAACGTTTCTTTATCAACTTAATGAACTATCTTTTTAAGTTTATAACTATAAATTGCTCTTATATTAGTTCTCTCTAAAATAATAACTTAGTAGTATTAATTATGTTTTTTATCATCAAAATATTGATTTGAACTACATTTAGTTCAACGCTTTGATTAATGAAGACACTTTCATTTTTAAAATTTAACTATGAAGCCAACATCTAAAGGATTGTTGAACTAGGGCCATAGAATATCTCTAGGAAACTAATTATGCCTACTAATATGGAGAACAAGTTTAAAACTGAACAATAGAAAAAGGACAAAAATTCCAATTTAGGAAAATTCTATAATATTCCTCTGGAATAGTGGACCACCACTTGTTTAAGTCACCTGGCTGGTGCAATTGGTAAACTGGTTTGTCTTAATGATCAGACACTAAATTTAGTTTGAATTGGTTATGCTAGAATATGTACTGAAATAGGTGGTGGTTAGCAATTACCTTAGACACTTGAACTTAAGAGTTGACTAGGTTTGATGATACTCAAATGGTTGAGATCAATATCTCTTATCAATGATAGCTAGCTAAATTTTAGAAAAAACAATGGAAATCCACTTGAAGGATATTTAGAATAGGGAGCTATAATGAGTTAATGGAATTAAAAGCCATTACTTTAGATGGAATTGATGAATAAGAAGCAACTACTAACCTTAAAGTCATGTTAAACCGACTCCTTCAAGAAGAAACCATGCTATTATAGATAAAAATAACGAAAAATAACCATTAAAGATATGGTTAAATCCCAAGGTACTCATCTATCTGATTTCACCAATGTGTCTTTATTAACAGCTAATTGTTAGGAATTGCAATTTAGTAAGAGTGAAGAGGATATTGATCTTAAAGTAGTAAGGAATATCTCTATGATCACTTATTCATCCTTACAATAGGAGATGAGCTAAAGCATTAAAGAGTTGGAAATTTCTAATATTTAGATAAACAATAGCCAATCAAGCTCCCTTATATTGATTCATGGGATAGGTGTTGGGGAAAATCTTAATGAGCAATCTATTACCTTTATCATAAGAAGAATAAGTCAGAAACTAAAAAGGAAGAATATCTTAGTGGTCTTCTCCCTCCAAACCCCTTTAATGCCTTTAATAACTTGGAGAATTAGAGGATTAAATAGTCTAAATAAATAACAAATGATTAGAGACCTGATATCTAATAAGAAGCTTATACTTTTGGAATTTTTAGGAACAAAAATTAAAGATAACTTCATCAATGAGAATCTTTGGTTTTTGGGAAAGAAGCAAAGTACCTTATCAAACCACCAAAAACGTTGTAATGGTATAATAATAGTGACTCATAACTTTGAGGTAATGTAAGTGGTTAACACCTTCCTTACTAATTAAGTTATCCACTTAAACAATTTAATTCCTTTTTCTCCAACACCTATCATTTTTTCTTTTATATATTGCTAACTTAGCCTTTTAAGGGAATATACTATTAAATGACCTTAAGAGTATGCATGCTAACTATTAAAAATCAATAGATACTTTTGGTGGTATTTGACTGAACTATAAACTTGTAGGAGTCATAAGGGATGATATTAAATACTAGAAAAAGTAATGATGAACTTTTATATTTTTCATCTCAAGTAGGATGACAAACTTATCATTTGGATGTCAATTTTTCTTTTGAAGTAATAAAAAAATAGGGAATGACTCATAATGGAAAAAATCTTAATAAGAATATAATAAATTCAAACTAAGGAGTTTCTACAAAGAATCCTATTAATGCTCTATTTAGATTCAACATTTTCCTTATTAACACTAGTAACTTCGATATGGCTTTCAAGAAAGATATCAAGTACTTATAGTTGGCAGCAAAGCTTATCAGCTTATGAGGAGGCTAAGCTCATAAAAGAAAAGTTTAAGCTTCTTAACTTGTAACTCTTTCCCAACACTGAGGAGAATGTCAAAAGGACAAGAAGAACTTTATACATCCCTATCCAACAACTTGCTTAAACAGTAAGAACATGTAGCTCTTAGAAACTATTTGCAAGGCTTGAGATTCACAATTGATAAATGCTTAATTATTCATATTTTTAGGTTTATATTTACATCATTTTGCTTGTTTATTTAATTTTTTATTTTTTTGTATTTCATTCATTCATAATGTGTTCTTAGGTTGTAACTCAATTATTTAGAGAATAATAAATGAATTGGGACAAGTTTAGGGCAATTTGGAGCTATTTTACCAAGTTATAAAGATGTTGGAAAAGTGCATAGGCACCAACATGTCCGTGTTGATGGCCACAAACCCATATTGACATGTTTATGTAAAATAAATGTTTTTAAAGTTTTCGAGAGTTACATGGCCATCAATACACCTATTTTGGAGACTAATAAGTCTATATTGATGCATGTGTTCTCATTTTGAGCTTGTGTTCATCCCAAATTTGAGGGTTTTACAATTTTAATTAATGCGGACACTAGTATAACCTTGTTAATGCCCATATACCACCTAGAAACATAATTTTTAAATTATAAAAAAGAAAATTAAGAGAAAAAATAAATAGGAGGCTTAAGAAAATTAAAAGCTAACAGAAGATTACTGTTGGACTTTGGAATAAATATTAAGAACGAGAGACCAAATTAGCAAAGATATTAAATGCTTAATAGGAAATGGATAAGGCAAATGATTCGAGTATGAAGCATTATAAATGCAATGAGATATAGGCTTCCCAATAAAGCTAAAGAAGAGGAGATTATCTAAGATGTTGAATATAATTACCATTTAAGAGGATTCTTCTTTATTACGGAAAACCTCCCTAACTACAGTCCAAACTTAAACTTTGATGAATATATTATTTTTGTTAAGGTATAAATATAAAAGATTTCCAAACAAGTCATGTCTAGCTATAATCAAGATCCTACACAAATAATTAAATGGTTTGATTTGGTATGGCACAAATTTAACCTGCCTAAAGTTTCCTTCTCCATATGGCTAACTACTAAATTGAGATTAAAAACCAAAGAAAGATTTAAAGGAATCTCCATTACTACTTACCACCTTTGCAATCTTAGTTCTGAATCTATTAACCATATATTCTTTCAATGCTAACTCTTATTAACTCTATGGCAACACATCTTTCTCCTATGTGACTACACTTGCCTGGAAATTGATTGTAAAAATAGTTCAGTGGGCTAATAATCAGATGAAATATATGAAGGACTTAAGCATATTCAAGATTGCATTCAATTATGGGGTCCATGTTATTTAGAGGGAAAGAAATTCTAAGATGAACTAAATAAAAACCTTGGATAACTTTTATCTTTGTTTTTGAAACTTTGAGATAGATCAGGGAAAAAAGTATAGCCTCTAAGTTAGGTATAGAGCTAGCTCTAAAGCTAAAATAACATGGAACTTGCTTGAGAAAGTCTAATATAGTGTAATTCATTATTGAGTTCTTATTAAGCTAATCAATTAATCTCCTATCTTGCGCTAGTTCCTTTCTGGTTGCAAGTTAATTGAGTCTAATACAGTTCCTTTCTGCTTCCTATTGTAATCTTCCTAACAAACAAAGGAAGGTATTTGATTGACTAGAATTACCATTTCATTCCTGATCTATTCTTAATAATAGGTTATTTCCTTGTTTGGTTGAAGAAAACATATATAATATATGATCCAAGAGTTTATTTATTCTTAAGTTTATGGGATAAGTAAACCCATCACCCCGTATCTTTATCTATTCGAAGTCTATTCCAAGTGGTTAGGAATAAAAATGAGGACATACTGGGAAAATATCCTTAAGAAATCCACATAATTACCTAGCTATAATAATAATAATAATATTATTATTATTATCATCATCATCATCATCATCATCATCATCATCATCATCATCATCATCATCATCATCATCATCATCATGGTATAGTTAGTGGAGACTAATAGATATTTTGGTCCTTTTTATTAGTTATTCCTTTGTCATTCTAAATTTATATTTTCAAACCAAGCATTGATATTACATCATCATTAGAAATTCTTATGAATAAATCAAACTAAATAATACTCATTCCATTTCATTTCTCATCTATTATATTCCTAAAGAATTATCATTCCATCTCTTATCTATTCCAGCAAGTAAATCAAACAACTTATAATAATAGCATTCTAGCTCTGTGAAGTACTTCTTATCTTTGTTCAAATCCTACTTCCATTTATTTTTTACTGCCTTTGGCTTATTCATTAATTTATTTTTAATTAAAAAACTTAAACATAATTACAAAATAAAGTAAAATCATAATAAAGAATCAAAGGAACATTTTTTAATCTGTATGAAATATATTTGGGTTAGAAAATTTTATTTCAATATTCTTCTTTATTCATTAAAAGAAATTAATTATGAACTTCCACTCATTAAATATTGACTATAATTCTTTTGTTCATGTGTTTATTTTTTTTCATCTTCTTCTTCTTGTAAGTTTCAACAAATTTAATTAATTGTTTTAGTTGGATTAATATTTTAAAAAGATTTTAAAAGAACATAAATATAAAGAAAATTCCTTTTTCATTCACCTTCTCTTTCAAAATTCTCTTATCATTTTTATATTCGAGTAGGAAGAATCAAGAATACTAAAAGAAAATAGTTTATATTTTTCTCAATTGAAATAGCACATTCACCAAAATAGAAATTGAAAAAGGAGCATTTAAAGGATGAATAAAAATGGTGATTTGAAGTATAATTTAGAGAAAAATAATATAAAAAAAAACAGGATATAATACTCTCTTTTCTTAAATTTTTTTATAAAAATCTTAAAAGGAGAAAAGAGAATATGAACAAAGATTTGAAAGAGAACATTGACGTATTGAAAGGATTGACAAGTAAGAGTATTTTATTAATTAAATACTAAATTTATTGTAAACAATTTAAAGTGTTAATAAACTTGAACATCTGATTCCTTTTTTTAATATATAAAAAAGCACAAAAATTCATTAGATCTAAATTATAATAAATATAATGATATAACTTCGTCTCCCCTTGTATCATAAAATTTAATGAAACTTTGTCATATTCTTAACTCAATTAAGGTCACTCCTTTTTTTTATCAAAATATTATGTTATACAAAATTATACCATTTCATATAGCAATGAGAATCTTAATCAAAATCAACTATTTTAATTTTAAAAAACTATGAAAAGGCAAAAAAAATTGAACTTCCTTAAAACGTACTCATATGTTCCATATTATTCGAAAAATACTTTATATTATTTTAAAATATTAATAAATGATTTTCTGTTAAATATTTTTAAATTATTTTAAGTAAATCGTGAGTATACAGTAAGCAATTACGTAATAGCTTGAATTAAAGATTTTTACAAAATTTTGATATGATAATTTTTATAATATTTCTAACGTCACAAGACATTTTTGTAATAGTTCTGAAGCTTATAAATATATTTTGACAAAACACAAATGAGGGAGGTCATTATAGAAAGGTTCAATGAAAGGTTCAATTCTCGAGTTACCTCACCACAGATGTTTGTCTCCAATGTCTACATCTAGCAAATCTAATCTGTTCTGCTTAGTTTTCTACGTGCGTGGTCTTTCACAGCTTCAATTTCTTTTCTGCCTAACGTTCTTTTCCTTTCTATTGCATGTCACACAGAACATTAAAGGAATTAAACTTTCATCAATTGTTATGTTCACATGTTAACTTGAGATCGAATTCTTCAAATTCAATGCACATGACTAACACATAAATAAATGGCTGAGATTTAATAACACAGAATAGGGACAAAAGAAAAGAGTCGGAAGATTACGACCCGGGCTATTGGGGGCCGTATAATTTTTTTTTAAATACTCCATGTAGTTATATCAGCATTCGTAAGTATAACTGATTTTATGCCTAATCAAGCTTTAAACATGAACACCAAATCTCCATCACCAATTCTCATATTTTTCTAAACCCTATGATTAGTTGGTGCAATCCTGACATTTCTTTTTTTAAGATCATCATTACTAAAAATATTAGATTATACATTAAAAAATGTATGTAGAATATAAATTGCAGTTTTATAAATATTTTATATTGAAATATGTTTTTTAAATATTAAAAGAATTTTGAATCCTTTTCTTAATCCAAATCCAAGTTGAAGCCATTTTTCAATTTTCTCTTCTTTTTTTTGCATATTTTAATTCAAATATTTTCATCATCATCATCATCATTATCATCCAGTCTGAAATCTCGGAATGAAACAGGGTCTGGGAAGGTTCGATAGTACGCAGTCTTACTCTTACATAATAGAGAGGTTGTTTCTGGTGGACCCACATACAAATGAAACAATATATGAATAATGCAAGTAACAAATACAATACAGAAAACTTAAAATAAATGAAAATACAAGTAAAGGAGAAATAAAAGCACTAAAGAAAACTAATA
>JANIPM010000003.1:29284682-29295091 GCA_027478405.1 Erythroxylum cassinoides
AATTCCCAAACAATCAAAGCAGTAAAAAAATCAAAGCAGTAAAAAACACGCGATGGAAGTAGATGGATGTAGTACACAACTACATAATGAGGCAAAATAGAAAACCAATTGTAGTACACCATCCCAACTGCATAATGAGGCAAAACACACAACTAACAATTAAACAAAGACACAACTGATGATTAAACCTATACAATCAAATTAAACAAAACACACAACTAACAACTAAACCCATACAATCAAAGTAGTACATAAAACCCAGTAAAAAACAAAACCTAAATACAACAATGTCACCATCACAAGTAAAATTAGATGGACCACTTATCTTAACCGACGATTAAACGAAGATGACAATGAGGGCACGTGATGGAAGAAGATGGATGCAAAGAAGGGAAGGCAGTGAGGAAATTGAAGCAAGCACAATGGACGACAGATGACAGGGAACAACAGATGGCGATGGCAACAAGGAACCACCGACGACGACAGGGTAGAAAACGAACATAAAATAAAGGGGAATCCAAAGAGTGAAACACGAGGGGATGGGCTTCGGTAGGTTTAACACTATATGAAAATGATGTTGTTTGGTGTTAAACCAAACGATGCCATTTTTGTTTTATTAAAAATGTTGAAGCTGAAGCTAACGATGATGTTTAACTTTCAATTTTACCAATAAAATCATTATTCCATCGATAATTTACCGACATAATCAATTTTCTTTGGTACACTCTGATGCTTATTTATGCTGCAAGCATTCCCACCTATTTAACATAGCTCTTCTGTAGGTATATTTTGTTGGAATAATTTTCCTCCACCTTTATCGATGAATATTTTGTCCATCGCAAAAATGCAATTTTTTCTGACAAAGTTATAGACAGAAACTAACTTTCCATCGGTAATAATTACAGCATTGTTTCGTCAGTAATTTTTCGTCGCTAATTTGTAATTTTCTTGTAGTGCTTAAGGAACGTTATGAATGATAATCATCTTAATACTTGAAGTGGAATGTTTAGTACTTGAATGTTCCTTCTTAAGAATTATATCTTGGAATTGATCCATCCCATTGATCAAGTCACTCTTAAGAAACTTCCCATTTTTATTTGTATAAATCTAGTATAATATGATGGATAATAAAACATTTTTTAATTACATAAATCTAGTATAATATGATGGATAATAAAATCAGTATATGTTGGACCATTAGGAATATCAAACAAAATATCCACTAATGGTCCTTGGATCCAATTTCTTCTCTTTTGGATTATAGACTCTTATTTAAGATGGACATCCCTAAACTCTTACATTCAGTAAACTCTAAACTTTATTTAAAGGTCATTTCTGATGTAAATATACACTGTCATCTTAAGAGTTTTAGTCTAAAAGGACCTAGGAAGCTTGGAGCTACTTAGAATGCTCAATACTAAGTGTAGTAAAGTTTGGTTTCTTCTTTCAATCACATTATTTTGGTTTAGAGAACCAGGTATGTTATATTAGGTGACAACCCCATTGTTTAAAGAAACTTCACAAATTGATCGGGTGTTTGTTCATATTTAGTTTATCTACTACAATATTATCCAACTCTATTTGATTCCATAATTTTAATTTGCTTCCCACATTGTTTCTCTACTTTAGCTTTGAAAGAATTAAAGTTGTCTAATGCTTCGTTCTTATTATAAAGTAGGTACATATGCATATATCGTGAGTAATCATTTGTAAATATACAATTCCATATCTAGACTAAAAATATCGATAACTATAATCTCCGATATGGTTGAACTTTTAATAGGCACCTTTTAGTGTCTTACTAGTCTACTTTTCTTTTATGCAATCTAAACAAATTTCAAAGTTAGTAAAATCTAGAGTACTAAGTACTCCGTCCTTTACTAGTCTTTTGATTCTCTCTATGGAGATATGTTTCAATCTTCGGTGCCACAACATAGAAAAAGCTTCATTCATAACACATATTTTAATAGCAACATGTATATGTGTTGCATTAGAGTTGGCATTATTTTGCAAATTTAATCCAAAAAGACCATTTAAAATTGTACCAAAAACAACTCTTTAAAATATGAACTTATAAAACCTATTATTAATAAAGATGAAATAATTTATGGTTATGAATCCGATTAACCAGAGATATATATGTATCAACCAAAATTAGAAGGTTCAAAAATCGAAGAACAATCCGAAACAAGTCAAAGTGGAGAAAAACGAAAAAGAGAAAATAAATCTAGTTATAACTGGAATTATAAACCTATAGAACAAGAAGAATTAAATCGTTTTGTATATTACAAAAATGACAATAAGATACGAAAATTTCCTACAAAATATACACCAAAATATATAATATTAGGATTAGATGGAATCTTTAGAAAAACCTTTTGAATGCTTAAGAAATATTAGTACTTTATAGAATTTTGTTACCTATAAAACTACTGGTACAATATTAAACTTTTTATTAGGTAACGAAATACGAATACAAAATACCACTGAATTTCTTAATGCTATTGAACTAATAAAAGCTTTTCATGTAGTTACTAACGAAATTTATAAATAATTTATTGGAAAAGATATAACTTCATATAAACAAGAAATTGAAAATGAAGAGATTGAAAATGTCCTATGGCCTCTAAATAATATACGAATATGTGATGTTTGTTATTTGGAAGAATACATTTGTGAATTTAAAAAATATTATTATAAATTAACTCATATAGAATACGAAATGCATATACAAATATTTATATAAAAAATTACCTTATCCAATAAAAAAAACAATAGAAGAATTATTCTTAATAAAACAACATGATAATTTAGTAGCTTATAATCTAGGAGGTGTTATTTTAATATTAAAAGAAGTATTATCACAAAAATGCTTAGAAGCAAAATTACATAAATTATTAGACATAAAGATATTCAACTGTGTTGTTCTAGATATTCAGAAGTACCTAAACAATATGGATGTGACTCTTTTACCTATCAAAAACAAAGAAAACATAAATATAACAAATATAAATGGTGAAAATATCTTTAAAAAGTATTAAAAATTCCCATTTAAACCTTATAAAAAAATTTTAGTAAAAAAGCTTATAGACAAATTAAACACAAGAAAAAAATTGTCCTCAAAATAAGAAAACATGTAAATGTTGCTTATGTAAGGAAGAAGGTCATTACACAAATGAATGTGCAAAAAGAAATCAGAATAAATACAAAGAAATTTTAATATTTTAAATTCAACATTTAAATATAATTTAGAACCTATTGAGTCAGACTATAAAACAAATTCAACAATCTCTTCATTATATTGTTATGAATTTCAAACTTCAGAATCAACAACTGAATCAGAATATGATATTTATTCAAGTAACTATTCAGAATAAAAAAGTTAATGCCTATTTGTATAGCATCTAAAACACTATTACAAATCTGGGAAAAAACTAAATAAACCTTTACAAATAAGAATAACAAATGGAATTACTAAATCTATTTGGTATGTAAGCTATTATAATAGTATCGTTATTGAAAATTGCACTTTTATTATACCTTCAATTTATCAACAAAAATCAGGATTATTATTAATTTTAGGAAATAATTTTTTTAAATTATATAATCCTTTTTGTCAATATTTGCATTATATAACTTTACGAACACTAATACCTTAAATAAAAATCCATAATTCTCAAAATCCCATATACCATACCACTTATTATAAAAATTTAAAGATTATAACAGAAAAATTAAATCAATTGCACTTTTATCTTTTAAATAATCTTACTTTACAGATAGAAATAGAAAGCTTAATCGAACAAGTTTGTTGTGAAAATCCACTAGATCATAAAAAGAATATTAATAATCAATTGGTTGAAATAAAACTAAAAAAAACCCCATACAGGAAATTAATATTAAAAATAATAGTCCATATGCACAATAAGATGTACAAGAATTTATTAATGAATGCTCTGAATTATTACAAAAACAATTATTAGCAGCAAGTACTAGTAAACATTCATCCCCCGCCTTCTATGTAAATAATCATTCTAAAAAAATGTGGAAAAAGAAGAATGGTAATTAACTATAAAGAATTAAATAAAGCCACTATAGGTGATGCATATAAATTACCTAGAAAAGACTATAATAGATGTAGATTAAGGGGACATCATTGATTCACTGCACTCAATGCAAAACTAGGTTATTGGCAATTAAGACTACATGAAAATACCAAACCATTAACAACCTTTACATGTCCACCACAAAAACATTACCAATTGAATGTATTACCTTTTGGATTAAAACAAGCCCCTGGTATTTATCAAAAATTTATGGATAACAATTTAGAAGCATTAAAAGAATTCACATTAGCCTATATTGATGAAATTATTATATTTTCGAATAGATAAAGAAGATCATTTGAGAAAGGTAAAAGAGGTTCTCATTAGATGTCAACATAAAGGACTAATTTTAAGTAAAAAGAAAATTAAATTAGCACAAAAACGTATCAAATATCTAGGTATAGAATTTTATAATGAATTTTTAAAATTACAACCTAACATCCTTGAAAAATGACACCATTTTTGGACACTTTAAAAAACATATCTAAAGTTCAAAAATTCCTTGGATTACTAAACTATATTTTTAATCAAGGATTTTTTTTAAATTTTAGCTAAAGAAAGAAAAAAGTTACAACTTAAATGCAATACAAAAACCCATTCGATATGGACAGAAAAAGACATAGCAACGATACAAATATTAAAAAATCTTTGCAAGAATTTGCTAGCATTTTATAATTACAATGATAAAGATACATTACTCGTACAAATTGATGCAAGCATGGATACATAGGCTGGCTTCCTTCTGACACAACCACCCAAGACAAGGAATTATCTCTTATGTAAATATATCAATAGGACTTTTAATCCCACTGAAAGGAAATATCCTATTCGTGAAAAGGAAACACTTCCATGTATTAAAACATTAAGAAATTAGAAAGTTGACTTATTACCTGTCGAATTTCATATTCAGACAAATTCTAAGTATTTATGTGGATTTACTAAACATATTATTAAAACAAATTATAATCAAGGACGCTTAATCAGATGGCAATTAGAATTAAATCAATATAATATTCAAATACATTATATAAAATGTTCTACTAGCAGTCTTGCAGATACATTAACCAGAGAATGGAAACAACTATCCTCAACTTGAAGGATTCACTCAAAAAAAAGGAAACCAAATTATTAGACCTACAACAACAAATGGAAAGTGTAACTAAAGAAATTAATTAGTTAAGTGCAACTATTGCCCTCCTTGAAAAACAACAAGTATTTATTGATCAAACACTAAGTGTACGACCAACCATCTAACCAATCACTCATCAACAAATTACCCAAATAGCTTTACCTAATATTCCAGAACCTACTATTCCAACTACTAGTCCATTATCAAACCCAGCTATACCTGCACCCTAGAAAAAAAAAGATGATTTTAAAGAATCCAAAGTTTATGTCATATTTAACAAACCCATGGCTAGAATATAGGATAAATGACATAAGGCTGCCATCCATATTAACGATAAACCCTCAATTATCCATCAAAGCTATACAAATCACACTGAAGCAAAAAAGGCCTTGGCTGAATTGAAAGAACCATCACTAAGGACTCATTATAAACAAGCTCTAGAAAAACAGTCATCAGACTCTGAAATGAAAACTTTGAGAAAACCTATCAATATGGAGAAAATAAATGTCATCCCTACCAAAGCTCTCAAGGAAGAAATGAAAAAGATTACTTCTAAAATCTTTTATAACTGCTTTGAAGCACTCAATGATTGAAAAGAAGACAAAAAAATTCCAATACTGCTCAAAATCGTGTCTTTTAAAGTGTCTGGAAAATGGTGTAATTTTTCAAGGATGTTAGATTGTAAGTTTAAGAATCCATTATGAAATTCTATACTTAAATATTCAATATTTTGTTGTTCTAATTAAAATTTCTTTTTACTTAAAATTAGTCCTTTATGTTGACATCTAGTGAGAACCCCTTTTAACTTTTTAAAATGATCTTTTTTATCTTTATTTGAAAATATAATAATGTCATCAATATAGGCTAATGTGAATTCTTCTAATCTTCTAAATTATTATCCATAAATCTTTGATAAATACCAAGGGTTTGTTTTAATCCAAAAGGTAATACATTCCATTGGTAATATTTTTGTAGTGGACATGTAAAGGCTGTTAGTGGTTTAGTATTTTCATGTAATCTTAATTGCCAATAACCTATTTTTGCATCGAGTGTAGTGAACCAATGATGTCCCTTTAATTTACTTATAATATAATCTTTTCTAGGTAATTTATATGCATAACCTATAGTGGCTTTATTTAATTCTTTATAGTTAATTATCAATTTTCTTTTTCCATGTTTTTATTCAGAATGATTATTTACATAGAAGGTAGGGGCTGAATGGTTACTAGTGCTTGGTGCTATTAATTGTTTTTGTAATAATTCGGAACATTCATTAATAAATTCTTATACATCTTGTTGTGTATACGGACTATTATTTTTAATATTAATTTTCTGTGTGGGATTTTTTAGTTTTATTTCAACCAATTGATTATTAGTATTCTTTTTAGAATCTAGCAAATTTTCACTAGAAACTTGTTTGATTAAGGTTTCTATTTATGTTTGTAAAGTAAGATTATTTAGAGGATAAAAGTGCAATTGATTTAGTTTTTCTATCATAATCTTTAAATTTTTATAATAAGTGATATGGTATATGGGAATTTTGAGAATTATGGATTTTTTATTTAAGGAATTTATTATTGGTGTAATTAAAGTTATATAATGCAAATATTGACAAAAAGGATTATAAAATTTAAGAAAATTATTTCCTAAAATTAATGGTAACCTTGATTCTTGTTGATAAATTGAAGGTATAATAAAAGTGTAATTTTCAATAATGATATTATTATAATAGCTTAAATACCAAATAGATTTAATACTTTCTTCTGTTATTCTTATTTGTAAAGGTTTGTTTAGTTTTTTCCAGGTTTGTAATAGTGTTTTAGATGCTATACAAATAGTAGCACCTGTATCTATATAAGCATTAACCTTTTTATTCTGAACAATCACTTAGAATAAATGTCATATTCGGATTCAATTGTTGATTCTAAAGTTTGGATTTCATAGCAATATAATGAAGAGATTGTTGAATTTGTTTCATAGTCTGACTCAATAGGTTCTAAATTATATTAAATGTTGAATTTAAAATATTAAAATTTTCTTTGTATTTATTTTGATTTCTGTTTGGGCATTCGTTTGCATAATGACTTTCTTCCTCACATAACCAATGTTTACATGTTTTCTTATTTTGAGGACATTTTTTCTTGGGTTTAAGAGTCACATCCATATTGTTGAGGTACTTTTGAATATCTAGAACAACATGGATGAATATCTTTATGTCTTAATGATTTATGTAATTTTGCTTTTAAACATTTTGTGATAATACTTCTTTTACTATTGAAATAGCACCTCCTAGATTATAAGCTACTAAATTATCATATTGTTTATTAAGAATAATTCTTCCACTGTTTTATTTATTGGATAAGGTAATTTTTGAATAAATATTTTTATATACATTTCTTGTTCTATACGAGTTAATTTATAATAATATTTTTTAAATTTACTAATGTATTCTTACAAATAACATATATCACATAATCGTATATATTTAGATGCCATAGGGCATTTTTTATCTCTTCATTTTCAATTTCGTGTTTATATGAAATTATATCTTTCCAATAAATTCTTTATAAATTACGTTGGTAATTATATGAAAAGCTTTTATTGGTTCAATAGCATTAAGAAATTTAGTAGTATTTTTTTATTCTTATTTCATTATCTAATAAAAAGTTTAATACTATACCAGTAGTTTTGTAAGTAATAAAATCCCATAAAGTACTAATATTTTTTAAGCCTTTAAAAGGTTCTTCTAATTGAATGACTAATCCTAATCTGTTAGACCATTCAGGTAATAATTTTTCTAGAGATAAAACACAGTCTAAATTAAGGATTCTATATGGTCTTAATGTTATACGTTTCGGTATTATGTAGAAAATTTTTGTATCTTATTGTCTTTTTTGTAATATCCAAAACTATTTAATTCTTCTTGTTCTATAGGTTTATAATTCCAATTATAAGTATAATTATTTTCTCTTTTTCATTGTTCTCCACTTTGACTTGTTTCAAGTTGTTTTTTCTGGTTTTGAACCTTTTGATTTTGGTTGATCCATATATATTTCTTTTTGATCAGATTCATAACCATAAATTGTTTCATCTTGATCAGTAATAGGTTTTATAAGTTCATATATTTGAAGATTTGTGTTCATTATTTAATGTAAGTTTAGTTAGTAATTGGGTGATTTCTTCCGGTTGATCTTTAATATTTTGTTCTATATTTTCAATGGTTTTACTAAAGTCATACTTGTAGAGCTAGATGGCTTTGGTACCAATTTTTGGTCCAATATTTTTGTTATTAATTTTTCTAGTTTTGTTTCTATTGGATATACTATTTTAAATATTTTTTCATAGCATTTAATTAAAGATTCTAATATTTTATAAACTTCATTGATTTTATTTAATTGTTGTGACTGATAATTTTGATTTAATAATTGTATTACTTCTTTTAATTGATTTTCATTATTAAGTTGTTTGTCTAATAATTCAGATAATTGCTTAGTGACACTCATAATGTATTTTGAAGATGACTCTTTAAGTCTTGCAGTTGTTTCTTAATATCTATTACTTCATCAACTAATTGTTCTGAATTTTTATCTGTTCCTTATTAGATATTCCAGGTTTAGTAAATCTAGTATGTTTTTTCTAATCTTGTTGAATATGATCTTAAAAGGTTAGATTCTTGTTTAAATAATATATTTTCACTTAAAGATAAACGAGGTATATCACGAGAACTAGGTATATTTTGTAATTTTATAGGATAATTGATATTTGGTAATTCTTTTAAAGTAGTTTTTAAATTTATTCCTATTTTAGCTAAATCATTAAATAAATTCACAAATATATTCTTCCAAATAACAAATGTCACATATTCGTATATTATTTAGAAGTCATAGGGCTTTTTTTCTCTCTTCATTTTTAATTTCTTGTTTATATGAAGTTATATCTTTTTCAATAAATTCTTTATAAATTTCGTTGGTAATTATATGAAACACTTTTATTGGTTCGATAACATTAAGAAATTCAATAGTATTTTTTATTCGCATTTCATTATCTAATAAAAAGTTTAATACTATACTAGTAGTTCTATAGGTAATAAAATTCCATAAAGTACTAATATTTTTTAAGCCTTCAAAAGATTTTTCTAATTGAATAACTAATGCTAATTTATTATACCATTCAAGTAATAATTTTTCTGCAGATAAAACATAGTCTAAATTAAGGATTCCATACGATCCTAATGTTATATGTTTTGGTGTATATTCTATAGGAAATTTTCGTATCTTATTGTCTTTTTTGTAATATCCAAAACAATTTAATTCTTCTTGTTCTATCGGTTTATAATTCCAATTATAACTAGATTTATTTTCTCTTTTTGTTTTTCTCCACTTTGACTTGTTTCGGGTTGTTTTTTCTAGTTTTAAACCTTCTGATTTTGGTTGATCCATATATATTTCTTGTTGATCGGATTCATAACCATAAATTATTTCATCTTGATCATTAATAGGTTTTATAAGTTCATATTTTGAAGATTTGTGTTCATTATTAATGTAAGTTTAGTTATTAATTGGGTGGTTTCTTCCAATTGATCTTTAATATTTTGTTCAATATTTTCCATGGTTTAACTAAAGTTATATTTGTAGAGCTAGATGGCTCTGATTCCAATTTTTGTTCCAATATTTTTGTTATTAATTTTTCTAGTTTTTTGTTTATTGGATATACTATTTTAAATAATTTTTCATAGCATTTAATTAAAGATTCTAATATTTTATAAACTTCATTTATTTCATTTAATTGTTGTGATTGATAATTTTGATTTAATAATTGTATTATTTCTTTTAATTGATTTTCAATATTTTGTTGTCTATCTAATAATTCAGATAATTGCTTAGGGACACTCATTTTTATCAAGGTTTTTAACAGCTATCTTATCGTCAGAAAAGGAGACAGTCTCAAAGAAACTAACCCTGTGTTTGGTTGCCGTCTGCTGACGTGAGGACAAATGACGAGGACATAAATGTTCTGTCCTATGATGTGTTTGCTTGCCATCTTCACAAAATTATGTCCCGTCTTCAATGGACAAAGACAAAATTTTCTGTCTAATCTCAAACTATGGTACAGAAATTCTTGTCCACGGACAAGAATTACAAATGACCATAATGCCCTCGAATTTTCACCGTTCA
>JANIPM010000003.1:29304039-29330026 GCA_027478405.1 Erythroxylum cassinoides
ATAATACCGTAATAAATCTCAATTCCGTAAAAAAGAGCTATCCCACATTAATCCTTGTTGCTGCAAAAAGGTTGAATCCCCAACCCAAAGGACTCCCCATATTCCGGCCCGACGAAGCAACTGGGAGGATGTAAATTAGGTATTCCGACCCACAGGCCTACAATGAGCTCACCCTCAAAGCTCACTAGGAATTCAAGAATGTTGCTCCCACATTGCAAACCGTGATATTTAAACCTTGTACTTTGTTACAAATCTGCCGCTCTAAAATCAACTGAGGTACGCCCTGCGGGCAACATTAATCCTTTTTCCAAAAGGTTAATCCCCAACCTCAAGAACCCCCAATCGTAGGCCCGACCACCGCTGGAGGATTGATCCAAAACATTAATCCTCTTCCAATAAGGTTGAATCCCCAACCCTAAGGCACGTTAATCCTAATTTTATGCGCAGTTGCTTCAACTTGTCAGGTTCTTTAATGTCGTAAGTGGTGCCCCGAAATTACACTCACGAAAGTTACGAGGTTCGATAGAATAATGTTTGTGAAATACGTGTCTCCTCCAATGGGAAGCCGCCACTTGTCAGTATGCCGTTTGACATTTTTTCCACCCATCTTCGTGAAGACCCACGTTCCTCAAAGTCCCAAGCCAACAAGACAAAACTCTCTGGTCTCTTTCTCTCTAACAAGACATAAGCTGATAATAATCCACCAGAAACCACGATGATTGTCCCTAGAATAGGGGTATACTCACTTGTAATAATATCGTCCATACTGGTTTTATCGACCACGTCTGATTCACTGCGCTTCGACATAGAATCAGGACACACCAAGTGTATATCAGAAGATATCAAAAGCAATTCTTTGACAGTTGGCAAGTACTCCGTCATTAATCCTAACGACGGTCAGCCTTTGCCGGAATTCCACAAGATCACTGTTCGGGTAACTAAGTCATCCATCCATCGAGGCCGTAGTAGTTAGTTAGATCAATGATCCAACCCTTTTGTGTTTTTGATGTGTTTGATTTGACTTTGTTGTTGGGTTTGTTCATTAGGTGACTTCAAGTTATGGGAATAGTTACCACGAGGCATCGAAAGTTGGTGCTGGAGAGTTCGCGTTCACGGCGGTGGAGGCTGGAGATTATCTCACTTGTTTCTCTGCGGAGGAGCACAAACCGGCGACAACGTTGACTGTGGAGTTTGATTGGAGGACTGGTATTGCTGCTAAGGACTGGACTGGTGTCGCTAAGAAAGGCTCCGTCGAAGTAAGTCAGTTTTGTTCTTGTGTGCATATTAGCATTTTTTAGGGTGTGTGACCTCGGTTCTGTCTTTTAGATCTGATATAATTTGGCGGCACTTATGTGATTGGAGAAGTTTTAGTTCGTCTATACAGTTATGCCTAAGGATTTGACTAAGCTTTTCTTCCCTGTAGATGGACGAAAACGTTAGGTTGATAGTGTTAATTGGTTAAACAAATTGTAAATTCATGTCATTGAAATGAATGTGGATATGATTTATCGATGGTTCAAAGGTGGTTGGTTGGTTGTTCTAGATATCATGTATCCCTTGAACGAATTACAGGGTGCAAGAGCTACTCTGTGTTAGTTTAGGTACATAGGGCTAGGTCTGAGTAGTAGTTAATTTTTGGTAAGCTGGTCTCTAGAAGGTAGGATAAATAGTTGATGGTTTTCTTCAAATCAGAACTGAGAACGACTTCTTTGCGCCGTAAGCATTGTTTGAACTACCAGCTGTGATGGGTCTTGAAGTTTCTCTTTGGACGGGTAAGTCCCTACACAAGTTGATGCCATGTGAATTTAACCATAAAGAGAAGCTGGACTGTTAATTAAGTTCATTTTGCAAACATAGTTCTTCGAATATGATACAATGAAGTCAGAATTAAGTTACTAGGTAGGGGAAATTACAATAATGTGGAGCAAGAGCAGTAGAGTAACAATTTCAGGCGATTGGAGGATTATGTAAAGATGCAAACCCTAGAAGGTGCTCCTGTTCTCCAATGCCTCTGGAGCTTTTTGCGACAAACCAGGATGACAATGACTTTTGATATAATATGCTTTGTAAACTGCACAATATGTTAGTGGAAGATGATCTGGACTAAAAATTGGGAGGCATGTCTCCTGTTTCCTATCTGGTATCTCATACCATGACAGATGAGGAAAATTTCTGTCATGCATGTACAAGTAATGGTTTCAATGTGAGAAATCTGCAGGAGAGTAGAAATTGAAGGTGTCCTAGATATCTAGGATCCAATTCATCATACTACAGAAGCCAGTTTCAAAAGCTCAAGAAGTAATCTCCTAAGAACTGCAAGGGGTGAAAAACTTGTGAGCTGTTACTCGAAATATAACGAATAATTATAATTTTTTGCAGTCCTTCGATGATCTCTTGACAAATGCAATCATTAATAATGCACTATTTCACTGCTTTTTGTCTGACAGTTCTTCGTTATTCTAACATGATGTCTTCAAATATGCATACCTGTTATATTTGGAAGTTTGAGGATTCAAATTATGAAATATCTGAGTTGACTTGAATAGGTCATGGAGTTAGAGTTGAAGAAGTTGTATGATAGTGTAATTGCCATTCAGGAGGAAATGTTTTATCTTCGTGAAAGGTAAAATTTCTCTTTTATTAGACTAGTGCATTGGCAGATTATTTTACTTGTTCAAAACTGCCTTCTTTTTTCCTTTAAATATCAGTTCTCTAACTCGGTCTTATCATACTTGACGCTTCAGAGAAGAAGAAATGCAAGACTTGAACAGAGCTACTAACTCGAGAATGGGCTGGCTAAGTCTTCTTTCACTTCTTGTTTGTTTATCAGTGGCGGGCATTCAAGTATGGCATTTGAAGACCTTTTTCGAGAAAAAGAAACTGATATAAGTTTATTCTGGAAAACTAGTAGATTTTATGTTCTTAATTATGTTTTCCTTTGTTTAGATTGTCGCACAAAATAGTAGAAAATTGTGAGAGAAATAATTTCTCGAATAGAATTGAAACTGAAGACGACTGACTGAGTATCAGCACTGTAACTCTATCCACCATAGACTGTAAGCACATTTATTGTATTCTTAATCTGAACGCAAAATCCTTGGGCTTTGCCACTTTGCCTACTTTCATGTCTGTTTTTACCCTTTTTTTTCCCTTAAATTTTTCTTTCCAATGAAGGAATGAGTTTGTTACTTTACTATTCATGGTAATATGATCGTTGATTAACAAAACCTTACTCTCCAATGCCCAATGATTCTCAAATTGTTTAAATCCCACACTCAAGAGTAAGAATACTGCGAAAGTGCGAAAGTATTAAATAATCATAGGTAATAATAAACATACGAGAGCTATGGTAACAATCAACCTTTATTATTTTCCTAAAAGTATGCAAATGAATACACTCTTTTAATATGTTCCTGTCCTATCTATCTCCCTCTTCCTAGGAGCAAGGTTCAAACAAACTATTTATAGACATCTTTGGCTTTACAATTTAGAATTCTAATTAAATTGAACTAACTAGATCACCTCAATCTTTATCAAATTACATTTCACTAATCAATTGGATGACCTCTCAATCTAAATAGGTATCCATCTGATAGGATTTATCAATATCACTATTAACAAGATAAGAGATTACATTTAACTAGAGATAATGCATCTATATCTATGAAGAAATATACTATCTTCAGATGATCCTCTTACACGGTCTTTATCTTTTAAAGCTAATGTATATCTACTATGATCTTATTTGTCACATCATCCAAGATCTCTCCTTGATCTTTATCCATTGATGATAAGTCATCCAAACCTAAAGTCTTTCATAGTACACTGGTTCGGTCTAGTGTTTACCCATTTCAAGTCTATTAATTATGGTCTGTCTAAGCACACGTTAAATCTTTAGAGCTCTTGCATGTCTCCCTCATGCATGTGATCCAACTAACCTTCAACCCAAAGTTCATCTCAAGTTATTTTTTGGTTTCACATTTGAATCTTACATCTCGTCGAAGATTTCTACCAATGTGTACCAATGTATGCCAATTCATCAACAATGCCCATTTTTGTTACCTATTTATAAGTCTTTACCTTGTTTCGTTGCCTAAAGTGCCAAACATTGGTCAAGGCTTACCAATGCCTCTACATATCCTCTATTATGATTTAATGGTCTAATAAACCACCCCTACTATAAGAATTTGATGCCTTCGTCGAAATAATCTTTGGGCACCCCTCCGAGTGTGGTTCCCTAGTAGATTCCTTAGTTATTAGCACATTTTCACGTACCATTTCCCCTCTTCATCAGGTTTGCCCTTGTTTTTATTTGAATGTTCCTTTGTAAGGTCCATTGCGCCCAACATAGCATAATTATTAAGATAAACTTCTTTCGTCGAGTCTTTACCTCCTTCTCCTTGATCCTTCGCAATCATGGAATTTATTTACTCCCCACCCACCGTCCAACTTGGGCATTCATAAGCAAAGTGTGGCCCTTCAAAGATGAAACAAGCAGTATCCTGTTTTATTTGTTTCTTAGAGTTACATTGACAAGATTCACATATCTTTTCTTTTCCTTTCTCTTAGTCATTCTTGTCCCATCATTCTTCTTACTCTCATTGTTAGTTCGAATTAGTGGTGACATTTGGAGATCCACCAAGGCATCTGTAGCCACTTTCGCATTTGATAGGTCTTTGCATTCTACCTCCAAGGCTCTATTCATGTCCAACATTGCAAGTTGCTTTTGAAGTTGAACTTTTCTTCCTTAGTTATTTTCTGCACGTTCAACATCAAAGATGTGAATTTTCTCACATAATCCCATATCGAGCTATCTTGCTTTAACCTCTTCAAAGCGTCCCCCACTGGTCATAAAGTGTTTTCAGGGAGGGATTAGTCCCTTATCTCCTTCTTTGTCTTCTCAAGTGTTAATAGGAGGTCTACCTACACTGATATTGTTGGAGGTTCTCGTTCTTTACCATAGCTTTGCATCTTCCACCATATACATAATTGTGATTGACACCTCCAAATCGGACACCTTTATCGCCGCAAAATATTGCTTCATATCCCACAAGAAAATTTTGAGCTTCTTGACATTTCGCTTGCCATCGAAAACCTAAGGCTTTCGCACTTTCACCAAAGTGCTTTTGACACGCCCAACATCTTGTGTTGCAATAAAACATATTAGAATCTTGATCTCTAATCTAGATTCCTCCTGTACTTTAAGAAAGTCCACTATTTGATGTTGTAACTATTGGATGTGTGCCTCCAAAATATGAAACCAAGATGAGTAGGAAGTGACCTCTTCCTCTCCGTGAGGAGTTGGCCCTGTGAGTGCCTCCATTCTGTTGACACACTCTGTCAAATTATTGCCTCCCGCCATATCGAAATGAGGCTCTGATACCAATTGTTATAAAGGTTCTCCTAGACACCAAATTTATACTACAAGTTGTGGCTAATCCTTTGCACGATAACTTAGGTCCATTTAAGCAAGACTCAGTCTTTCCACATAAGCGTTGACCAACAAAACCATGTTCTCAAACACCTCACTATCCTTGAATTATTTAACTCTCACATTTGAGTAAGAATACTATGAATGTATTAAATAATCATAAGTAACAATAAACACGCAAGAGCTATAGTAAAAACCAATCTTTATTACTTCCCTAAAAGTATACAAAGGAATGCTCCTTCTCATTGTGTTCCCTTCCCTTTTATCGCTCCTCCTCCTAAATGTAAGGCTCAAATAGGCTATTTATAGGTACCTGAGCTTTACAATGCATAATCCTAATTAAATTAAACTAATTAAATAATTTATATCCTCATCAGATTATAACTCACTGACCAACTAGAAGACACCTCAATCCAAATAGGTCTCTATTCGATAGAATTTATCTATATCACTACTAATAAGATAAGAGACAATATTTAATTAGGAATGAAACATCCATATCCATGAAGAACTTTGCTATCTTCAGATGATCCTCCTACATGGTCTTTATATATATATATATATATATCCACCACATTATCCAAGATCTCTCATTGATCTTTATCTATTGATGATGAGTCATCCAAGCCCAAAGCATTTCATAGCACACTAGTTTGGTCCAATGCTTACCCATGTCAAGTCCATTGGTTATGATCCGTTTATTTAAGCACACATTAAGTTTTTGGAGCTCTCACAGGGCTCCCTCATGAATGCGATCCAACTAACCTTCAATCTAGGGTCCATCCTTTAATGATTACTAACATATCTCGTACTATAATATTTTTATAAGATTATCTATAAAATATTGGTAGAAAGATCAAAGCTGACCCTCAATTATGAAAAGATGTAAATTAAATCCAAGTTCTCCTTAAATGATAAAAAATAAAAAGTTCATTCATTTATATTATGCAATGTTCATGCAATATAAGCATTAGAATTTAACAATCGATTATTTAAAATTCTTAGAGATTTTTCTATAAATGGGGATGAGAAAACCATATTCCACTCTTATCAAAGTTTTTTCACTCATGTTAAAATTTGATTTAAAATATTATTGATATGATAGATTAGAGATTTATTCTTAAGGCTTTGAAGGCCTTTGGATTCTTAAACATATCTATCTCCTGGATTCAAGAATATATGTCTTTAACTTCTTACTCAATTCATATAAATGGAAAAGTAAGCTTGCCTGTCAAAGGAGCAAATGGTGTTAGATAAAGAGATCCCTTAAGCCCAAATATTTTTGCCATATGCCTAAAAGTTCTCAATATATTAAAAAAAAAGAAAATTGTTGGTTAAAAGATCATCTATCACTTGAAACATTCATAGCTAAAGCTCTTCATTTTACGAATGACCTACTTCTATTATCCTATAAAAAGCTTAGTAGAGTTTGAAGCTATATCAAGATTAGTGGTTAATAAAGCTAAATCCTGTATTTTTATTTTATCTAGTCATTCATAACTTTTTTTTTAAAATCTCTATATAATGTCTAGTTTTGAGTTTAGTTCTCTACCTTGTAAATAGCTTGGACTCTCTTTAATCACCAAACCATTGAGTTATAATAATTTCCTTCAATTAATCCATCGTTTTTATATTCATATTAATTCTTAGACATTCAAACGTTGTTATTTTACATGTAAGTCCTAAACATTTTGCCTGTTTACTGGGCCAGTCGCCTATTCATCCCATTACACACTTGTAAGTTCATTGAAAAGATATTGAAAACTTTTTATAGAAAGGAAATAAAGACAAAGCAAAGGATGCCAAAGTTAGATGAAAAGAAGTACCTTAAACATGAAAGTCGACTAGGAATTATTCTAATACGACTTAAATCAAAATTTCCTTATTAAAATGATATGAAGATTGCTCAAACACAAGCAATACGTATGAATCTAATTGGTTTATAAAGTACACCCCTTTAATAAGAGAATATAGAAAGTTCTTCCTATTATAACTCCTATAAGAAATAAAGCAAGGTACTAAGAACTAAACACTCAATCTATAATAAAAAACCTAATAGGATATGGTCAATCAACCTACTTATAGTTTGATAACAAGCATCTCATAGGGCTTCTTAACAAACTCCTTTTGATTAGATCCACCATAAAGTGCCTCTCATCTAATGTCCAGATCATTATGATCATAACTAGCAATGCTTGGAATTGTCCATCAACTTCCTCTTTTGCATTTCAGAGCATTAAGAAGATTAATCTTCTGTCTCATAAACCTAATCCCTAAAGAGAAAATATAATCATCTGGGAGGGTAAAATATAAGCAAATTCTCAAATAAAACCATTGTCCTCGACATCAAATAATCACCTGGAGAAAACTTATAAGGTTTCCTAACTACATCTTAAGAGTAAGATTTATTATTTTATACTTCACAAACATAATTTGAGCCAAAGGCAAACTATTTTTTTGTACGAATTTACTTTCATTAGGCTACTCCTTAAGTCCATACCCAAGAGAAACAACAAAACACCTCTTCTTTTAATGCCTTTATGTTTGTTTCCATATGGAACTCTCTACTACATCAATGCCCCTTATTTCACTAAGATTAAAACTAGAACAACACCTTGGAATGGCTTCTCCATATCACTCATAATAATCAAATGGAATCAAGAATTTATAAGGCTATTTCCATTAACTTTATTTATGAAATATAACAACAAAGGAATAATAAAATTTTCATGTAATGTTTGACACCACACTTGAATCTTCTCCAACATATTAGAAGAAAAATATACAAGATTTAGATAGCAAAATATACAAATTTACTATAAGCTCTATAATGAAAGCTAGTTTTATCTTTACCCTCTTGTATCTCTTTATGACTTCAATTGAAGCACTAGCTTCCTTACTATGTTCTTTAAGGATTCTTATCTAGGTTGCTCTTTTTTAAAATTTTGTTTTCTACTAATTCTACTCCTGTAACACTCTTTTTTTGGATAAATAAAGTTGCCCATTTACTAAAAAAATTAGCACAATTTTCCTTTAAATGGATATAATTTTCACTAACTTAGAGCAATGTGTCTTCAATTAATTAGTTCTCCTTATTATTCAAGCATTAAAGTCTTACAACTTCGGAAATGGTTTATTAAAAGATTTTACTTGTGGTAGTCTATTTTAGTTGTCTAATGATTAAGAAGAGTAATTAAGCATGATCATAAATAAGATGTGTTAACAGTTAAAGATGACATTATATCCTACTAAGGTTTTCATCTTTTGAAACCCATCAAGAAAGTGTTTTTTTTTTTTTTGCAGTTCTTAATAATGTAAAGGTTACAAACAAAAGTGATCTCATATATCCTAACAATATGGGTCTTTTGATTCAGTTGTCTCGTTTAGATTCTTCTTCTCTTCCATTTACTTTATAACTAAGTACACAATAAAAGAGAACTTATCACAATATGACAAAGAATACCTGATGCTATACATTTTAATTAATTAAAGGCCTTTATTAGTCATAAATATTTGCAAGGTGTAAAAAATGAATATGAATAGTTCATACATTATATGTCAGGTTATATGCTACAACAATTCACTTTTATTTCCTACTTGATCAATTATAGGGAAACAAAAGTTTACTATCAACACGTATGTTAGTTACTCTTTACTATTCAAAAAAGTGAGAAGAACCTAAAATCCTCAAATCAATAACTAGTTATTAGGGGAACTATATGAAGGGTTTTGATAAGGCTTATAGAGAAATTAGAACAAGTCCAAGTGAGTATATATATAACTGATGATAACATATCTTAGTTCAAACCCTTGAATAAATAGATCATAAGGCATTTATATATTACTATATTCATCCTTATGTATTTTTTTAATATATGATATCTCCACTTATAAAATTCCAATATCTCCTCCTTATACGTGATTCCATTTTGGCTAGCTCCACTTTAACCCATAGCTAATGCAAATTCATTTAGGCCACTTAATGAATCACTATTTATTACTGATAATTGCTATCTAGATTATATTTTAGCATAATTTTAGAGCATTTTTATCATATCTAGATGATCTTATATGAGTTGGTACTCAATATGGTCTATATTTTGTTTACAATCCTTATTTTAGTTCCTTAATAAAAAGGAATGAATTTGGGCAATTTTGAGGTAAGTTAGAGAAATTTTGGCATGAAGTTAGATGTGCATAGGTTGAACATAGACCCATGGTCAGGACATGGTTCAAACCTGGCCCATGTTAGATAAAACATTTTGAAATTTTTAGGAATTTGTAAGAACAAAAGAAAACTTTGGGTATTTAAACTAAGAGAAGAGAGTAGTCAATAGGAGCTAAATTAGAACGTATTAGGACAATAATAGAGCAACTTTGGAGACAAAAAAAGGGATTCTATCAAGAGTTAATCAAAGAATAACAAGATTTCAAAATCCATGAAAATGATTTCTTTTCCTTATTTTCTTTCTTAATTGTTGTTGGTTTCTTGTCTTAGCATGAACTAAATTAGGATGCATATATATAGGATGAACTCTAGAATTATTATTTTGGATTAACTCTTTTATTTAATGAAAGCCTAAGTTTTATTTGAATTATTTGTGATTATTTATTATATTTAAATTCAAATTTGCTATCATTTGATTCAATTATAGATTTGACACATAGGGATATTGTATGTATAGACTCATTTTTAAAACATGAGTCAAATATAGCGCTATGTTCTATCATGAGTTATTTTTGATCCATTTTTCTTTATTTATAACTTATTATATCAAGAAACACAATCCAAACACAAACTCATGTGTTATAGCCTTTAGACTCGTTTTCTTAAGATAAACCCTTAGACGTATGATTAAAGAGTTACTAATCTTATATAAGATAAACCCTTAGATGTATGATGAAAGAGTTACAAATCTTATATGAGTGTCACAAAAGTCTATATTAAAGAATTGTATTAGTGGTAATTTTACAAAAATTAGAATTTTATATAGATGTCAAGGACTCGAGCCTCACATGCATCTATTTTGGACCTGTATTGGGTGAACACTTTGGATTTTTTTAGGTTTAATGAAAATAAAAAGAAGTTTTAGGTAATTAAACTATAAGACAAGAAAGCAATCAATAGGAGCCAAAGTAGAATGTCTTAAGATAAGAATGGAGCAACCTTGATGATAAAGAAGCGGATTCCATTGAGATTTAATCAAAGATTATCAAGATTTTAAGATCCATAAGAATGATTTATTTTATCTTGTTTTCTTTATTAATTGTTGATGATTTCTTTAATTTTAGCTTGAATACATTGGGATAGACCTAGATGGGATAAAAACTAGGATTACCATTTCAGGTTAATTCTTTGATTTAATGAAAGATCCAAGTTTTATTGTTGATTATTCATGATTACTTATTATATTTAAATTAAAAATTGTAGCATTTTAATTCAATTTTATATGTCATATATGGGGATTAAGAAATCATATATATGAATAGATCGTATTATGAATAATAAGAGTTGCATAAAATCTTAAAGCTAGGACCACATAAATCCTCCAAGTTAGAGTCAAATCTATTAAAAGAATTCACAAAACGAGTTAATTCATAAAACGAATTAATTCATTCTTAGGGGTTTTGATTATAAAGAGTTTTCGATAAATAAACTTAATGATATAGGTTGTATTGGTTAAGAAAAAAATATGGTTATAAATTTGAACTTCCCATTGGTATAAGAAACTAAGGCTAATAATTAAATCAAGATAAATATAAGCACAAAAAATTTTAATGGGAGTTAACATATGAATCTTGTTTATTTATTAGTCGCTTTAGTCTTGTGTATTATTTGTTATATTAGATTAGTTTCCTTAACTTTTTTCTTTTAAGTCAATCGTTTATTTTATTAGATTAGATAATAAAAAACATAGTTAGTACTACTATTTGTAGCACTCATGGGATCAACACTCGTATTCACTAAGTTATATTATAAGAACAATAGGTGCACTTACCTATTAATCGTTGACATAGTTTTAATAGGACACATTTTTAGCATCATTACCAAGGATAACGATATTATAAACACTTCATTTTTATATTTATTTTAGAAACTTATTTCTTGATCTTATGTTTGTTGACTAAATTTCAAGATTTAGGTACTTGATGTTACAACAACCAAATACAATGACATGACTGGGAGAACATTATATTATAAGAGATCAGGCTATAACATCGCTTATAAGGATTGAAATCTGAATTATTAGGCCAAGAATGGAGGTATTTGATATTATAATTACCAAACACAATGACTTGATAGGGAGAAAAACACATTGTAGGAGCTTATGCTATAACATTGCTTATGGGGACAAAATCTAGAATTATTAGGCCAAGAACGAAGGCCAATAATTTTAAGATCGAGCCCAACTTGATTCAGATAGTTGAGCCACTTATACAATTTGATGGCTTAATATATGGGGATCCAAATTCATATATTGTAAATTTTTTGGAGATCCATAAAACATTCAAGTTTAATAAAGTTTCATAAGATGCCATTCATTTAAGAATATTCCCTTTTGCATTAGGGGATAAAGCAAAAACATGATATTTAACTCTTAGATCTATTACAACTTGAAATGAGCTTGTTAAGAAGTTTTTAGTAAGGTGTTTCCCTCTAACACAAATAGTAAGACCTAGGAACAACATCTTCTCCTTTCGACAATTGTAAGTTCAAATAGTATATGAGATGTGGGAGAGTTGGAAGGAGCTATTGAGAAATTACCGACACCATAGACTCAATTTGGTATTGCAAAAATAAGCATTCCACAGTGAGTTACTAGAATATTTCAATAACCAAAGGGGTATTTCAGACTCTCAAGATACTGTTCTAATGAACTTCTAGTGAATTTTTTAGAAAAGTTTTAAAAATTTTGTAAATTGTGTTGATCATTTTTTACTTAAGAACAATAGTAAAATTCTTAACAGTTAGTGAATTAAAAATCATGAAAAGTTTAGGCAAGAATAGGATCAAGGGCCAAATTGCATAATTGGAACATTCTAGCAAACCTAATGAATATTAGGTTGTTAATTGAGCCCAATAACTTATAAATAATACTGATTATGATATTTCCTTATAACTTGTAACTAATACTGACTAGGACATTTCCTTTCCTAATTTATAGGTATATTAAAAGGGGAACCCATATTGTAAGTTTAGACAGACAAGCATATCAATTAGGTAAGTTCATACCTATCTAGTAGTACCAAATCCATAGTAGCTATTGAATATAGTTCTATACTAATATGAACGGTGATATGTTAAGCCAAGAAAGGGCGTATATATATACATATCTATATATACATATTTACATATTTACATATAGATATATCTATGGGTTAACTACCAAAAAAAGCCCAAACTTTCATCAATTTTTCAATTATAGCCCAAACTTTAAAAAGTAGCAATAAAATACTCAAATTTTTAATTTTTTTCAATTTTAGCCCGACGTTAGTATTTCAATTAACTTTGCTTATGTAGCTTGCCAAATGTTTCAACAACCTTAACTATTAATACATGTTAGCCAAAATTAATACAAAAAATGAAGATTAATAAAACGACATCATTATTTAAAAGTGACCTAAATCATATTACACAATCCTGATGATCTTACGCTTTGATTTCAGTTTTTTTCTTCGTTTCAGTTTGTTCTCTCGACACCCTCACACTAAAGGCATTAAGAGAATGAACTAAAAACAAAGAGTTTAGTGCTGTAGTATGTTGCAATGTGAGAGTAGTTTAGAGTGTTAGAAAAACAAACAAAAAATAAATGGCTGAAGGTATTAGAAGAACAACAGATAACGTTGGGCTAGAATTGAAGAAAATTAAAAATTTGAGCCTTTTATTGCTACTTTTTAAATTTTAGGCTAGAATTGAAAAAATTGAAGGATTGAGCATTTTATTGCTACTTTTTAAAGTTCAGGCTATAATTAAAATTTTGACAAAAGTTTAGGCTTTTTTAATAATTAACCCTATTTATATTTATATTTATATATATGCATATGGGCTTGTGTATATATGGCATACTGCATGCATTATAATGGTTCTCATGTGACTAAGTACTTGTTTTAATTGATATTTGGATTGTGTGTGGATTTTTTTGATTGTGATTGTTATAGAAGGAAACAAATTTATAAGACGTGTCATCTAATAGGTATGTATCAAGACCAGATGTGCACTAGTTTGGTTATGAGATATGATTGTGATATAATATTAACATATGATACAGACTAATCTTATTTGATGATTGGTTCCTAGTTGGGTCCTTATGACATTGGACATATTGAGTGAGCTCTTCTGTTAGTGATGTTTGACTTCCCACAACCCCTTTGGACTAAGAGATCCTTACGATTATATAAGTATAGATATATGGTTGGGTCATTAGTGATGCTTAGCTCCCCACAGTCGTTCGACACGTAGTATTGTGAGGATTTGGGTGGTTATTAATGGAATAGAATGAAATGTAATATTATTCTATCGTTTGAAATGAGGGTTTATAATGGAATAGGATGGAATGAGAGAGTTTTACATTACATCTCATTATATCTTAAACAGTAAAAATAAGTTACCTCTGGTTTAGAAGGTTTAGGATGAAATGTAAAATGATAAACAATATTTTACTATATTACATTATGAACCCTTCTTCCAAACAACATTTCACTATATTATGTTATGAACCCTTTTATCCCTCCCAAACAACAATTTTTTAATATTACATCTATTTATATTCTATTCTATAAAAAAAATTGTGTTCAACTAAACATAACCTTTGTGAAGAGTGTCTTACAAATATTTCTTTTTCCCTAGAGTATTATGCATTGCATGTGATTTGTCATACATCATATTTACATGTGTATATTAATATAAACTGTATATTATGTTAGTATGTGATTGGTGTCATAGGGAGATATGAACTTATTCAGTGAGGTTTGACTCCCTTCAATTCTATTTTTAGTTTAGTTACTACCGGCTTTATAGTAATGAATCTAAGGAGCGTCGACTACAACATATCTACTTTTACATATGATCTAATTTGTTTTCATTTGTACTTGTTTTCTGTAGTGATATGATTTAGTATGTTAAAAAAACCAGACGAGGCACACTAACATTATAATTTAATAAGTGTGTACTTATGCGGCTATATTATTATTTACTATTTTGAGGTTTAGTATGTTGAAAAACCTTAACGCTTTGGCTTTCAGGTTTCACTTGTCGATCACGTGCCCATTTGGGTTGTGACACTACATTAGTCTTATTGAAGTGCTTTGATATTATCAATGTTTAATTTCTACTTAATATAAATTCTTTGAACTTTTTAAAAATTTAGTCCATTATTTTTTTAACACATAAATGTATCATAGAAATTAATTAGTAAATTTAATGAAACACAAGTAGTCATCCTTTTATAAGTTTGTTGAAAAATCCCATAGGTTGCAGATTATTATGAAATAAATGATCAAATTAATCAGATCTTAGGCAATTTTGATTATGATATTTAGTACTTGATTTTCGGAATAAGTTTAGAGATATTATTGTAATCTTTAGCAAATATCAAAGATTTTCTATTACATTTCAGCTCTATATAATGAGCTTGTTGCTATCAATAATAATTTAGTGTTGGAAGACAAAATTCTAACAGTTCATATACCAAATGTATAAGATTTAATAGCCATAATCATCCTTTCCCTTAAAAGATTGATTTGGTCATCTTTCAACCAAACAAGTTTCACAAGCCTGGTGCCGTTAGTACAAACTCCTTCCTTTATCCTTCCACTTTTTACAAGATCAGGGACAGCTCCTTAGTTGTATTGACTCTCATAACACGTACAACTGGCATATTTGTTATCTTCACCACCAAAGTTTGTTCTATTCACTGTTTCCTATGGACCCAAAATAGCTTGAGGCACCAATTCCTATTTTGCAGCTAAATCATAAGCTTATTGAAGATTATCTGGATTAAGAAGGTCCACTTAACATTTAATTTCTTTTCTCGAGACCCTTCAAGAATAGATTCACTAACGGCTCTGATACCAGTGTTGCCGCTAGAATAGTATCTGGAGTGTTCGAAATGATAGAGAAGAATAGAAAAAGAAGAGTTTTTGGATGATCTCATTTCCACAATCAGCCACTTTTTAACATGATCCACTGGGTTGTTACCAGAAACCAATTGAAACATGAAATATTGTCGCCTATTCTAATTATTTCCTTGTGTTAAATGACGATGCGCCTCTTAGCATTGCCGTTAAGCTCTTCCGGCAAACGACAGCACTTCAATTTTTCCAGCTTCCACAACTTCTCTTCTGAATCTTGCTGGAACAAATATTATAGATGCTCCCAAACGAAAGATGTTCGAGCTTAATTATAAAAATTGCCAGCTATAAATTCGACACATTTCAGTTGTAGATCTAAGCTCAACCACAATATTGGGGACGCAATTACAATTGTAGACCGCAATTTAAAATTTTGACCGTGGCTAATTGGCATCATTTCCACCAACTTTTTCACTTTGATGAAATCTCCATCCAAAACAGAAACCTTCATTATCATGTGAAATGAACTTGCCAACAGCATAAGCTTCAGGTGTCTAGTTCTAGTTCTGTACACTAATGAGCAAGCCAGTACAAAACATAGGCCCCACATTTCTCCCCTTCCATAGTTCACTGATAGCCTAATCTTTGCTGACAGCATAAACAACGCACAATATCCTAAACAACTACTATAACATCTCCCGAATCACATCTTGGTATAAAGCATGACGATGAACAATTCATCTAGGTGAATGTGAGTTATGGCCTGAACAACCTGTTGCCATCTCTAAACAAGGAATTTTGTCATGCAAGTCCCCTTTGTCCATACCATGTAGATCAACTTCTCACCCTGCTAAACTTTCCAAACTGTACACAGTCAACTAAGTCATCAGAACATGGAAAAATTAACATCTCAACGCTTGAAACAATGCACTCTCCATCACGTATATCAACATACTAATTCCACTAGGTACTATACTAAGTGTTAACCACCAGTTGTATCACCTTCAGACGCCAGTGATCCGTTTGATGGAACAGAACCAACTTCATCAGACACCAAATAGCCGATTTCATCATGCTTCTGCTGTGACTGCCCCCAATTTTGATCAGGAAACACCTCTGATTGCAAGGATGGAACAATGTTGTTGACATGTAGCCAAGTTAGCTCCCACAGGCTATCTCCACCCAAGGCACTCCTCTGCACCAGTATTCCCTTATTCTTCATTACAAGCAAGGTGTTCTTAAGAAGCTCTGGGACTACTTCCTGGAGCTTCTCATTCTTCTTCCCTCTTACTTTGACCTTCATATACTTTTCCATCCTGCTAAGAACTCCCAGCCATAGCTTGCAGAGTGTTGTTAACTGCGATAGGTCATGAAGTAACCGTAGAAACGCTTTTGAGAGCAGTTTTACAGCAATGATTAGTGTTCCTTCCATGTTCCTATAGTCTTTTTGGGAGTGTCCCTGAGCAATTTCAAGCAGGTCATCAAGCACTGTGAAAATCACAAGATCAAAACACTGCAACCACAAACCATGAGGAAGGTTGATACCATCTGTCCCTGTCAAGCACTTCCGCAATGATGAAAGGGCATGGTTTCTGATCTCTTCTCTCTGATCCAAACAAACTTTTCTTAGTCCTTGCACAAGCCTCAGCCACATTTCACCAATATCCTGATACAACTTTGCGGCTTCCTCCCCCCGCATTGCTTCCTTGGCCTCATGAGACCACCTAGCCAAACAATCAACAGAACCAGACATAAGATCCAGCGCACGAATAGACCTCTCTACCTGTCCCACTCGAGATTCAGCAAACTGCCTTGCCGTGTCAACACAGAGAACGTAGTTGGCTGGTGAAACGTAGGCTCCATCAGACATAATGAACACTAGTGCATCAAACCCTACTTCAGAAGCTTCTGGATGACGAGCAGTAATCGAGAGTAAAGATGTAACTGTACGCCAACCCAGAAGTGTTCTGATATGAGTGGCATTTGCTTTCACTAAGCGAGTTACTTCCTGTGTAATCTGTTCACAGTAGGCATCAGCAACACGGGCATCAAGCTTCAAAACAAGTTGGAGTGACCTCAAAAGTTCATCTGCAATATTCTCTTTGTACGGTAGCAGTCGCTGGCAAATTCGGAGCAGCCCAAAAACAGCTTTCTCAACTAATGCACAAGGCATTACAGTTGACTGAACAATACTGGCTATGTGCTCGTAAACACCCTGCCATAACAGCACAATCCTGTCCCTGTTGTTCAAGGTAATTGCGATTAGCAACTCCAGGCAGAAAACTGCAGTATCTTCATCCTCTGGAGAGTTGTTCACTTTTTGGGGCCGTCCTGCAGCCCAGACAAGTGCCCGTGCAAGCTGCAATAGAGATTCAGCTTGCAAGAACTTGCTCTCAGTAAATATGCTATCAATATGACACTTCTGGATTGTCTGAAGAGTGCGCTGATGAGCAGCGAGCTGCTGTTCAGTGGGTTGTGATCTTGGCTCCTCAGTATCAAGAGATAAGAGCTGACTGAATCGGCCCATCAATCCAGAAGATCTCCTGGGAGTTCCCATGGATTGCATGCTAACTGAAGATAAAGAATTTGTCAGAGGTTTTCCATGCCCAAGGTCAGGGGAAAGCTCGGATTCATCAGCAGCATCGCTGGCCACACGGGCTGGAAGAAGACCAAGTTTGTGCAACCGTAAAATGCAATCCAGAATATTTCTCCAACCAGTGCGAATATAGTCACCATATTTATTTGCAATTGTGAAAACTGTCACAGTTGCCATCCTCGCTTTCATGTCATCACCAAAGGCTAGAACAGGTTCCTCAACAGATGATGGATTCAAAAGAGTTGTGAACTTGCATAAGGATACAACTAGATCATCCAAAACATCTTCAAGATGATGGCATGCAGAAATTTTTGCAACTGCTAAAAATCCATCAATACATGTCTGGTAAACATCTTCATGTTCTGCATGATCAAACACAACGGAGATAGCAGCAATTGTTGGACCTGACATTATTGCAAACATATCATGATCAAGGTAGGCTCTAGAATCCGATACAATGAACGGAGCAGTTTTCTTCAACTTATGCATGAGATCAATCCAACGGCTTGGCGTCATTTCAGGGAAACCAGCTCCTTGTTCAGGAGTTGTGCGGATTTCATTCTTGCAAATTGAGTGGTAAAGTTCTGATAGGAACTCCCGAGGCAAGTCATTGCCTCCATTTATGTGCCTGTTATTCCGAATGAAATCCTCTTCTGTCATCTTTTTCTTCACCTGGACATTGTGCTGATCTGTGTTGAGCATTATAAGTGAATAAGATAATAAGAGTGCAGCATCCTTGTTAGCTAGAATATGCGGTGACTGCTCATAGTATCTCTCGGAAAATGCTTCAAGCACCCTTTGTATCTTTTGTGATTCTCCTGGCAGTCTGAAAGTTTCCAAGAACAGTCGCAGAGCAGTATCCAGATTCATGTCCTGAAAGTCAAAAGTACCAGCAAATTCATGAAGAACCTGAACACAAAACTCATCATGATTTCCCAGAAAGTCCCCAACAAGATTCTTATCCAATCCAGCAGTATACCTGAAAAAACAGGCCACACTTTGGGGGTCAAGTTTGTCAGGTAACAGATGTGTTCCTTGAAGAAACTCTAAGCCCTTCTTTGGATCACGGTTGAAATGATCAGCTCCAATCATCAACCTTCTCTTAATAAACTTCCTCCGGCGGACAAATGGGACCCAGTGATTAGGATCATTATAATCGTCACATTTCACCATCCAGAAAGGGGTATACTCCCCAATATTCAAAGGGGCCTGTTCTGAAATTGCTGATGCATTCCCTATCCTTTCAGCCATACCCTGAATAACAGCAATTAGTCCATCCAAAGCAAGAATATGCATAGTTGACAATGGGCAATTCACCGGAAATGCACTCTTTGACAACAAGTTAGCTAGGTCTTCAAACACATTACTGCATGTAATGTCACAATCCAAATTGGCATACATCTCCACCATAAATGTCTTCTGCCGACAGAAGTCCACAAGAGCCTCCATAGCAACCTCTTGTTGTTGGTACAAAGCACCATATCTGCTCTGTGCAAGTCTCAAAATCACACAGGCAAAGAAAGCCTCAAGCTGTAATTTGAGTTCAGCACGAAGATAGTTATACAAGTTGAGAACAATACTACATACCATTGAAAGAATAAGTGGGCTCATTGACAAGCCAAACTGCATAAGATTGCGAAATAATTCATCTTGGATTAAACTCAACAACCCAGGATGATGACGTATAGACGGCCCACCCAATTCTATAGCTGAATTTATTAAGCTTAAGGCAAACAGAGGAACATCTTCGTCAAATGCCACAGTATTTGATGTAGAACCCATTCCAACATGTTCAACAACATTCAGTAGGGAACACAAGAAATGAAATATTTCCACCATACAAGGGACCCCATATGGTTCTGACATCAGGTTCATATCAAATGGAAGTGCATCCTTTCCACTACCAGCTCCAATCGTATTTTCTTCCATCACACTTGTTCCTAGACCAGTGGAAACATTAAGACTCAAGTTCACAGAGGAAGCTTGACCATCAAATTCAGAACTAATGTTTCCATTCTCCATTTGTTTACTTCCAAAAGCATAATCATTATCTGGCCCAACAATCTGTAGAAGAAATTAAGGTCGCATGTCTGTTACAAAAGCAAAATTCTAAAGAGTTGAAACAATCAATGGTATCCAGTGTGTAAATTTTAAAGATTACATACAAGGCCTCCAACCATAAGATGCCCACCAATAGAAAAGTAAACAAGAAAAAGAAGGCCCTGAGATTGTAACATTAAACGAGGTTCAAATTTCAATTCGGCAACCCAATAGTCATGTATGTTTTTCACTTATCACGCAGTGTAGAGATAGTTCAATCAAAATTCAGTAACACTTACAACATGACATTTAAAGAAATTCTAGCAGTGTACACAACCAAGAACCAGGAAGATCATGAAAGTGTTACCAGTGATGTCAACATAAATATAATAAATAAACTAAGTCTCCTCTGTCAGCTATCAGTTCATAATTAAGGCCACATAAGTTGCCTCTCCTCTCACTTTGAAGAGTCCCCAGCATGCACTTAGAGTAGTTACGAACATCTTGTTAGCTATATACCTCAGCATGTTGTGGAGGAAACCATAATTACAAAGAGAATGAATTCTACAAGTACATATTGCTGATCGAGAGTGAAGATTGCTTCCCAATTGGAATCCTGAAGAGTTACCATGATTATTTAAATAACTGATAAGGGAGGGACATAAATGTTCATCTTAGCCTATCCTCAAGGGAGGGACATAAATGTTCATTTTGGCCTATCTCCAAGGGAGAGACATAAATGTTCATCATACTTAGAAGAAAATAATATAAGAGAATGTTTTGAAAGTTGAAGAGAATGAAGCACGTAAACTACCTGCTGCACAGGAAAAACTCCATTAACCAATGCATGTTCAGTGTTGTCAACATCTGGAAGATGTGAAAAAATGCACCTGACCAGTTCCTGCATTGTATGACGAGCTACCCGCTGCAACAACTCCCCTTTACTTCCTGCTTGATGGACGATACGAAAACAAGTATTCACTATAGTACAAACATGCTGATTACTCAACATGACAGATGCTTTGCTTTTCATACATGCATGAAGGACGTGAAGTATCTTCATCAATACAACTTCTTCTGATGCAGGATCTGTCACCTCAAACCGACAACTAGTGACAGCATCAACTACCAAATGCATGGCGTCTTCAACATTTTCAGTATTGTGATCAAGGCTATCAAGAGTGAGTATCTTATAAACAGATGATAAAGCAACCCCAGTGATTGGTGCACCAGTTTCATCCGATCGAATCACATCCAAAAATGGCTGGAGATATACAGCAGGGTTGATGGTATGCCATGGATGCTGCCACGAGAAGATTTTCCTGCGCAATGCTTTCAAAGACTGAATCAATGAATGCTCAAGCTGATCATCACCTGATGCATAACGACCACCCCATCTTACATTTTTCCTCATGACAGCCAACACAGCACCTACTTCAGCATTGATCATGCATGCTAGGGAAGTTTTATTAGAATAGGAATTGTCAAAGTCTTCAGGTTCTTCCTCAATTGCCTTGATTCCAGATTGTGGCTTTACACGCCCCATGATTGAAGTCCCCTTTGAAAACGTTCCAATTCTATCTGTGTTCACTACTTGTTATGCATAGCAGGCACAAGATCTAAGCTGAAATATAAAACCTAACAATCAAAAGAAGAATCAATACATATTATCTAGCCAATTCACTCAACAAAATAAGCATAAACATGCACCAAAAAGATATAATATTAAGAACTAAGAAGCTCCAAAAGCCTGTATTAGTACTGCATTTACATTTATTAGATCTGCCCTAGCAATTCAAAAAGAGGATGTAACTAGTTAATTGTACATATGACAAATCAAGTGAAAATTCTTTACGCAAGTCTTCATTCAGCATGCCATTTTCTCAAATTCTCTACTTAACTAACCATGAACCTAAAACGGCAACGTAACTTCAATTTAGCAAAACCATACAAAAACCCTCGAATTAATCATCCCAGAGAGAATCACCAATTCATAAAATTTGGAAATTGTCATGATCAAAATTGCAAGTCAACATAAACAATGCCACATAACAGATCAACAATATAAAAAGAAATACAAATCAGCATACCATTACCCTAGATCTAATCCTCCGTCGCGTACGCAACACAAAAGTGAATCAAAAGAAAGAAAAATTGAGAAGTGAAACAACAATGACACACATTAAACCAAGCACAGAAGAGTAGCCAGTTGAGCGGATCGCGTCAAAAAGATAAAACAAAATCGACAATCCAAAGCAATGCACGAATTGACAATACATAAAACTTCAGTTCTCGAAGTTTCCAGACACGAAAGAGGAGCAAATAGCCCGAGAGGGAAAATGGGATAATAAAAAGAAAGAAAAAAAAGGGCGCATAGAGAGAGAAAGAATGACGAGAACGTGAAAAGTTGATTGAAACAGATCAAGAGCAATGGGTTCACCTGCCTGACTGAGATCTGAACAGAGTAGAACAACTCTCTCTCTCTCTCTCTCTCTCTCTCTCTCTCTCGGAGTGAGAAAGCAAGGCTCGAGACTTGCCGTGGAGAGGAAGAAGAAAAAGAATTAAAAAAAACAAAACAAATTCAAAATTTAAAAAATATATGAAAACTGCGCGCAGATAAATAGGAATTTTTTATAGGAGACAGACGTCGTCGTTTATTCGTCAACAAGTGCTACGTATTTTTGTTTTTATGATTAATTGCTAAATTTTATGTTCTAATTTTCTAAAATAACTTTTGTAAAGCATGTTAAGTTGTATTTGGCACTCTTAGATTTAAATTTTGAAGTTAGAATTTAAGTTGTTAATTCCTATTTTATTATTTGCTTCTCTACTTAATTAACATAAATTTATTATTTTAACCGATTTTTTAATTTCAAATTATTAAACCATAAATGCTTAAATTTTAGAGTAGGAATAAAATTTTAAAATTTTTAAAAATGATATTTTTATTATAAGGTTAATTACTAAAAGATCATAAATTTTGTTGAATTTTATAATTATGTATGAACTTTAAAAAGTAATAATAAAATATTTAAATTTAAAAAACATAATGGCTTTGAAACTTTCGTTAATAAAGTCATATATTTTTTGCATGGACTACGTAAGAAAATTATTTACTTAAAATGATTAAGTATAAAATCCTAAAAATCTTATTATGCTACTTTTCGCAACCATCTTTCTCCTCTTTGTTTCTCGATCAAGCTCTCTCCTTTTTGTTTCTCTTGCATCCTCCTAATTAAAGTGTTTAGAGTTGTAGGCTTCTCGCAAAGGTACGTGTATTTGTTACTATATCATCAATATGACAAAACAAATGACTTTCTTTTAATCTTGGAACATGTTATGTGCTAAGATAATGTCTTCCAGATAAAACATAACTTCATATAGGGAAAGCTTCCGCAAAGTGAACGAAAGAAGAAAATGCTTAAGAGTGGGTTTTAGGACTATGAGATATAATTAATGTGATTAAAGAGTTGTAGTAACAATTTAATATAACACATATTAGGTTCCAATAGGTTATGCAATTTTTATTGCAAACATCTTATCTAGAATAATTACTCTGCAGACAAAATTTTCATCGCTTGAATTGGGAAATTAGATTCATGAAATGAAATTTACTTAATTTCTTCTTCTTTCAAAAGAAGCAATTTGGAGATTGATATATTTAGCTCCTAACTTATGTTTTCATAATGTTCAAAGTTGAAGATAGGCTAATGACAACTTTAAGATTTTAGCTTTGAGTTGGGGGTGAGCAATTTAAATATATTTTAATTCAATAAACAAAGAGAGGAGGCTCGTGGAATACTATTTTTGTTAGCAAATATATATTGTAAAGTATGTCAAAATTGCCCTTTAAGAGGCAATTTAATTAGTTTATAGATTTTTCTTAAATTTTCAAATATTGGATATCTTGTATTTATTCGTATGTGATATCTTGTATTAATATATTCATATAATTTTTATGGATCTAACCCCATTTTAGACATACTTACTAGACCACTTCCATTAAACTTGGGCCCCGAAAGTGTTCATTGTCTTTATAGATCAAAAAGAAACAAAGATTAGGCAGATTTAGTGCTTGTTTGATTAAGCTTTTCAACTTTTTTTCACGCAAAAGCTGTTTTAAAAAAAACAAGTGTTTAGTTGTAAAATTCAAAAGTACTTTTTTTAATAGAAATGACTTTTTTACAAACTAAAATATAACTTTTTAAGAATCTCAAATTTGAAGATTTTCAAAAAAGTCATTCATTCTAGCTTTTTCGAGTAGACTTTTTTTCCTTCATTTACGTTTATAATGCAAACTATCTTATGTGCAGCATCTTCTTATACAACTCTCTCTTAAGAAAATCTCAAATTCCATTTTCTTCCATTTCTACCATAGCCCACCTTTGGAGCTGCACATTATATTATTCCAATCACCGACATCGTTTGAATTTATCAACTCCACAAATCTGCGGCAATCAAACCATCACCGTTCGTCCCTCTTTTTCTTTTCGATCCACTGGCTCAGAGATGTCAGTGGCTGCTTCCGCCATCTACTTCTTAAATCTTCGCCATGACGTCCTAATCAACTGCCTCTATGGCGACGATGTTGGGTAATCTTTTTCACTTTTACATTTCTTTGTCTGATAATATTGAATTTATGGGAACTTTGAGATTCAAAAGATCCGAATTTATGCACTCATGACTGTTCTTTTTAATCATTCTTCCCCTTTTTTATTGTGGTGTTCTTGGTTGATTTTGTAACTTTCAATCTGATAAATTTCCTCTCTATTTTGGAGATTACCAATTCAAGTAGATTCTGAAAGTTTTCTCTGTTAGTTGTTTTAAATTCCGAGTTTGAAATTATCTTTTCCTTTCATTTTCTAAGGCAGTTTTCAAGTTCTGAAACGAAAAAGAAAAGGAAAATTACCATAAGGAATCTGCATTATACAAATGACTATGCAATTTTTTTAAACCTGAACTTTCCCAGTAAACAAATAAAGAGTTGATGTAAAAGTTTCCATTTCTAATTTTTGTTTCTTTGCTTGTTGCAGATCATACCGTATGTGGAGTAACATGTAAGTAAAGCTTGTTCTTTTCTATGTTTTTTCATTATTTAGATAGTGAAGTTTCTAAAAAAAAATTCAGCTATGGAACTAATTTACATATTTTTTTCACCTGCAGGCTAGTTATGTTGAGTATATTATTCTAGAAAATGATAACTCATCATCAATTTTTCCAAATGCACATATTAATATGATGGATGCATTTCAGATGCATATTATGCGAACTAAAGAACTTGATACATGCCCTGTGAAGCAGTTCGGAGGTTGCTCCTCCTTTTACATGAGAATCAGCAATGTCTATATTGTAATTGTAGTAAGCAATAATTCTAATGTAGCTGAGGTAACTTTCTTCCTGGAAAGTAAGTTTATTCTTGATTTTGGCAAATCATCTTTGACATGTAGTCGATAGTAATGTTGTTTGTTAACTCATCTACAAATTATTTTGCTTTATATATTTTTTAATATTGATTTTTTATATTAGTTTTATTTCCTACAAGAAAATGAGACATTTTTTAAAAATAATTTCCTACAAGATGGTTATCTAAAATTTCCTACAAGATGGTTGTAGCATCCCACTCCCGCAAGACCCAAACTCGACATCGAGGGTGATATCCGAGCCAGTGCCTCACGAGGGTAGTATGCTAGAATAGTCAAAACAGTTCAAAAACTCAGTAAGACATTTTTCTTTTTTTTTTTAAACAATCACATGCGCGGAATTCAGTACACGATTTGTGCCCACTTTAATACGAAAACATTTCGATCATAACACAATTTTAGTCATAAAAAGGCACTCCATAGCATTTA
>JANIPM010000003.1:29349365-29359678 GCA_027478405.1 Erythroxylum cassinoides
AATCAAATAATAATGCACAAAATATTTAATCTAGTTTTGCATGTATAATAATCATGAATTTATACACACAAAATTTTTTCAATTAATTACATGTAATTTGTGCAAAATTAAACAATTATAATATGCATGTCATAAACTTAAATTCTAACATAAGACATACATAATTAAAAATTAATATTTTTCATACAATATTGATGCCAAAAATGATTTTGTAATTAAAATCATAACATAATGGGTTAGTTCTAAATTAACCCAATTAATTAATAATATTAACAAAATTTAATATTAATAATATTTTTGATTTAAAAAAAGAAACATCGCAAGTCGTCTTCAACCTCCAGCCGGGTCGGGCGTGACCCAGCTGGATCCAATGGAGCCCCGACGCTCCAGAACAACAGAGGACGTCGAAGGTCAAATGAAGGCCAGCAATGGGACAAGGAGGACCAGGCGACGCGCACGAGACGTAGCAAACCCAACCATGCAACGCTTCAGTAATGGCAACGTCCAAAGCCTCAAGTACGGTTGTCATCTCTCCTCCTCCTTTTACGGTCCAGAAGACATCGAGTGCTCCATGGAGTATCAAAAACACGACCCTAACGTTCATAGCATGTTAAAAGTGTCGGAAAAATCCAACAACCTCAAGTTCAAGTTTTCGGCAGAAACTCAACAATAACAGAGTAAAACAGAGGCAAGCTTTTCAGTGGTTTCTAAGGTAAGACAGAGGTAGACTGAATCTCTGATACCAAATAAAAAATAAACCTAACAGTAGCATGCATCTCATACAAAACATTTACGTAAAGATACATGCATATAAAACCATATATATGTACAGCAATGGAAACTTAACTAGGAAAAATACCTCCAGCCATTGCCTCTTCACCAAAGATCTGGATATCTCTGTGAAGTTTGGAACTTCTATCATCTTCCTCAGCACAATCGATGATGTCAACAAGATGCTTAGTGAGAATAGGGACCCAAACCAACGTTTATATCCGTTTTCCCTACTTACTTAGTCTCTGCCCATCAAAGAAAAGAAGGGTCGGGTAAATGGGTGACATAATGTGCGTGAATTAAGGGTTCAATGATTAAATGAACCATATAATCATATGTGAACAATATGTAGGTAAGGTTCGGTAAAAAATCTTACATACAATACTCACTTGGATTTTTAAAGGTATTAATTTCTCATTCAAATGGAATTAGGACACTTTTACTGTCTACCTCAAAATTATTTCCGTCATAATTAATCACTAAACAACATCTCTTTGGCGTAGGGTTATTGGTTGTCGTTTGTTCGTCACTAGGATCTAATTAAAAGTTAACTTGCATGGCGACATCGAGCCAGTGCATACTTGTCCCTTGTGGATTGTTATACTTCTTTAGGTACGTAGCGTTATAGCAGGCGAGTCTCTGAGAAACTAGGTTTAATTGGTAAGTTAAGAGTTCAATTGGAATAATGATTAGTAAACTTCTATTTGATTGGACCTGCCTGCATTGTAAATAGAATTCATTTGTGCATATTTTAGGGAAAAATGCAAAGTTAGGGATAATTTTATTTAGCTCTTTGATTTTTGAGCAACTTGGTGCATATTATCGATAATGAAAAATAGAAAACTTGGCACCTATCGAGGGAGAAAAGGTATTCGAATCACACATTGAATCACGTCATTTTTTACTTTCATTGTATCATAAAAAATAAATAGACTCTTTAAATTTTTAATTTAAAATACAACAAATCTAATGGTCACAAAAAGTTATCTAGCTTCAATGTTAATGAATAATTTAATTACTCATATTTTAATACTTAATTAGGTTTGTTATTTTATAATTAGTGCAAATTAACCTTTTTTAACATGTAAAGTTAATTGATATGTATGAAAATATAAAACCAATTCAATTCAAATGATATGACGTGTATAAAAAAAGTGAGATTTTAATTTAAGTGATATGCTGGTAATATAATTTTATTTCAAAACACAAACTATAATTAATATTGTGCAAAATTTATTTAGAATTTTGTCATTTTCAAGATAATTTATATTATATATACAATATATTTAAATAAAATTTCAAATTAATTAAAAACCAATATTAACAACTTTTTAATGCTATAAAAATTTAACTATTTTAAAAACATACAATGTACGTCACACCATCAAAATTTAAGAAATTATATTAATTTTCGTAAAAATAAAGGATAGTTATTTATTAATTAAGAATTTAGAATATTAGTTTTCTTTTTTACCCTTTTCCCAAAGATATTTAGAACATATTTTTCTATCCTTGTGGGCTGTGTTCTTGGGACCCGTTTTCTATCATAGAAAAGATGTCGTCTGAGATCGTTGTGGCAATAATTCATAATTTTACGGTAGCCGACTCAGCTTTACCTTTCAAAGAACTAAAGATTTTCTGAAGAATCGATTGTGACGGTGAAATCCATACTGTACCTGCCACTACATTAAACCAATAAGATTCAAACATATGAATTACCTTAGTGCTTCTTCTCACTTCAACGGCAGCGGCCTGTGAATTTGACTTGGATTCAACTACTAATCACATTGTCTTATCAGGAGCTTTATTTACAATCTTTTTGTCGATCAATAACCAATAATTTACAAGTTGTGGTGCAACATTTTGTAAATGTATCTCAAATGAACATTTTAGTGGCTACAAAAGCTCAATTACGGTGCCAAGGAAAAGGGTGAACAAGGCAGGAGAAAACGCGTAGGCAGAATACCAGTCGAAGATACACCTCCTTTGTCTTATCTCGTGGACCTTTTGCGAAACACTATTTTGATGTAAAGAATTAAGATTAGTTGGCATTTTTGTCTACCAAATGTTCTCAATAGACAAGTTAACTAGTCCTAATACAAAGAGATTCAAGAACAAGAGAAACTGCCACTTCTTCGCATACTTCTGAGGGTATGCTCGGTGTTACTCTCAAAGAGATTTACAAAATTGCACAGCAATTCACCCTTTCATCAATGTCTTAGTCTAAGCAAAATCTTAGTTGTTCACTATTAGAATCTCAGTCTCATTAGTAGTTGGTCATGTAAGAACTCTGGGAAGCTCATCTCTTCCTAATTTTGTTGGAAGTATCGAAACTATGGAATAAGGTGGCCAAAAAGCCAAAGTAAAAAAACAAGTACCAGGATACAAATATTTCCATTTAGCAAGATTGGATTCAACGAAGCCGTCATTTTTTAAAATGGGACATATATGTTCTGATCTATGTATCTATCTGAGGAAGGCCTGGTATATGGTTTGCCACACTCGGTGTCTAATGTTAGAACAACTCCGTATGCTTTTGGGACAATTGTACTTGAGCAAAGAAGAGTACAGCGCCATTTGGGACTTGTCGTAACAAAGTTGCAACTGTATGTTCTCGGTTCTTGATTTCTCCCCAACTGAAAGTGAAATCTCAATATGGGATTTGATGAATTTATTAAAAATGTTCCAAATTGATTTAGATAATGAAGACAAGTGACTATAAAACAAAGAAGAAGCTACAAGAAGAAGGAAGCTCAGTGACCAATATTTATTGGAAACTATCAACTTTCGCTTGTATATATATGCATCAGCTTGCAAACGTCAAAAACTAGCAGAAAAGAACCAGCCTTGCACTATTCTAGCGGCGGAGATAGTTGGAGAACTCGAGTCGAGAGATCAAATGAAACAGGAGGAATATCATCAATTGTTAAATCATGGCATTGGAACAAAGAGAAAGTCCAGTGAGGTTCATGAATTAGATGAGAAGAGAGCCAATGTCGTCGATGGAAACATGGCTGCGGCTTGGGACCAAATTAGGGAGGAGGCGGCAGCATTTGGTGACGCTCGACGTGGTCGGAAACGTTATGTTGGAGTCCGACAGCGACCATCAGGACGGTGGGTGGCAGAGATAAAAGATACTATACAGAAGATCAGAGTGTGGCTAGGAACTTATGACACCGCTGAGGAGGCTGCGAGAGCGTACGATGAAGCAGCATGCTTGCTACGTGGGGCTAATACAAGAACAAATTTTTGGCCTTGTTCGCCATCTTCGTATTCAAAACCTGCTCTTCCACCAAAGATCACCAATCTGTTGCTCCTTAGGCTCAAAGCTAGAAATAATGTTGCTGGGGAGTCGATGGATACTACTAATCCAGGTAACAATTTACAGCAACAAGAATCAACGGAAATGGAAGAATACCAGTTTGATAATTTCTGCAATGTGAATCCGGGCTGTGTTGCAACTGGAAACAGTGACACTCTTGGGAGTTGTAGCGGGACTGTAACTACTACTAATGATCACATGAGTAGCTGTCTTGAAACATCAGGTTTAAAGACCGCAGATAATGGGAATTATGTTAGAGCAGTTGATCTGGATTACGATAACTGGAGCAATTTTGCTCATTTTCACTTTGGCCAAGGAGGAGGCATAAAAGTGGAAGAAAGAGGGGAAGAGATTGAAACAGGGTTGATGGATATCAAATTTGAGGATTCTGTGGCACAAACAATGGACTGTTCTGCATTTGACATAGCACAGGAAATGATGGAGCCAATAGAGCTGGGGAAGAGTGAAGATGATCAGTCAATGCTGAGAGAGATCATTAAAAGGTTAAACTATGAGCGCAATTTCTCAGCTTCTCTTTATGCCTACAATGGAGTAGCTGAACGCTTGAGGCTGACTCCCAGGTCAGGATTGGTTGGACTAGAATTCCCATCCAATCTCAGGATTTGCCATAATCATGAGGAGGCTAGCAAAAGGGATGATAAGTTTAAGGACGTAAAGAAGGACGTGCAAGAAGTTGGCATTCCACAAGTGCCTCCCGAATTGGGGTCATTTACAGAAACTGGTGAATTATCGCTTTGGAGTTCTCTTGATCTTCCTCCTATCTCCTTCATTATTTAGTTAATTACCTGAATCATTGGTAGTATAGACTAGTCTTTCAGTAATTCAGATGAAAGATTCATATATTTGATTAAGCATCAGAATAAATCGTTTCTGTATTAATTTCTAACTGCAAATCCTGCAAAAGTTGTTTAACAAAACAAAGCATATCTTAGTACGAGTTCATGATATTTGCTTTACTTCCAGTCCAGGCATATATATTCATTAACGCAATAGAACGCCAAGAGTGCAGAGTTTGCCTGTCAAACATGAAAATCTCAGTTCGTCAATGTTGTTACAGACGTTGAGAAGGCAATCAGGGATAAGTACAATATTCGTCATTGCTTTGTAATGTAGTTACATGACAACTTTCTTCAAAAGCCATTGAAATTTTATCAAGTTTGATGAAGAAAGCTTTGCTTCTTTCAGTCAAAAAATGAGTACATCTAGACTCCCAATAGGAAACATTGCACCAAACAAAGCTTAGCATGTGCTAACTTAGAAGTTAACAATCCATAATTTCTGTTTTGAAATTACATTTGATAAAACAGCAGCTAAGAAAAATATTAGTAACATGGCCGAAGACAAGCAATCATCTCAAAGATGAAACAACAACAAATCCCTTGTGCCTCAGTCCACATTATCCTTAACCTGAGGGTTAGAGTTCATTATGGCACCATTCATTAGATGATAAACAATGCAAGGCTGCTCCTGAATGACAAGAAATTGGATTGTCGCATTTGCTAATTTTCCGTATAGAATTATCCGTCAACACAAACTTCCATTACCCACTGTTCCAAAAAGAAACGATAACCATTAACATTTCTTCCCTGTGGCCAACTTCAACATATGCAGCAAATGCTATCCGAATCTTCTTGTGGATATTCAGAGTAAAGCTCTTTCGAAATGGGTTATCATTAGATATCTTCTTTCCCCGTATAGGTAAGAATTCATTATCATTGTTGTTGTTATCGCGCGTGTGGTTTTTGTCATTGTTTGCTTCGTAAAAATTATTAGTTTCCTTTAACTGGGGACTGGTCAGGGCAATAGTTTGCTTAAAGCATAGCGTAAGCCGTCAATGATGTCATTTTATTGAAAAGAGCGTCAAATTCCGTTGTTTTTTTCGCAGCAGAACAGAGGTTTGGAATCCAGCACGCTGTTTCCACGTGTACTTTTGCAAACGTTTTTTTAATTGTATAGCAATTTACATTTTTTAAAAGATAGGAATTTTTTATTTTTTGTTTTATAATTACCTATAAAATTAAAAAAATTACCTATAAAAATAATTAGATAGAATAGCTTCGACCTTGTCAACAAATAATGATAGCACAAAATTTGGATAAATACCAATCGCAATTACAGGAAGAAGGTTAATAACAGAAATAAATAACTCCGGAGGTCCTGAATCAAAGCAATAAGAATTAGAGGCATTAAACAACTTGCATCCATAAAACATCTAACGTAACATAGATAATAAATAAATTGGAGTGTAACGTAGATAATAAATAAATTGAAGTTAATATCATTCCAACTGCTATTACAAAGATTATCAGGTCCTGCCATTAAAATTTCTAAACATTAATGATGAATGTTGCAAAATAAAAGAAAAAATAAATTATATTCTTACTCAATAATTTAGGTGTAAGAAATAATATAGGATAACATTTTAGTGTAGGAAGAAAAATAATCTCTAAGAATGTGATTTAATCTCTTAAAATTTCACTTTGTTAAGAAGGGAAATCATTTTCTTAAAATATTATACTCTTTTTAAAAAGAAAAAATAGTCTTTTAAAATTTTATATTCTTTTATTTAAGGAGAATTTTTTTTAAAAGTATACAATCTTTAGAATATCAAAACATTGACTTTCCTAAAAGAGTATACGGCCAATATTCAACTTGACACCCTGATAAGGTAAGGAATTAATTGATGTCTTTCATTCCAAGTCTGAATAAAAATATCATGAAAACTTGTAATATTCAATCTCTTTGTTACAACATCAGTTAGTTGACTTCAAGATGCAACATATGACATGAATACAAGTACGGATGGATCCAGAAATGTTTTTGAATGAGGGTAAAATTTTAATGGGAGAAACATTTTATTTTTTTATGAGATCAAAACTTAAAATAATAATTTTTTATATGAAATTTTTTTAAGACAGTGGGGCAAGTCGTCCCTTCATACACATGTCTATCAATTTTAACATATTTTGTCTTATCATGTTGATAGAGTTATGAGCAATATTGATGGTTAATTTATTATCAAAATAAAGTTTTATAAGATGTTTATATTAACTTTCAAGTCATCTAAAATAGTCTTTAATTATAACAACTCGCACAATACTTGAGTAGTTACTCTAAACTTTGATTCTGTTAATGATCCAAGTATAATATTTTGTTTCTTACTCTTTCAAGTTATCAAATTGCCTATAAGAAAAGTACAATAATCTATGGTTGATCTTCGATTCACTATAGATTATGAATAATGTGCAACAATATAAGCTTCTAACATGAGATGATTATTTGTCTTAAACATAATTTTTTTTCTTTAGATTGCCTGTTAAGTAATGCAGCATCCTACACACATCTCGTAAATGTAAATTTGTTAGATCATGCATGAATTGACTAATTATGCTTACTAAGTATGCTATGTCGAGTCAAATATGAGCAAGGTCTATAAGTCTACCTATTAGCATTTGGTAATCTTTCTATCAACAATTAATTCTTCTTTCACTTCTATTATGGTACAGACTGATTTGAATCCAATCTTTCTTGTCTCCTTTAAGAGATCAATCACATACTTTGAGATACGAAAATTTCTTGTGTAGAATATGCCATCTCAACATAAAAGAAGTACTTCAATTTCTCAAAGTTTTTTTTATCTTGAATTCCTTAATCAGTGGTTGCTTCAATTCTTCTTTTTCTTTTTCATCATTTCCAATTGTAACAATATCGTTGACATATTCCACAAGCATAGTCATTCCCCTTATAGTTATGTGTTTGAAGAAGAGATTGTAATCACTTTGACTTTGTTTATTTCCCTTTCATAACTTTATAAAATCTACCAAATTATGCTCTAAGATCTTGATTTGATCCATATAATGCTTTTTTCAACTTTCAAACTTTATTATTTGTATTTTCTTCAAAACCTAATAAAATTTCATGTAAATTTCCCCATAAAGGAAGGCTTTTTCAAATCAAACTATAGAAGTTGCTAGTTAAAGTGAAATGCCAATGATAAAAAAATCCTCACTGGTTCTGCCAGATTTTGGCTGAACGGTGCGTTTCCATTGAAGTTCATCGTCTTCTACCTTCTGTGATGAATACGGCGTGAAGATACCTGCAAAACAGTGAAGGCATGTCGGGGGTTATGTCCCGATTAGCCCCTCCGACGCTCAAGTTAGTTTTCTGGTGAGGGTGAGGCTGCTAAATGTAGAGAAGAAGCTAGGTTATGATTTTCGTACCTGAATTATGGGAGAATAATACCTTATATATGGTTTTGACTAGGTTTCAACTCTTTACGTCTCTTTACGTATTTGCATGGGAGACGTTCCTCTACCGTTGGGCCGTGGATCAGACCCAAGTTAACCTATGGGGTGAGACCAACCGATCGGCTTGTGTGATTGGGCTTGGGCCCAAATGTAGCCGACCCGACCAGGTATTTAATCCCTTGTCGCCTGTTTTGACTTATTCTGATGCTGTGAGATTTTTACTAACATGAGTAATTTACAGTTTGATTGAATGATTTTGGGTTGGCTATTTCAGATTCCAAACTTAGCCCAAACTTATCTTGTTGGTTTCTATGAAGAGCGTGAATTCGCATTATATGTTTCCTCTATTTCCAATGAACTTAAAGTTCCTGTCATGTAACTTAGTTGATAAATTTCTTGGTAATTAGCTATTTTGACCAAAATTTGCGTTCTTCTGCCGATCATCGTAAATTAATCTACAGGTATCTGAAAGACAAGCCGTACGGATTGGCTGGTGGGCTTTACAACTTTAGAGATCTCTTCATATAAGATAACCCGATTTTGATACCATACTATCATATGCTTATTGTTGCTCCTTTTTATAACATACAGTGCTTCGGTTTGCTTCTTCTACTTGAGTTATCAAGATGCATATGTTGTAAGATATTATGGGAATTATAAGCTTATTACGTGGAATGTTAATGTAATTTGATTATGTTGTTGCAGTCTCATAACTTCTTATTAAATTGCGATGTGTGTTGCAGTTTTCCACTTCTAGAAATGCTTAGTAATAATTTTCTTTTTTTCAAATTTAATTCTCTCCAAGTTTTTGACCTTTATCTTTCCATTTCCTTTTAATGTCAAATGTTTACTATGATCTATGTATAAACCATCCCAGTTATTGCCATATAGAGTCCATGGTTCAGTGGAATAGCTGAGTTTTAAGTTTGAGAATTTTTAGCTTTAATTTTTTCCGAGTAAAAGCCTTAGTTGTCTTTTTTTTTCTATGTTATGCACAGAGGCCCACAGAAGGTATCATGGAATGGGAACTATCCTAGTAATCAAGGTTGGTTGATTCTATAGATAAAAATCTAGAAGTCTACATAGAGCACAGTTTCCTTGTAATCTTCGTCTAGATTTATCCCTTGTAATATTTGTCTACGTTTCACCTCCATTAAGCTTCTTATGCATAGGTATGTGTTAAGTCAGCCAACCAATTTGGGGAGTTGGTAGCAAATCCAACAACCATTGAATTGTTGCATTACACTGAGAAACTAGAAACTTTTGTGAGTTCAACATCTGAAACAATACCATGATATTATTATCATTTTAATTAGTTAATTTTGTAATTGATTTAACAAAAATCTAGTAATATAAGTATATGAATGTATTTACAGTCATATATAAGTATATATAAATCTATATGCATAAATAGTCACGTAGACGCTGCATTTTATACAGTGTAAAAATATTTCTTCTTTTCGATAATTGGCAATTGTATCTTAGTGAAATTCACTTTCTTCTTTGTACATTGAGGAAGAAAAATGAGTTTACTTTATTGACAGTATCTACTATCCTGGCTTGATCTAGTTTCTTACTTCTTTAATGAGTCTCAACTCGTTGCAATGCAGGTCAGTGACCTTATAAATTGTGGTGTATATGTGTTCACACCAGAGATATTTACATCTATACAATGTGTTTCTTCTCAAAGGAAAGACAGAGGTAAGTGACATAAACTACAAAGCTTTATAACAGGATGCAGAGCCTTGACAAAACTTGGATGTTTGAGACACATGATTTTCTTTTATGTTGAACAACGACCTGGATATAAACAAATTTAGCCTCTTTTAATGAAATTTTAATTTTTGATTTTCCAACTTGAAATTAGGCTTCGGTAGTGCATATTTGACATCTCATATTTTAATTATCAATTACATCCATCCTCTCAATGCTTTTTGCAGCTAATTTGAAAC
>JANIPM010000003.1:29364827-29381761 GCA_027478405.1 Erythroxylum cassinoides
TCTACTTTTCAATTTTATATTTCTCCTTGTTTGTCATCAAAATTTATGTAATACGTGAAGTCTTGAATGACTTAACATTGGGTTCGAGCCGTGACTCCCCAATGTGCCAAAGAGGACAATACCTGGAGTGATGGCGGTAGAGGCCGGGCTCTACAGTAGCGGTCGCGGGCTTCTTGAGGTGCTGAGGGGAGAGGCCCCGGTACACAAAGTTCGGGTCGCTACAGCAAAACTGACCAAGTCTCTTAGACAACACGTGATACTAGCCAAAAAAAGTATTTAAGAGACTAGTGATAATATTAAAGGCATGGTTCATTGAGTTATATAGTAGAAGGGAGGAAAGAGTGAAGCCAAATTTAAAGAGTTGGAGAATTTAAACAAAACTAGAGTCAGTTTTCTTCGAACCCTAAGAACCAATTTTGATGATGATCGTGGACTTAAATTTGAACTTTTAAATTTCGATGGGAGTTTAGAGCCTAAAGATTTCCTTGAGTGGTTAAGGAAAACTAAAATGATCTTCAAATACAAAGGATTTGATGACAAGAAGAAGGTCAAGGTGGCAATTATCAAACTCTCTAAGTTTATAGGTATTTGGTATGAGAATCTCAAGGCTAAATGCAGAAAAGAGTATAAGGAGAAAACAGGCTCATGGGAAATAATTAAGAAACATATGAGGTAGAGTTCCTTTCCCAAAAATATGAGTGAGATCTCTATATATCTCTCGCTAAGCTTAAACAAGAGAACTTGAGTGTGGAAGTATATATTAGAGATTTTAAGAAGTTTGCCTTACTTTATGACATGTAGCACACTTCATTGGAGGTTTGAACCCTTCGATAGTTGATCAAGTGGAGGTTTTGACTTATAACACTTTTGAGGAAGGGGTGTAACTTTGCTTTTAAGTTTGAAAAACAAAAGAAGAGGCCTATTCATGAAATAATTGTTAATGGCTATACTACCAAAGAAGATTTGTGACTAATGTAAGCAGCACCAGGGCAAAACAAAAGGTAGATTTGAGTTAACAAAGGGTTAATTTCGACAAGAAGAAAGAGAATAATATTGTTCAAATGTCAAACCGCAATCATAAGAAAATATCAAACGTAAGTGCTTTAAGTACTAAAGTTTTGATCATTATCAATATAAGTGCCCTACCAAGCAAGTCTTGACAATTCAAGGGATGAAAATGGTTAGAAATCTCAATACAACTCTATTTTACCCCACAAGAAGGTGACATCAAGGATGAAGTTGTTAAAAATTCAAAAGTCGAAGCTGATGAGGAAGGGGAGTCATTGATGATTAGATGTGTTCTAAAGGCTAAAAGTGTCCCCTTAGATGCACAACAATATGAACAACTTTTCCATACACAATGCATAGCTAATGGTAAGCTGTGTAATTTAATTGTGGATAATGGAAGTTGTACTAACATTGCCTTAAATTATTTGGTTGAGAAACTAAACTTGTCTACAAAGAAGCATCCTAAACCATACTCCTTAAGATGCTTAAAAAAAGGGAATGATCTAAAGGTAACTAAATAAGTTATGGTGGCATTTTTTATTGGAAACAAATTCAAGGACAATATTCTTTATGATATAATCCCAACGGATGCATGACATATTCTTCTTGGGAGACCATGACATTATGATGGGAGGGTAAGTCATGATGAATCTAGAAATTCTTATTTGGTCAAGAAAGATGCAAAGAGAATCACTTTATTGTTGTTACCATCTTCTAAACTTTACAATATAGAAAAAAGCAAACCAAGCAAGGAGTTTCTAGATATTGATAAAACTGAATTTCTAAGGGATTTACGAGAATCTAATGAGGTTTTTGTGTTGTCTTTGAAGGAAGCTAAAGGGATGGAAACCTATGAATTCATCCAGATTTTTTATCCATTATTGGGCAAATTTTCAAATGTGTTTCCTAAAGATTTGCCATCGAGTTTGCCTTCTTTTCTGGTTTTTTTTTAATGGGATTAAGCACTAAATTGATTTAGTACAAGGCCCGCCACTGCCTAACAATCCCGTTGATATATTGAATTCCGATGAAGCAAAGGAATTACAAAGGTAGGTGCAAGAGCTGTTAAAACATGGATACATTCACGAAAGCATGCCCCTATGCATTGTTTCAACATTGTTAGTTCCAAAGAAGGATGGATCGTAGAGAATATGCATAAATAGCAAGGATATAAACAACATAACAATTAATTATAAGTTTTCCATGCCTAGGCTTGATGATATGCTTGACGAGTTATATAGCTCTAACGTGTTTTCTAAGATTGATCTCTGCAGTGGCTATCACTAAATCAGAATGTATAAGGGAGATGAACGGAAGACAACATTTAAAACCATGTATGAGTGGTTAGTTATGCCTTTTGGGCTAACCAATGCACCAAGTACTTTCATGCGTCTTATAAACGAGGTACTATATCATTTTCTTAGAAAATTTATCGTTGTTTATCTAGATGACATTCTTATATATTATAAAAGTGATATAGAACATTTAATGACAGGCCCATCTTCTAAAACAACTAGGCGCCTTGCCCAGCACCCCTCGATGGTCCTCCAGTCAATATCTAATCCAGTTAGAAAGTTCCGGTAAAGCTAAGCTTATTTTTCTTATAATGAAAAACCTTAACTCAACATTAAGAAATATAAATAGTGGATTTTTTTTAAATCGTTTTATTAAAAATTTCGTTGGTATAACGGTTGCATTTTTTATAATTCCAAAATTTCCAAAGTCTATGAAAATGTCCAAAACACTTTTATATTCACGCCAAATTCTTCACTAAAAATTTTGGATTTCAATTTTACTCATAAGCAACCTCAAACAATCTAATCAATTAATTTTTAAAGAGATAAAAAATGTTCATGCATTAATTTTAAAACATTTACATACATGCATTCTTTACACAAAATTACATTTAAAAATATTTATAGATATGCAATAATTCCCAAAATGTATTTACAAGGCAAAAATGTCTCACAGCAGTATGTGACAAAGCTAACTACTCTTGAGGAGTCCCCATTGCTGAAGCCCCTGAATATGCACCTGAGAGGTTTTATTTTTAAAACAAAAATGAGAGTGTGAGCTAAACGAGCTGAGTGAGTATTAGATTTTCTATTCAAATCATATTTAATAATTTAAACCTTTCTAAATCAAATTCTTCAACTTTTTGAAATACTATTTTGAAATGCTTTTTCGAAATTAAACTCATAATATAAAAGTTTCCATTATCCTTTTTCCTTAAACAATAAATAGTGGTGGTAATAAGTTTTCTGAAAACTTTTATACTAAAATAAGCCAACTACAAGAATTGGTACAATACGGTACCTTAGGTATAAAGTTACGGAGTTGGTTCTGCATTGTTTATCTGTGACTAATTAACCACTAGTTACGGAGCTGGTTCTACATTGCTTACCTGCAATAGATTAACCATTATAAATTAGTAGTTATGGAGCTGGTTTTATTTCGCTTACCTGTAATAATTTCGAATAGCACTATATATACCCACTATGCGCAAAGGGTGACTCATTGTACTATTGACAAACACAATACCATCTACTATTAGTAACTGACACCCCTCAAACACTGCCATGTACATTTTAGGGTACTCCGACCGATAAATCTATAATACCATTAAGGCGTACCATAGGCTAAAACTTTATTTTTCTTAGTACTTTAAGTATTGGCATAGAATTTAAACCACTAAGTAAATAAAAAGCAACTTATACATTTACAACTAATATTATTTCGAAATCAATTATGGGAGGATTTTATATTAAGAACAATACTAATAAAATTCATAATCTTACAATTTAGTGCATAATTTAAAATCAAATGTCATCAATTCCTTTACAAAGAATTTATTCATATAAAACAATTAAAATAAACTCATAGTTTTGCAAATTTATCACCAAGCACACTCACGTGTTCTGTACCTTTCCTTTACTTACACAAATCTTATTTCACTTAGACATTTATTTCCAAATTTGGAAGTAAGGCATTTAAACTATATTTTCGGTTTAACCAAATTTGAGATTAGTGTTTAATCATGTAATAATACACTAATCGTATTTCCGCTCTAACTTCTGTAAGTTAATCTATTGTTCTCCGTTTCAAAATCTAACTTTGATAATTACTTAAGTATCATCTTTTACCCATTCTAACTCATCAATTTCTTCAACACACTCACCCAATTAATTCACCATATGGTCAAATATGTAATTCTCTTAATGCTAACTTTTTTCATTTGATTTTTCACAATAACAACCTTAAAATTTCAGCTTATTTATACCTTAACCATAATCAAACTTCAACAACCCACACCAACAACTAAATTTCCTCTTAAGGCCGAATTGCCCTCACCACACATACACATATTATCATTTCATTTTCTTTCCAATTTTTCAACACAATTCACCTAAGATTCATGCTAAGCATCATCCAAACATATCAAACTAAAAATTACAAATTTTCTCCAACAATTTTCTGGCTTGGCCGAATTGATACACATCAATTATCCTTCCATTTTCTTAACATATCATATCATAAATACATGTTTTAAAACCTATAACATCATCCAAATCACATAATATCATCCCCAACTATTTAACCACAAAAATCCTCAAACTTACATAAACTTCACTTAGTCCAAATTCATCATCTAAGCCACCAATCAATTTCATTTTTATTTTCAACACACTAATTTGCTTCCTAAATATATGAATTGAATTCCAAACACATAAAATGAAATCAAACCAATTTTTAATAACAAAACCCTAACCTTGACCAATTCTTTCAAACCTAGTCTCTTGGTTTATTTTCGTGTTTTCAAATGCTTCCAAGCTTATTATCTACTCTATGGCAAGTTAGAAAACCACCATTGATTATAAATAAATATATCCCACTAAAAAACCCACAAAACTAGTAGCTTAAGTTAGGAAAACTTGCCATTTTTTCTTTCAATCTCTTGGGTAGTTGATAAGCACATAGATTTGATCAAAATATCTCCAAATTACTCTCAAAATCCATTATAATGGATGCCCTCTTCTTCCTCTTCTACTTGGCAGAATTCATCCTTAGCTTCTCTTCTTTCCTTTTTTTTTCCACTTTCACGATCACTCTCACGGTTAACACACCAAATGAAGCAAGTCATGACTAATTTTTGCTTTTTATACTCATTTAGTGCATTACACATGTCATTTTCTCATTGGTAATCTCTAATGACTCATTGCCATGAAAGTAATGATTCTTACCCTTAAGAAATCTTCTAATTGGTCAATAAGTGTGATTCATCAATCCAATAATACCATTTTGTATAAGAAGACTAAATTGCCCTTTAATGAATTTAATTCACCAACTAATTGAATTAAATTCGAAAAATATTTCATAACTATCTTATCATCGAATTCACTATAACATACTCAAATTAGGGTCAATACTTATTGATTGATGACATATTCAAATTAGCGTCAATACTTATTGATTAAATGCTTTAAAAAAATTCATATAGATTTAAAATTATCAATACCCATTATTTTCTAGAAAGGGCATTTTAATCCTACACTTTCGGAACTCCTGAAATCTATCCAATTGGACTTATTTTCAAGCAGTTTTAGTATAATTAGACTCTAATAACTATTCTAAATATTTTCAATTCTTTCAGGATTGGGTCCCCAAAATTACTATTCAAGAGGAAATATTATTCAACCGAATTCACAATTCATTCAAAAATACTACTCACCAAAAATAAAAATTTATATTCAAATGAAAGGAAAAATTCAGGGTTTTTACATTCAGAGTATTTGAAAATTTTATTTGAAATTTGAGAGAGTACAAGTTGTTCGGGAAAGTGGAGAAGTGTAAATCCACGAACAAATTGTGTGTTCCCAGGTGTTTCGTTTGTGAGTTATTGGTTAAAGAAGCACACGAAGGAGGATTGACAAGTCATTTTGGCATTCACAAAACTTTAAAAGTGCTTCAAGAGTACTTCTATTGGCCTCACGTACAAGTTGATGTTCAAGCTCTTATTAATCAACGTAGGCAGTGTCAATGAGCTAAGAGCACATTTCAGCATTTGTCCATACCTCTAAGAGCTTGGGAAAACATGAGCCTGGACTTCATCATAGGGCTACCTCATACGCAATAAGGAAAAGATGAAATCATAGTAGTAGTATATCGATTATTCAAGATGGCACACTTTGTTCCCTATCACAAGATAGATGATGCTTCATATATAACTAATTTGTAATTCAGGGAGATTGTTCATCTATATGGGGTGCCTAAGACAATTGTATCAGATCAGGACTCGAAGTTCTATGTCACTTTTGGCATTCTCTATATGGAGATTGCCAAGAACAAAGCTCTTGTTTTGTACATCGCATCATCCACATATTGACGGCCAAGTTGAAGTTACGAACAAAACTTTATATGTTTTGTTGCTTGGGTTAGTGAATAAGACAACCAAAGATTAGGATCTCAAACTTACACATGCAGAGTTCACCTACAACAAGTCGCCTTTGCATGCAATGAGGAAGTCACCGATGGAAGTGGTGTATGAAGTTACTCCATACATTCTCATTGATTTTACCTCTCCCAAGGGATAAATTGTTGAACTTTGATGCTAAAAAATATGTTAAAGAGATGGCAAAGCTCCATAACTAAATTCAAGCTAAAATAGAGAAGGCAGATGAGCAATCAAAAGCAAGAGCAAAAAAGTTCTGCAAACAACCTTTGTTTGAACCAGGTGATCTTGTTTGGCTCCATTTTTAAAAAGATCCAACAAAAGGAAAAAAAAAAACTAATGCCTAGAGCAGAAGGTCCATTCAAGGTGCTCAAGAAAATTGGAGAAATTACTTACAAACTAGACTTGCCCAATATGGAGTTTCAACTACATTTAACGTTGGTGACCTTTCTCCTTATCTTAAGGATGACAAGCTTAAAGAGTCGCGGACAACTTCTTTTGAAGAAAGGGAGAAGAGATAATTACGAAACATTAATGCTTGAATTACATGGGCTAAATGCAAGGGGCATTACTTTTCATAGCTTGAACGACAAGGTTGTTAAGTTTGGACTAAATATAGGCTACATACTTATTATGACTAAATTTGAAAAAGTTTTATTTTATTGTCATTTTTTGTTATTATAATTTTAGGAAAGATAATAATTAAAAAAAGGGTTTAAAAGTCAGTTTAGTTACCACTAAGTATTCTTTATTTCCTAATCAAATTAAGCAGATTTGTTTTCTTTATTTTTTAGTCAAATTAAGCATTTTTTTTTCTTCATTTCCTAGTCAAATTAAACACATTTATTAGTTAGTTTTTGGTAAGATTTTAATTTCCTTATCCTACTCAAAAACAAGGGAGCTCAAGACCTTTATAAATAGGGAGCATTATAATGAATAAAGCTAAGTGAAAATTTTCTCTAAAACACCTGTCTGTGTGCTTTAATTTCTTGCCTTGTGAAGTTTGGAACGACCATTTGAGTGAATCTCTTTGATATTGAGCTTTAGAGCGACTAAACTCAAATTGTTTTCTATCTTTCTTCTCTTTCATTCAACTCGTAACAAAATTTGATTAAGTTTAGTTCTAAACAAACAAAACACTTTTAGATTTATTTTGCTGAGTAACTAAACGCATCAACTATCATTGATATAATATCTTTTAAGTTTTCACATAAAAGGATCACATTGTTATATGACTTCTTCACAAGGTGAATGTATACTGTGCAAGAAAGCAATTCACACTGGTTTCAAATTGGCGACGTTAAAATACTGGCCCTGGTAGAGATTTTTCATCTGGAAGCAGTAGTAATTCCCGGATGCCTTCACAGACCTACACCCAGCCAATTAGTTGTTTTCAGAACTTTAGAAAGAAAACAACCAATGCTTCCTCACATTGGAGAAAGACTTGGACAGAAAAGTGCTATCGCATGTGTGTGTCTGTGTGTTAAAAAATACAAATAGGCAACATATGAATGTATAAACACTCTTGGTTCACATTCAACAAAGAGCAGGACAATCAGAGATCGTCACTAAGAGACATGAGAGATGTGCAGTGTTTTAAGGGTATAGCAACGAAGATCCTCACTAAAGATACACTGACCAGCTTGATCTGAGCTTTAATATGAGCAATTTGCTGGGTATATTCTTCTATCTGCCTGCAAGATGCACTTCAGACACCCGTTAGACATTAAACTCTGATAGAAAACAAAGTTCTAACCATAGCAAGTGGGGATCTCAACAGGTTGGGTATATTAATATTAATACCCATACTCATCCTCAAAAATCATATCCATACCCGTACTCATATAACCTGATACAAAAATTTACCAAGCTATGGAGAGATATGCATGGAAAAAGAGAAAAGCAATACCTAGATAGCCTTTCCTCCCTCAATGGTATAAACTTCAAAGCTTCGGACCATGTAAACTCCATATAAAATCCCAGTCCAACGTCAACAAAGATGTGTTGTGTATTTGGCCTGCAAACATAAAGGATAATAACCAACCCCACAAAAAACGGGAAAAGGACACAAGACAAGAGAAAGTAGATGGACTTGAGACCAGGTAAAAAGTAATCCACCATTGATAGAAAGCAAAGCACTTTAAGATAATGACGACTTACACATCAGCTTGCATATATACTTCAGAGCCAAGGTTGACCAATGTCCTGAGACTGGTCACACTATTTTTCTCTAGATTCTCTATGTTCCCTCGCAGCTCTGAGCTAGAAGTTATTAGTCAAGTAAAACGTGGCCACAAGCTAGAAGCTCAAAACATGCAGATATCAACTAAAGGAATTTTTAGGACATAGAGAAGTACCGGAATATTGAACCAGAATAATGGCAACAGAAAAGAGATGTTCATCTGAGATACCACAACTCTTGGTTTTCTTTAGAACTTTCAATGTATTGGACTATTTCTATGCCAAGCCAATATATTTTGGGATGTAAAGAATTCTTCCATAATTTGCACATTACAGATTAAGCAGAAAGTAATCAGCCAAAAGGGGCATTATCTATAAAGTAATCCACAAGGGAACATCTGTTAAAGAGAAGGGCAACGAGGTTGATATCAGATCCCCAGCAACCTGATAATAAGAAAAGGATACAATATCTTTTGTTTTTCAAAGACCTTATCCCTGCAAATTACACGCCCAGGGCAAAAATAAGAAGAAAAAGAACAGCAATCAAGCATTAGGCTTGCATGAAAACATAAGTTGTATATTCCAAAAGTCAAATATTAGCGCAGCAAGCTATAGATGTCATATCCTAACTATTTTCTTAGCTTCTTTAGCTTGAATTTTTAAGATCAAATTGGGGAAGGAAAAAACTGATTCTGGTGCAGCTAATTTTGTGATTTATGGCAAGAAAATTTGATTACATATATAAAAGACTTATGAAATTGGTTTTGTACCATCAGCCCAATCATGCTTGTTAACTTATAAAGTTCTTGGTATCTACACTTCAACCATAAAATTTTCCTTTCACATAAAATAGCAACGGAAGGCAAGAAAGCATTCACGCCCAACAGTTTATACATCAAGTAGTTATCCAAGCCCCCAAAACAAGAGAACCACATCAGAAAATGTAAGTACTCCAGAGTCCAGACATAAGCAAGCACAGACTGAATATTCTTCTAACAGGACAGCACTGGACCAAATACGGACTATCCCAAGAGGCATATGGAACAGAACAAAGGACTTACAAAAGCAGAAAACCACTTGAAGTAAAATGCTAAAGAATACATGTTAAAGGAACTTATCATGAAAGCTGAGACCTTTAGTCCAAACCAACTGACGGACTTCTCGAAGGTGAAAAAATAATAAGGCCAGGTGAAGAACAGAGAAAAGGCAATACCTTTCAGCTACAGCGCGGACAAGGTCAGGTTTCAACCGGCACTCCAAGAACTCCTCGTATTTCTGTACTTTTTCATCTGAAGAGAGACCCATTTGCAGCCAACTCCAGCAAAGAAACAGAAAAACCAAAATTTGACTTACCTTACAAGAAGAAAAGCAAGGAAACTTTTTAGTTAAGCATTTCGTCGAACGACATGACTACAACTCTAGATGCCTTTTGCGCGTCATCACCCAACAATGCGTCTATGAGTTTCGCAGTATGAGTGACAAAGAACTTATCCAAGAAGGTGTATCGTAAGTACCAAGTTCGTTGAAACTGATTGTTCGCTGCCAAGCGAAATAAAGAGGTCTAGATATGGACAAAGCCACGCAGCGGTGTTTAATTTGCTCACTTGAAATTGAGAGTCGTAAGAGGAAAAAGTGAAGGACTGTTATCCAACTTTCCGCGTTTTGTGATGTTACGAGGGAGGACCGTTTCGCCGTTTAGTAGTTAGACAGGCGGAGATGGGCAGGAGATCAACCGATCATAGTTGAGTTGACCAGAACTTAGGTCATTTAGGGCCTTAAGTTGGATCCCGTGCTTAGGCTGTTGAAGCCCAAAGCTCGACAAATAATAACAAAATGATATCATTTTGATATTTTAATTTAAAAATAAAACTTGACTCAACCTAATCTATTGTCATTCATATGGTTTCAATTAGAATAATGGTAAAATGTTAGGTAAGTGTATTGTGCAAAGAGGTGAAATAGAGAGAGACGCTCTACCTTCTCTCTAGAATCAGCTTCTTCTTGCTCCGCTCTCTCGACTTCTTCCAAATCCCTCCACCGATTTTTGTTTTCCCTTCCCCTTTGCATATTCTCTTCTTCTTCTTCTTCTTCTTCCCTAGTTTCCATTTTCATTCCTGCTTCTCTTATTTTCTGGAATTTCTGATAAGGACATTCCAGTCTTTCCTTCATTTCAATTTTTTTCCACCTTTTTTCCAACATACTTGACCACATCATGCCAGACTCATCACCCCACAAAGTTGATGATTTACCACCTTTATCATCCTAGCCATTCGACCCATTACCCTAAAAAGCTGATGATTTCCCACCTTTATCATCCCAACCATTCGATCCATCACAACCATCTCTAACCCCCCAGCTTATTGCACTTGCTACTAGTCCTTATTCCCACAAAATGTGGAAACAGGTAGTCAAGGACTCCATTGCCACTACTCTTTCTTATACACCTCCTAGTGAAATCGACGAGAAACTTATAGTATGTCCAGACCTGGATACGCTCCAAGAGGGAGCAAATTGTTGGAAAGTCACAATAGTGGGATTTTTTCTTGATCTCATACCAACATTTCCTTTTATATTGCAATGGGCTAATAAATTATGGAAGAATAGGGGCTTTATTGATGTTCCTCTATCCGAGGATAGCCTTGTCCTTTTCTCCTTCACCTCCATTTCAGCAGCCCATAAAATCCTTGAGGAAGGTTCATGGCACTTCAGGAGTCAACCAATATTTTTGCAAATATGGCAGCCTAGTCTAAAACTGAAAACCATCAAAATATAGAATTTTCCTATATAGACTAACTTCCATAACGTCCCCCTAGAATACTGGACCACTCAGGGACTCAGCCAATTAGCCAGCTTTATAGGTAAACCTCTGTGTATGGACGAGAACATGGCTACAAAGAAAAGAATTAGTTATGCCCGTATCTGCGTTAGTATACAAATTTCTGAAGATCTTCCCAATGAAATCCCAATCATGAGGCTAGGAGATGGGAATCAATTATAGGAGGATAGCATCGCTGTTTCATATCATTGGAGGCCCCCTGCAAAGACTCATAATTCTATCTGGAGACCCACGAATAAGGTATTCAAGACTGGAAGCTATCAAGAGTTGATGAATCAAGATGAAGAATGCCATTCTGACGAACACCAAATTTCTGGAAACTTGCTTGTTATTGTGAATAGTGATAGAACTGAGGTAAATATCTCTGTAGTTAATCTTGAAACAGAACCTCTGTACGTAATGAATAGTCATGCTCTAGTTAAGAATACAGAAATATGTGAAAATTTTGTTGTTGTGGAAACTGATATGTCTAACAACGCAACTCCTTGCCTTCTAGATACCTTACCTGATATTGCTGATTCCCCATATAAGGAGATTATTTGTACAAGCGATCCCTCTCAAGTCAGTTTGGCAAAGGCAGAGGAATCTTCATATCCTTCTCCGGCTAATACTACAAATGAGAGCAGTGGGAACTTCCAATCCACATCAAGAAGAAAATCCTAACGGGGCAAGGGTAAAGGCATAAAAAACACCTCTACTTAATATAACTATTTTGGCTTGGAATGTTAGAGGAATAAATTATCCTTCTAAGTTACTAGCTTTAAAGGATTTTGTATGGAGAGAAAAACCCCTTTTACTTGGTTTACTTGAAACGAAAGTGAAGTTGGTAAACCTAAATAAGTTGCATATTTTGGGTCCTTAATGGAGACTACTATCAAATCACAGTTATCATGCCTATGGTCGAATAATAATCTGCTTCAATTCAGATGAGCTTAAGGTAGAGCTACTGGAGGAAAATGAGCAGGTTATGCACCTTCAAATCTTACTGTTACAAGGTTACATAGACTTGAATGTCTCTTTTGTTTATGTTATCAACTTTGAATTCCAACGAAGAGATCTATGGAACAACATCAGACAATTTAGTGGTAATATTAATAAGTCATGGCTCTTATGTGGGGATTTCAATTCCACTCTTTATGCATCCGAGGCTCATGGCAACACTAGCTTGAGAAATTACTCAACTGATATGTGGGATTATGTTGAATATGTAAAGTTGACTGATCTTAAATATATTGCCCACTCATTCACGTGGTCAAATAAGCAAAAAGCAAGTTGGCTCATCCGGAAGAAACTAGACAAAGCCTTTGTGAATGATCTTTGACTATAAAGTTTCCCCAGCAGTATAACTAATTTTATAGATCCTTTATTCTCGGACTATACTCTAATTCTTGTCACAAATTTGTCCAAACCTGTTGCTACCCACCACCATTTTCGGTTTAACAATTACTTAGTTAAAGACCCTGGTTTTGATTATGCTTTCAGGAAAGGGGCTATGTACAGTTACAGAGGAACAAAACAGTACTGTTGTATCCAGAAGCTGCAAGTTATTAAGTAAGAACTCAAACTTTTGAAATCTTCCAAAGGATCTACTGTTGAAGCAATCAGTAGCACCAGATTGGAGTTTATGAGGGTGCAAAATATGTTATTCTCTAGTCTAGTAATTCAAGAACTTATAGACAAGGAGAAGCTAGCTATCACCAATTACCTTCAAGCAATTAGTAATAACTTTTCTCTTTTGTAGCGAGCTCGGATCGATTGGCTACAAGATGGGGATAGTTGTTCTCAATTTTTTTCCACTCGATATTATCTAGAAAGAACTTCAACAAGATTTATTCCATTACTTCTCATAATGGCAATATCATCCACAATTTGAAGGATATTTATGAAGAAGCTTTCAGATTCTTCAACTCTTTTATTGGCACCGATGTAACAACAACGGTTTCCTTTCAGGATCTTCAGCCACTTAACCTTCAACAAATACCTCACTCTAATTTGGATCTGTTAACTAAGCCAGTGGAAGATAATGAGATTGAGAGATCCATTTTTGGAATGAATGGTAAGAAAGCTACAGGGCCAGATGGTTTTAATGGTTATTTCTATCAACATTCTTGGAATATAATTGGTAGAATTGTCAAGGAGGCCATACACGAATTTTTTAGAAATAGGATACTGCTTAAAGAGATCAACAAAACATTCTTATGTCTGATTTCGAAAGGAGCAAATCCAACAAGCTTTGTTGACTATCGTCCCATATCATGTACTAACATCCTTAATAAAGTGATCTCTAAGATTCTGGCAACTAGATTGAAGAAAGTGTTAACTCCTTTGTAGTAAAAATCAAAGTGCTTTCTTGTCGGATAGATATATTGGAGACAACATACTTAATATACAACACTTGTTGAAGGGATACTCAACTTCTAATAGCCCTCCGAATTGTACAATAAAGATTGATTTCCACAAGGCATTCGATAGTATTAGCTGGCAATTCTTGCGGTCCATGTTGGAAGCTTTTGGCTTTCCAGAACAGTTTATCAAATGGTTCATGGAATGCATTACCTCAACTTCTTTTTTGGTTCTGATTAATGGATCCCCTTCTCAATATTTCAAAGCCGCAAGAGGTCTTAGATAAGGAGACCCCATTTCCCCATACATTTTTATCCTTGCCATAGAAATCCTTAATGCAATTATAAAAAGGAGACTCATTCAAATCCCAATTTCAAACACCATATAAAGTGCAAGGAACTTGATCTCACCAACCTCTGCTTTGTAGATGACCTTCTTCTATTTTGCAGGGTTGACTTGGAGTCAATACACACTTTTATGGATGCTCTCCGTGTGTTTAACCATATTTCTGGTCTGTAGATTAATTTGATCAAAGGTATTTAAAGGTGCTACCAATTTGGAATCCACAATTGCAGAGGCAACATGTATGAAGTTATAATGTTCTCCCCTACTCTACCTTGGTCTCCCAATTTCGACAAAGACGCTCAACTATTTTGATTGTTGCCCTCTCTTAAACAGAATCTAAAAGAGAGTTAAGTCATGGGTGAATAAGTCGCTTTCTGATACGGGTAAGCTTCAGTTTATTAAATCAGTTCTTAATTCTTTACACCTATATTGGAGCTCCCACATATTCTTATCTTAAAGCATTATCAAAGAGATAAAAAAGATTCTTAGATCCTTCTTATGGAGTCACTCGAATGGTGACCCTGGAGCAGCAAAGGTGAAATGGACTGACATATGCTTTCCAAAACAAGAAGGAGGTCTGAATGTTATCTCTATTAAAGCTTCTAACAATTCTCTGATCCTTAAGAGACTTTGGTGGATTCTGGAAGACAAGAAAAACTTGTGGATAAAGTGGTTACATGTCTACTTTTTAAAAGGAAACAACATATAAGCTATTAAACCGAAAACTACACATTCCTTCTTCCTCAATCAACTACTAAACTTAAGGGATGTTGTACAACAGGAGACTTCTTTTGAAATTAAAGATGGTCGTTTGGTTTCTTTATGGTATGACAATTGGTCTAGTAGGGGCCCCTTAATTCACCAGATGAATCCTTCTAGAGCTTCCCCATTGTTTCTAATAAAAACACAGATGAGATCTTTCATTGATGGGAACTCATCCAGCCTTCCTAAAAGTTTGCTGCATCTTCAGGCCAACTATCCCCCAACACCTTATGAATCTAACGCCTTCTTCTAGAAAGGTATTTCATTAGACAAACTCACAAACAGAATCATTTGTGATAACTTGTATAGGCATAGATCCTTAGTTCCTTGGGCCGCTACGGTATGGAGTAGACACCTAACGCCAAGGATATCTTTCATCTTCTAGCTAGCCATCTATAACAAACTTTCCACAGCAGACCAAATACCATATGTACAAATGGATAAATATTATCCCATGTGCTCGCTGCAGATTGAATCATTTAACCACCTTTTCTTTACATGCCCCTTCAACAAAACAATATGGGAATGTATTCTGCTTTTTGTTCTTGGACAAATCCAGGGTCAGATATTTTAGATATTACTAATGATCTCTGATCGCAATTACCTTCCACATGACCAGTTCATATTGCTGTCTTGGGAGTTTGCATCTACTCGCTTTGGAGAGAACGAAATCTTTAATCTTTTAAGAACATATCATCTACTAAAGAATGTCTGATCTCTTCAATAATCGTTGAAATTTGGGAGCTTGTTATGATAAAAGAAAAACTACACTTAACCTGCAGCTTTAATGTTTTCTCCTCTTTACATATATAGAGGTCTGTTAGAAGCAGGTGTTCTTTAAGTGAGGATCTTAGGTAGCTTGGAGTAGCAGAAGGATGACCTTTTCTTTGCCATCGATATGATAGTTCTAGCCATTCGGAAGAAAGTAGTGCAAGATGATTGTTAATGGACAAAAGGTTATGTGGTTGCTGCAGCACTAACAAATTTCTTAATTTCCATCTGTTTTATCAGTTGGTAGTTAACTCCTATTGTATTATGTGCTAAGGGTACTCCCTTGACTTAATAGTTTTTGTAACTTTTTTGTTCTTTCGTTAATTCAATTTCTATTTTTTTAAAAAAGTATATTGTGCTAAGAGTCAAGTTTATGTAGTTAACATTGATGATAAATTAAAGAAAATAAAATTTAAATGCTTCGGATATGTCAAAAGAAGATATTTAATATTTTAGTGAGAAGATACAAGGAAATTGTAATAAAAGGAGAGAAAGATCTAAAAAAATTAAGTAAGGCGATCAAGTATGATATGACTTTATTAGATTTTATAAGTGTTTTAAAAACCGAACCAAACCGGTCGATTGGACCAAAAAATCGGTGACCCGGAACATGAAACGGTCCAATTTAGCCCTTTTTTTATGAGTGATTGGCCCCGTTTATTATGCAGTCGGGCCAATAAAAACCTCTAAACCAGTGTAAGAAAAGATCTGTCGGTCCATTTAAAATGCCTTTATTTTAGAAAGTAAAAAGTTAAAAATCAAAAGTTCAAAACTCATAAGGAATTAAGAACAGAAGCAAGACGCCATCGCCATCACTCTCTCTCTAGCCTCATCTTAGCCATTGTCACTGTTCACTGTTCATCTTAGCAGTTCAGGAGGTCTCTCTATTTCTCTTAATAAGTTTGTGTTTTATCTTTCCTATGCTTCTCTTGAGAATTTCGTTCATTTCTTTCGGGATTCATTATCTCTCTCTCACGTCTCTCTCTTTCTCTTTGGGTATGTTTCTAGATATCAATTTTTGCATCTGTTTCTATATTCAAGCTTTGAATCGTTCATTTCTTTCAGGATTCATTATCTCTCTCACGCGTCTCTCTCTTTCTCTTTGGGTATGTTTCTAGATGTCAATTTTTGCATCTGTTTCTATATTCAAGCTTTCAATTTGATTAATAATTCTTAAAAATATCTTTCATTTCTTTTTTTACTTAACTTTTTAGTCTTCACTATTATTATAATCTTTTT
>JANIPM010000003.1:29427520-29441324 GCA_027478405.1 Erythroxylum cassinoides
TATATTCCTTTTTTTAATTTCTCCACTTATTTTCCCTCTCTTCTTCCACAATACATAACTTTTCACACAAGTGTCCAAAATTGACAAATTAGGTATCAATGAAAAGATAAAAGAAATCCCTACATTTTCCATGAAGGACTCATAGACAAATTCCAACTCTAAGGGAGTCAAAATCTCAATCAAAGTTACTGTCCAATAAATGTCATCCTAAACAATAACACATCTTCTAAAAATCATAACTTCCTATCCCATTGTCCAAAAATTTCATGCTTTATATCAATGGAAAGATCAGAACACATTCTACAATTCTCATGAAGAACTTAGCAGCAAATTATACCTCTAACTAGGTCAAATTCCCACATGATTGTGGCTGCCCTGTTAAATATTATTAAAATCACCTAAACCATATCCACATTTCAATCACTCATAACTATCAACTCCAATGTTGAAAAATGGCACATTTTATGGCGATAGAAAGCTATCAAGAAGAGCTACAACTTTCATGAAGACCAATTTAGCAAAATCAGCCTCATTCAACCAGAAAAATTCTCAAAGTTTCAGATCACAATTTCAACTTTAGTCTCACTAAAATTGCATTATTCATCCCTACACACATTACTACCTTCAAGCCAAAATTTAGAACTCTTCAAGCCAAAATTGGACATCACTTCCTTCAAAAGAAATATAACCAAACACCTCTAGTTTAATTTAAGCAAAAAATCATCCCAATTGCATCACTATAGAAAAAGTTATGGCCAAATCACTAAAACATACACAAATCCAATTTCTAGCTTTTTAACCTAACTCAACTTCTATCACTTCCATACCAATTCTACACCAATAAGCACTCAATTTATTCAATATATCAACCACAATCAAAGCAAGACCTCCACTTGAACATTTATTCACAAAATGGCAGCAACATACACTCCATCATCCATCATTTTCCTACATTTTTCTAAACATGATTTCACTTCCAAAACACCTAAAACATCTCCAATTTACATTCCTCAAATTCTACCTCATCAATCATCAATCAAACAAGCAAGTTACATACCCATATACACCAACACAATTCTCATACAATTAAGTGTACAAACATCACAAATAATTTAATTAACTACAAAACCATGAGATAAAACATGATTCTTACCTATTAAGCTTCCAAATCTTCCAAAACCACAAAATCTTCAACTCCCTCCACCACACACGATCATCATTATCTAAGGGGGTGAGGCTTAGGTTTGTTGTTTTTTGTGAATAAAAGAAGAGAAAGCATATAAGATATGAGAGATTTTGTGTGGGTGGAGATTGGTAACAAATAACATAAAGAAGAAGAAGACCAACGAAGAAGGAGGAAGAGAGAGGCTACAAAAATGAGAAAGAGAACAACATATTTTGGTCTTCTTATATAAAAGCATCGTGAAAGATAAACCAAAAGAGGAAAAGCCTTTTTAATTAACCAAAGGTGGCATGGTTAGGCAAGTGACACACATGTCCTATTTTTAGGCACTCTCAAGGTTTCTTTCCAATTAAATTTCAATTTCTACTCCAATTTGTCCCAAATTCCAATGGCTCAAATTAATAAATCCTACAATCATTTATCTAAATTTTCAGTGCCATTGGACAGTAAATTCTCCTACCAGTAAACCATTATCCTGCCACTTGGCATTTTTCCTAGTCCAGAAATTACACGGAAATTTTAGAAAAACAATTTCTAAAATTCTACAAAAATTCAAAATCACAATGACCCTCTCCAATTCAATTTTTCATACACACAATCACATTAATTTACAATCACATTTCTTCACACTTATACCGAAAAATGTCATGAATGCATGTACAGTCATTTTTCATGTGCAAAATTCATGATTCATAATTATGCGGATGCTAGATTATGCATGAGCATGTAAAGGCAATTTCTAAGCACTCATAAACTATTCCAAATTACTATTTTACCCTTCCCATTGGTGATAGGATGTTACACACTTGGCCCATCAAATGGAGATTATATCAGCTCTTAAAAGAGGTCAACGTCCCATTCGATACTTGGGGGTACCTCTCCTAATGGGTCGTTTGTCTAGGAGGGATTGTTTACCCTTGTTGGATAAAATTGATGCTAGAGTTAACAAATGGACCCATAAAAATCTCTCTTATGCTGGTAGACTTCAATTGATTATCTTTGTTCTCTCTACGTTCTAGGTGTATTGGCTTACTCACTTCATCCTCCCTTCTTCCATTACTAAGGATATAGAGACAAAACTTAGGAATTTTTATGGTTGGAGAATGTGGTGACAAAAGCTCATGCTAAGGTTAAATAGAGTGACCATTGTAGACCCAAAAGAGAGGGTGGATTAGGTATTAAGCGTCTGTCTACTTGGAATAATGTGCTGATAGAGAAAAGAATCTAGATTCTGTTTAATGATAGGGAAGCTCTATAGGTTAAGTGGGTACACACTATTATTCTGAGAAGGAAAATTTTCTAAAGTGCCTAACCTGCCAACTATAGTTCATCGAGTTGGAGAAAGATTTTATACGTTAGGGATCAAATAAGGTACCAATTCAGATTTAAGATGGGAAATAGGAATTCTACTTTCCTTTGGCAGGATCCTTGGCATCATAGAGGTATCTTGAAGGATTTCTCAACGCCTAGAGTGATCAATGGATCGGAGCTACCTATGTTTGCAAAAGTGTCGGAAGTAATCAGAAATAATGAGTGGTGCTGGCAAGAGGCAATAGTTGGGACCATTAGAAATTTAGAGCCTCTACAGTATCAACTAGATTGTTCACAACCTGATAATTTGCAATAGCTAGCAAGCTCTTAAAAAATGTATATAAATGCTTCAACCTACAAATATATGAGAGCCTCTAACCATAGTGTTCCTTGGCATAAACTGGTATGGCATAAAAGAATCAGTCATAGATATTCCTTCATGCTATAGTTAGCCTTTCTTAACAAATTGAAAACAAAGGACAAACTATTTTACCTTCACACCCTAAACCACTGCTCCTTGTGTGCCTCAGACAATGAAACTATTGATCACCTGTTCTTTGAATGTTCCTTTTTTGATACAGTATGGTTACACTGTCTTAACCACTTTCAAATATACCTTCCTAATATGACAAACCTTCATTCCTTCCTAAATTGGTTCAACCAGCCACCAAATTTCAAAAATTGTGACATCAATAATGTTATCGCCCTACTTTCTGTTATTTTGTACAACCTTTGGAATGAAAGAAACCTTCGAACCTTCAAAGATGAAGTCTTGGAAGTTGGAAGCATCAACACCAGTGTGATCTTTTAAGTTATGGGACAACTCAGCTCAAATATGGGAGAAGGTAATTGTTGGAGTGTTTTATTTTTCTGATGTAATGTCTGCAGGTTTTTGATTTCAAGTTCAGGAAAATAGAGGGTAACTCAATCCCTCTTCGGTATATACAACAAGTGAGACTTCAGTTCCAAAGAATGCTTTAACCTTCAAAAGCTTTAAGCATGTACAGGGGGAAATACCTTCATACATGGACTATCCATCATAGTAGAAAAGGAAAGATGGTTAGTTATGCTTGCCCCACCTCCTAACAATAAGAGGTCCCATACTCCTATGGAAACCAAAGGATGGTTGGGTGGTGAACAAACATACGATAGAGAGATTAGGGACTAGATGAAAGCTAGTATCAAGCCGTATGGGCTCTTCTTCATCAACATCGGTACGTTAACGATGAAGATCACACACTGTTTAGAGAATTAGGAAAACTAAGAGAACTTTCTTCTTCTTATGATGTGTTGGTTTGAAATTATGGTTTTTTTTGGTTTAGAGGTAGGATTTACTAGTATATGTTTTTGCTCTAGTTTGCTATCTGGAAATGGTTGTGCTTATGGTAAGATGATCCTTTCCTCTTGGTAGGTAGATACGTATATGCTCGAAGTTGTGGTTTTTGTAGTCCTAAGGAATGATTTTGTAGGGTTCCTCATGCCTCATGTAAGGTTATTCCTTTTGATTTAATAAAGAGATTTGCCTCTTGACAATCTCTTGACTTGTACATAACTTTATTTTTGTTTATAAAAATTACTGAATTACCAAAAAAAGATATATAAAGAGTAAGGAACAAAGGTAAATAATAACATTTAGATCTCAAAAATTTTGAAGAATAAAAAATCAATTAACCTTTGGCTATAAAAAAGAGAGTTTATTTGCACATATTTCTTAAAAAATAAAAAATAAAAATAAAAAACTAGTTTAAGAACGTAGGAAAAGATGAACCAAGGTAAGAGATAGATAGATGGCTACCTTATGCTTATTAATCCTTTCAATATCCCCCAAAATCCTATATAATTTTCTTTAAAAAGGGGATAAAACTTAAGATCAAAACTAAATATAAAGGATCCCACTTTTATTAGGATCATCTTATTAAAATAAGAGTAAAATAAGGGCATAAATAACTAGGGTTTGTTGACTTTAGAAGGGCCTTATCCATTTAATTGCGTTAAATCATGGAGTAGTTATATTGACTAAGGTGTGTGCACCTCTTAAACTCATACCTTTTCTGGAAGTTGGGCACCCCTTATACTAAGTCCTCTTCTGGAACTTAAGCATCTTTTATACTCAGACCTCTTCTGGAAGTTGGGCACCTCTTATACTAAGTCCTCTTCTGGAACTTAAGCACCTTTTATACTCAGACCTCTTCTGGAAGTTGGGCACCCCTTATACTAAGTCCTCTTCTGGAACTTAAGCACCTTTTATACTCAGACCTCTTTTGGAACTTTTCTTTTGTAGGCTTTCATTCTTTTCTAAAATTTGCATCTTTTTTTCTTCTTTTTTGGATTTTTTACTTTTAAGCATATTTTGATTTAAGTCTCCAATATACTCTACAAGACACAAAATACATAGTTACAATCAATAATTACAAACATTTTATCAATCAAAGTATAAGGAATTAATATGAAATGTGTGTACTGTATGCATGTTATTATAGGATATTAAAAAATGTTGATTAATATCCATTTGATGAATTTTCTACTAATATTGCATAGCCAAAATAGTTATAAGTCTAAGTGTTTCAATTCAAGCAAATGAAGAGAATATTAATCATAATCAGGCCATTGTTCAAAACACTTTACCACTATTATTGCCTTATGTCTCTCCACTTTGCCATTTGACTTCATAACTTTGCAGCTTCGTGGAATAGTGGTAAGTTCCCATATGTCATTCATTTTAGTTGTATTTAATTCTTCATTCATAGCATTCACCCATTTGGACTTTTAAAATGATTAATCAAATATCACAGATTATAATTTGCAAGCATAGTAAGATGTGTAATATCTCCATCAATGTTAATAGAATTATTAGGGATTACCTTAAAATTAGGCAAGGTGATAGATTGTTGGTAATGCCTCCTTGGCCTTTCAACTTGTGGAATACGAACTTATTGAGCATCATTTGATAGAGCTTCTTCATTTATAGTAGGAACTTGATAATCTTCTTCTTTTAAGATAAAAATGAGATTTATTTGAGGATTCCTATGCTTATCCATATCCCATTTCTGTGCTTCATCTTTGGCAAAATTCATATCTCTACTTAAAATCACTTTCTTTGTTGTCAAATTGAAGAACTTGAACCTCCTATGAGTATAGCTAACAAAAGTAGTTTTCTCTCTTTCATCGTCAAGCTTTGTTTATCTTTGTTTATGTATATGAGTATAGGTTATGGAACCAAACACCTTCACATACATTACACTTAGCTTATAACCACTTTATGCTTCCATGAGGGTGATACTTTAGAGAATCATTGTTGGAGATATATTCAAAAAATAAATAGAAAATGAGATAACTTCAACTAAAAAAGGATTAAGAACATCTTTGGCCTTTAGCATGCTTACTTATTATATCCATTATAGACATTTTATTCCATCTTATAAATTTATTATGTTATGGAATGTAGGGAAATGTAGTTTTGTGCTTGATTATATATTCTTTATAATATTCCTTGAATTCATTAAAACTATACTCGCCATCACTAGTAGAATTTTAATAAAATAATCACTTTTCTTTTCAACATATGCGTTAAAATTTTTTAACTAAAAGTTTAGATTTCCTTTGTAAAAATTAACGCTAAGTTTTTTTAATAGAATCATTAATAAAGGTAAGAAAATGCATATTATTTCCATTTGGCATGAAATTCGTCAGGTTGCATAAGTTAGAGTGGACAAGCTCATTTTAGATTGATTCTATCCTGCTATAAAGGGCAATTTGTTTTGTTTTTTAAAAGTAGAAGATTCACAAAGATGTTCAAAAGTGAGAATATTTGGCACCCCTTTACCATATCTTCCTAAGTAAGTAACTTCAAGCTTTGAAAATTAAAAAATGGCCAAAATGAATGTGCGACAACCAAAACTCATCTTTCATACAATTCTTGGTTAAGGGGTCCTTAAGAATGAGTTTATCTCTTTTATAAAAAATGGAGAGTTGGTTGTCATATGTACCAAAATCATACCCTTTTTCTATCATCTTGTATATACTTCGTACATTATAGTTCATGTCTAGCACATTAAACACATGTGCATGATCTCCATTCTTTATCTAAATGAGAATGCTTCATTTCCCATCACTGATATGGTGCTATCATTCACATCTTACTTTGGAGAAAATTGACTCATCTATATCAGTAAAGAGTTCTTTCTTCCTCACATATAATTGGTACACATCGTGTCAAGAAACCATGTGTAGTAGATTGGTGTATCATTGGCAATAGTAACTATCAAGGGAGCATAGTTTCCATCGTCATCACCTTCTTATGTATAATGATCCATTTGATTGCTCTCTTTATTTACGCACTCACTAGCATAATGTCCATATTTGTGACATGAATAACATTCATTAGCAGATTTATCATACGTTCCTTTATCACACAAACAACCACAACCTCTATAATTCAAGTTTTGATAGCAACTTAAATGCAATCTTTATTGGTCAAAATTTTGATCACCTATTCTTATATAATTATAGTTGTGACCACCACAACCCCCAATATTTTAGTGGTGACCACCATATCCTCATCCTCTACCATGGGGACTACCAGTCTTTTAGTTTATTGTATCGTCTTACTCATCTTAGACTGAAACTTCATGTTTAAATGCTTGGTTTATAGGTTTTTTTCATATGCTTTTCCTTCATACATTGTTCATTGTAATGTGCCATATCGATCCTCGATGATCATTTCAGATAGATCTTAAGCTTCTTTTATCACTATTGTAAGATGCTTAAATGGTGTTGTAAATGATCGCAATATCTTCTTCACCTTGTTCGTATATGTATACTCTACTCCATATAGTTTCATTTGATTTGTCAAAGTAATAACTCAACGTATAGAGTCAATGATGTCAAATTAAACCATTGACTTACATTTTTAATTTTGTTTTCCCTTTGAATGATGTCAATTATATATACTTGGCTTACTTTTACTAAAGTTGCACGAACTATCTTCCCAAAAAATTAGGCTTCTTATTTTTCTTTATAGCCTTATAGTGAAACATTTTTTAGCTTCGGTTAAACTCACTATTAGACAGTAAACCTCATTCTCCACGATAACTAACAATTCATTATAGTCAAAAAGTACTTTTATTTAGATGCTACATCGATTATAATTTTTTCTATCTAGGATAGAAATCGAAAGATTCAAATACCACTGAGAAAGTAGATAAGAAGGAAGTAAAAGTTGTGAACAAGACGAAGGAAAAGGTTCTACACTCATTACTTTCCTATGCTAGATTACTAGAAATTACAACACTAAAATAATTAGAAAATCAATCCATTATGTTCCACTTGTATGCACTAGAGACATTTAACTAACTATCCACTAAATTCTCCATTAAGTTCTCGTGAAAAATAAACTAACTAAGACGCTTTTATAATTTGAAGTAACTATCCACTAAATTCTCCATTAAGTTCTCATGAAAAATAAACTAACTAAGACGCTTTTATAATTTGAATCGAGAATAAATTCAAAGACATTTTTTAATGAGAATTCGTTATAACTGAAAAAAGAACTCGTTAGGAACCACTTGCAATAGAGGAGGAGGACTAGTCAGTTGGGTGAAGACAATTAGAATTGGTATATGTCATGGACCCAGGCCCATCTTCGACTTCCTCTCACAACAGGGAACATTCTACAGCTGCTGAGTCACACCAACGCTCCACACGTGACAGACAACCACCTGCAAGATATGCTGATTTTGTTATGTAATTCGTTATGTGATTCTGTTATAAGCAGAGGAGACCATAGGAGAGAGGGTACGAATTATTCCAATTGTCCTCTGGGCGTCTTCTTCCTCCTTAGTACTGCTGTACTGTTTCTCTCTTCTTCCTTTTCCCCTTTCTTGAGAATACTGGTCTCTTTTTCAGATTGTATTTGGATTCCAAGAAATGAAATGAGAACGTCATTTCACTTGCTTTAGTTTCTGGTTTAATACCCATTGCTCTGATTGGCGTATTCCATCTCATATCACTTGCTTATTTCTGGAATAATACCTATTGCTCTGTTCAGTGTATTCCAGTATATGTGAGAGAAATGTTATGTATACTTTTAATGATAGAGATATAGTTCAGATTTTAAAGATATTACACTATAAGAAATTTTTGATCCAATAGTTTTATAATTTAGAAAAGCAAGCTAAGCAACAAAGTTAAATACTTAAGATTATAAACTAGCTTTAGAAAATAACATTAATTGAAATAACTATAAAGAACGAAACTAAACCTAAAATAAACATTAAATATGAATTTGATAGTAATAAAATATGTTCGTCTAAAAGTTAAAGCTCAAGAGAGTAACTCAAAACTTAAAGATAAAAAGAAATACACGTTAAAGAGAAAATAAATAAATTATATTGTATACTTAAATATACACAATTGTTACATGTGAAATCGAAAACAGTCTTTCTATTAGGTAGAATTAAAATTGCGTACTACTGGATCTTTCAAATCTTACATTTTAGTGAGTTTCTCACTGAGAATTATTGTTATTGTATGTATACACAAGTGTAATATTTAATTAATGAAGATCTTTTAAATTATATAAAATTAATAGTTCTATTTTATATTGAATTAGTGTTGAAGTCACTTCAAGAAATGGCCTGGGAGGAGGTATTAAGGTGACTCTAACTTTTGGTAGTAACTAAGATCTCTTTTGTCAAATAATTTGTCAATTTTAACAATTTTATAGAAATTTACCAGCCATTTCTCATTTTATCACATCTAGTCATTTAAAAATTTTAAATTAATAAATTATTAACTAATGAACCTCTCGCTTTTAGTAATTTAAAACTACGATAGCGTTTGTACATCTAATATCTTATATTAAGACAATGGGTCGATTCGTAGGCTTACATTTAAGTATTTTTAATATGTCTAAATCAATCCAAAATTTAACTATTATAAACAAAATGACACTAATAAGAGTGAGGCTTCACACAGGTCTTAACTTAAGAAACTTAAGTTCGAACCTAATTAAAAAATATTATTGTATAATTTTAATTTTGAACAAATTATTTTAAACAAAATGAGGAAGCTGCCCATCCGCCTCGCCATCCCGTAATCATCTCAATTATTTATTTGAAGAGTTTTGAGTATCATCGATGCTGTCAAATAATTTCGTGTACCAATTAAACAAAAACCAAGTAAATTTTGACGAGTAAGATAACACAGAACTCTCTAGAGACCAATAAAAGTTAAAACTGACGCCATCTCATCCCATCCCATCCCCTATGCCGTAACACTCAAAACTATGGACCCCACCATCTTATGCAATAAAATGCCTTTCCCTCTTCCTCACTCCCAATCTCTCTCTCCTTCTCTTCACACCTCCGTCTCTCTATCCCCGTCATGTCAGCCACCTTTCAGCCGGCGTCGCCGCCGCCCCTTAATCTCTGTACCATCCTAACCGAATCAAAACGCATACTCAACGCTCATTCCCGCCACTTCCTGGCTCTCTCTGTTCTCTTTCTTCTCCCTCTCTCCTTCTCGCTCACCGTTTACCCTACCCTCCAAAACCTAATCGCCCAATCCTCTCTTCACAACCCCAGAATCCTTCTCTCTCATTCGGCTTCGTTTCACGAAACCCATGTGACGTCCAAACTGATCCTTCTTGCTCTTCTCTTCACTCTCTTCACCCTTGCTCTCTCTCTCCTCGCCGTGGGTTCTATCACCTACAGTGTTCTACACGGATTCTACGGTAGACCAGTAAAGGTCGCCTCCGCAATCAAATCGGCCTTTCTCTGCTTCTTTCCCCTCTTGATCACCGTCCTTTTCGTCGAACTTGTGGTTGTTGGGATCCTTTTGATATCTGGGTTGGTTTTCTTTTCCACGATTAAAGGTTTCGACTTTATGGGGTACCCGATTCAGTTATCGTCGCCAGTTTTTGTTGGTGTTTCTGCAATTATGTTGTTTGTATTGGTGGTGGGTTTGGTTTACTTGCAACTGAATTGGGGTCTGGTGGGTGTGATTGTTGTGGTTGAGGGAAGTTGGGGAATTGAGCCATTGAAGCGAAGTAGTTACTTGGTTAAGGGAATGAAAAGAGTGTCTTTTGTTTTGCTATTGTTTTTTGGTTTCTTCGCTGGTGTTCTGTTATGGGCTGGCTCAGAGAATCTGGAAGCAGCGGGAATTGGAACCAACTATGAGAGGCTTAGTTGGGGTTTAGTGCCGCAAATTGTTGTTGCTTCGACATTACTTACGTTGTTATTTCTATACAATATTGCTTCGTACACTATCTTGTATATGTATTGCAAGGCCGTGCACGGAGAGCTTGCTTTGGAGATTGCAGAAGAGTTCGCCAGGGAATATGTGAGCTTGCCGTTTGACGATGGAAAGGTCCCTCATGTAGTTTCTGTAGCTTATACTTGAACTGTTACCGTCAAGCTTCTTGTGTTATATCCGTTGACTTTCTGTTGTACTGTATTGGAAATCAGTTGGTTGTGAATGATAGAAACTTGAAGAGTATGAATGATCTTATCAAACATCTGTTAAAAGCGGCATCTGCTTATGGCATTTAAAATGACTTAGATTTATCATTCATACACTGGGTTCGCTTCAGCTTGTTTTGGTCTCAGAGAAAACATGATGTAAAGTGGAGTTTTGATATTGCACTATTAGTATTTAGGAACTTGGATGTAGCAACCAAGGGGCAGTTTGAAGAAGTGAAAAAAATCCTTCCATGAAACATCCATTTTCAGCAAAGTGTCCGAGGATATTAAAAATCAGTATTTATGAACCAAACAGTAACCTTGTAACTGCAATAGCTAAGGATCACAAAGTTGCTTAAACGTACGAAGTCACACTAATACCTCTTTGAGCTCTAAGAATAACAAGAGCTAAATCATTGGCCAAAGTGAAGGAGCAGTGACTCCTCGCGCTTTGGCTAAAATTGAAATGATATTCGAACTCTTTCTCATAATTTGACGACAAAGAAATCTAAAGTTATTTACTCAAAATCAAAGATTTCTAATGTTTAACCTCACTAGATGAAGATAGTGCTTTTAATCTAAGAACCCCCTCATCCTGATCAGGGCGGAAGACTAAGTTAGTCCAGTTGTTTGATCGTTGGACAATTCCAGAAGGAACCCTGCCCTATCTTCCCCACCAGATGCTTCATACCCATCAATAGTAGACCTTGAAATGGGATTCCGTTGAGGAAACCAGCTACAAAGACTTGTAAGCCTCCTTGACTCTTCTGCTCCAGGCAAGGAAATTCGGAATGGGTGAAAATCCGGTGAGTCTAAACTGCTCTCAGCTGAAGAAGCAGCATTTCCCGTAGAACTTAACACTGCTCTACTAGTTTGGAAAGAACTACGTGCTTCAAGCTGAAGAGGTTTCAAAGCAGATGATGTCTCAGTTGAACCTTTCTTAGCTGTTAAGGTAGAAACCTTTGTCACAGGCTCCATTTTGTTGGAAAGCGAACTCGTTTATAGGGTTTTGGGTCACTCCTAAGTGGAGCCCAAACCTTAACATATATAAGAGTGTTTTAAACCTTTAAGAAAAAAAAAGTGAAGAGAGTTTCAACCGTAAGAGAAGAGAGAGAGAAGAAAATTTTTCTTTTTTTTTTTTCAGTTTTGTGCAGTAATCTTCTAACCTTCAATTGGATGGTGATTTCTTGTCGGATCGACCTGAAATTTTAACCAGAGATTCCTCTATCGTTGTTCTTTATTCTGAACGGTGGAGATTAGATTTGGAGGTCTCCAAGGTTCCCTGATCTTCAGTCGAAGTTGCTGAAATTTTAAAGGTGATATTGTTCTCAACTCTTTGATTTTTTCATCTTGTTGATGATTATTGTTATATTTTGAGTTGAGTGGTGACTCTAGTTGTATCTAGAGGTGAAAAACTCTATAATTTGATTGATAATAGTGGAGTTTTTCTTTATTGGACTAGGTCCCGTGATTTTTCCTTTCTCACATTAAGGGAGGTTTTTCACGTAAAAATTGCTTGTGTTATTTATTTCTTGCTGCTCAATTTTGTGCATTGATGAGTTTGTTGGCTGCTGTTTTTCTTTTGGATTGGTTGTGGTTGTTCACACAGGGAAAGGTTTATTGGTTCCGGTTTGTTGCCGTTGCGTGACCGACACCTCCTTTCCCAACACTTACTACTTCGCCTTTTACTACTGTCAGGACTTGGGAACATTTGAAGTCCACTGCTACCAAAGCTACTGTCTCTTTTCAGACCATCAGCGGCTTCTCCTCTAATGACAGGCTGCAGAATTTTGGATTGTTCTTTCACCTCTGCCGCAGCTTTAGAAATCTCTTCTGCATTTAAGGTGGCCAATGTCCAGGGACGTATCTTAACTGCTGCTGGGTTCTTTTTTTTTTTGGCTTGCTCTTCTCCCATTGTTTTCTTTCCTAATGAACAAAAAGATACATTGTCTGAAGGAACAACATCAAACTGGAAGATGTAGAAATCAAAGTTACACAAGGAAACACTGGGATTGGGAGAAATAGAAAACATTTCTGGCAAGGTTATAAAGACCACCTAGTAATCAGTTCTTCCTCTCATTAACATGGCCATAGCAATGAGTCAGACAAAAGTACCCGGTCTTGTAGAAACAGGGTGGTGGTGCACACTAGGCTCCTCCAAGGAAAGTAGAAAAGGAGTTCGTATTGCTTAAACCATTAAGAGAACTTGCCAGAGATATCTGGGAACTTTGTTGTACTCCAGCTCCTTGTTCATCTTGCTTCTCCTGTTCCCTTTAGAGTTGTAATATAATCGTATGTACTAATTCCCTATGGCACATCCATTATCACTTTATTAGCCCACCATTACAATAACCAATGTAATAACTTCATTATATCATATGAAAGGGAAAAGGCACAAGCACAACAAAACTGACACATTTCTCATCAGTAATAAACATTAAAACATAAAGAGGAACATGTAAAAAGAACTTACCTAGAAGCCTAAGATTATTAAAATTTTCATATAACTGCAAGTAAGAAAAAAGTAAATGCATTTACCTTTTTTATAAGAAGAATGTGAAAGAAACGTTGGACGAGGGGTAGAGTCAAAGTTATGAATACCGTACCGTGTTCGGTACCGGATTGAACTCTGGAACGGAACTGTACCGGTATCGGTCGGTACTGGGTATCGTTTTAGAGAATTTTTTAAAATTATGAAATAGTCCCTAAAATTTTAAAAAATTGCAAAATAGTCCATATTGGTATATTATATAGTTGTACTGTACACTTTACTGGTTTACTGTTTACATCAACCATGTTTTCAAAAATCTTAATAATAAATAATAATAACAATTAATATGAAATAACAATA
>JANIPM010000003.1:29477013-29490312 GCA_027478405.1 Erythroxylum cassinoides
ATCGATAACGACCATTTTCTTAGCAATTCTTAGTCAATTGAAGTTAATTAGTGATGTGTAAGTTTGATGGACTGTTTATCAAATTTGTGAAAGTAAATAATTAATTTAAAACATTCCAACACTGAAGTCAGTATAAATAAATATTCTCAAAAAGAATATTCCTAAATAAAATTTGTAATTTTATACAATTCTTTAAAAATTTTATTTGAATTTAGTACGTAAATAACAACAGTAATAACAACAACATTCAATGAGAGTCTAGTTGAAATTTAAAATTTGAGAGATTTAATAATATACAGTCTTACTTTTACTTGATAAAGAAATTGTTTTCGACAAACCCATATATAATACAAAATATTGATAGTATAAAATATAAATAAATACATAAAAATATGCAATGTAGTATATAATATGGTATATATAGAACACAATAAAAATTAAAAATAAAAGATAACATTAGTAAATACGTATACAATGCTCTGCCCTCTCTCTACCTTTTATTTCCCGCTACTTTTGGGTTTTTACCCTTCTACCCTCCTTCCTTGTTTGACTGGTTTGTTTTTGGCATTTGACCCTACCCTTTCCCGTCTTTTCCTGGGTCCCCTTCTCGACGCTTGACGAATCACCTTGTCATGGGTGATCCGTCGACGTCGTTGGGACCCTTTCCCCCTCTTCCTTCGACGGTGGCTGTTGGTAGCCCGTCAGCGTCACGTGCGTTGGAGGACGGTGAGATTGTGGCGTCTCCTCCGGTTGGGCGAGGAGCTTGGCGTGACATGGTGAGCAAATCGAAGAGTGTTGGTAAGCTGCAGTACTACCCGAATGTTTTGCAGGATGGGGTCGTCTCCCCTCCGATGGAGTTGTTGCAAGCTGGCGCTCGCGCTTGGTCTCACGCCTTGGTTGGATTCTTCTGGTCCAAGAGAGTTGCTTTTCCGGTGGTCAGTGCTTGGGCACGTCGGCGTTGGGGGAAACAGGGGTTTGAAAAAGCTATGCTCCGGGGTGATGGATCTGTGTTGTTTAAGTTTTCTCCGAACTCCAATCTCGGGGAAATTTTGGAACTAGGGCCCTGGCATATAGGGGACCAACCGCTTTTTCTGCAACAATGGCGTCCTGGTTTGGGGTTTGACAGAGGTGCTGTAGACGCCATTCCGTTATGGGTTCTCTTTCATGACCTTCCGATGGAGTACTGGACGGTTGAGGGCCTTAGCCATTTGGCAAGTGGGTTGGGTAAACCCTTGTGTATGGATGCACAGACAGCATCGATGGACCGTATAGGATATGCTAAGATCTGCATTGAGGTTTCCAAGCATGCTGAGTTGCCGGAGAATCTGTCAATTAAACGGTTGGGTGATAATGGAGAGCTTCTTTGTGCCCGGATTTCGCTGTCTTATCCGTGGAAACCACAGCTGGGCAGTCGTAAATGGGTTGCTACGGGAAGAGTTTTTAATTCGTGTTGGGCTGCTGATCTTGACCAGGCGGGGAGTCTCATGGCGGGGGAAGTCTTGCCTAATGATAGTCGAAGTTTGAATCCAGGTAGTGTGGATTTGCAGGTGTTGAAACCGGAGGCTCACTCTGATACTGCGGCCAACAGGGGAGCATCTAGTGTTGAGGCCCCAGTGATTCCACACCCTATTCCAGAGACTGTTGGGGTCAGTGCCACTGATAGTGTGGCTTGTGCGAATTTGGGGGAAGTTAGATCTTCTACTCCTTCTAGAGCAGATTCCCCATTGGTTGTGGTTGAGGGACTGCCAATTGAAGGCAGTGAGACACAATTGGTTGTAGTTAATCAGCAGGTGAGAGAGGCTTCAGTTGAGGTTAGCTCTAGTGTGGGGACTGACGTTGGGTTGGAAGTTGAATCGGGAGTGCCTAGCCCACCATCTGGAGAACTTGTTAAAACAGTTACTGCTAAAAAAAAGCCTAAAAAGAAGAAGCGCAAAGGGGTAATATCCCCGGAGTGCCTTTTTTAATATGACGTTTTTAGTTTGGAATACGCGGGGGCTGAATGCTCCTCCAAAGAAGCTGATGGTTAAGCAGCTAGTTGATGATACAAATCCTATTTTAGTAGGTCTCCTTGAGACGAAAATTAAAGATACTTCAATTCCTCGGGATGCTGGGTTTTTGGGGCCCCATTGGAATTTCCTTTCAAATCATGCTCATCATTATAATGGGAGGATTTTGTGTTGGTATAATATACATAAAGTAGCGGTGCAAATTCTTAAGATGAGTGACCAGTTTATTCATTTGCAGTGTCAGATTCTTGGCAAGGGCAAAGTCGTGGTTACTATAGTGTATGCTTCTAATTTTGTTTTCCAACGGTCGATCTTATGGAATGAATTACAGGATTTCCATCGTGATGTACTTGTACCGTGGTTAGTTGTTGGGGATTTCAATTGTTGCCACGATTCGTCGGAGGTTGAAGGTGGAGTGGCTTTTCATGGTGGTGCAGGTCGTGAACTTCAGCAATTATTTCTGCAGACCGATCTTGTTGATCTTCGAGGTCGTGGACGGTGGTTTACTTGGGAGAACAAACAGAAAGGTAATTTGTTCATTCGGAAAAAATTGGATCGAGCTATGGTTAACCAACTTTGGTTAAGAAATTTTCCTTATGATTTTGCGGTGTTTGGTGAACCTGGGTGCTCGGATCATACTCCTATCACTATTCAGCAGCCTAGTGAGGGTAGGAAGATTGGGGCTCCCTTCCGTTTCTTTAATGGCTTGCTTCAGTTGGAGGACTTTATGGCCATGCTTGACCAGATCTGGCGGACAGAGTTTCAGGGGTTCAAAGCTTTCCAGTTGATGCAAAAGTTGAGGTTAGCCAAAACGGCGATTAAGGCGTTTAGTTTGAAGCGTTCTCGAGATATTCAGGTGTTGGGTAATAAGTTGGTTGAAGCTCAGAAATCATGCTACCTTGCGCCCCAGGATGAACAACTTAGAGTTCAGGAATTGGCATGCCTTTACGAGTACCAGGAGGCTTTAAAGTTATCTGATTCCATTGCGAAGCAGAAGTCCCGGCAAACTTGGCTTAGAGATGGCGATTCCAATTCTAAGTTTTTTCATGCTGCCATTTTGGGCCGCCGTAATTCCAACACCATCACGGAGCTTATTGATGATGAGGGTCACAGTGTGCAAGGCCAAGATGCAGTATCAGCTCAGGTTAGGGAGTATTTTGTTCAGCTTATGGGAAACAGTGTCGACTCGGGTTTTGGATTTGGAGTTCGGGATGTGTTGAATGAAACGTTGAGCCAGGAGCACATTGATATGCTTAATGCCCCTTTTACTGCCCTTCAAGTGAAGGCGGCTCTTTTTCGGTTGCATAGTTCTAAGGCTCCGGGCCCGGATGGTTTCTCGGCCGGTTTTTTTCAACATACTTGGCCTATCACGGGGCGTTTGTTCACTGAGGCAGTTTTAGAGTTCTTCTCATCGGGGAAACTGTTGAAGGAAATCAATTCCACCTATATTAGTCTCATCCCTAAGAAGGAACGACCTGATAGAGTCTCTGACTTCAGACCAATATCTTGTTGCAATACAGTCTATAAGGTGATTGCTTCTCTATTGGCAGACCGATTGAAAATTATCTTATCTGCGATTATTAATCCTGCACAAGGTGCGTTTCTTCCTCAAAGGAGTATTGGGGATCATATTCTGATGTTGCAGGAATTGATGGGGGAGTATAATTCTGGTAAGAAGGTTGATAGCTGTGCGATGAAGATTGATTTGTTCAAGGCTTTTGATACGATCGGTTGGAGCTATTTGACGGATTGCATGATAGGGATTGGCCTCCCGCCTCGGTTTTGTAGATGGGTTACAGAATGTATTCACACCACTTCTTTCAGTGTTTTGGTTAACGGTATTCCGACTAAGCCGTTTCGGACCCACAGAGGTATCCGGCAAGGTGATCCTTTGTCTCCTTATCTGTTCACGCTTGCTATGGAAGGATTGTCTAGGCTCTTGACCCGATTGACTCAATGTAACGGGCTTTTCCGATACCATCATCACTGTCGAGAACTGCAGCTGACTCATCTACTTTATGCGGATGATGTGATTTTGTTTTGCCAGGCTGATTCTCAGGTTATTAATCGGATGTTAAACTTGTTGGACACCTTCTCTCAGTGGTCGGGCATGCGTATCAATGTACAGAAGAGTGGCATTTTTGTGTCTACAGATGTTGCAAATCGCGAGCAGCTCAGTATTGAGGCAGGATTGCCTCTTCAATCTCTTCCGTTCAGGTATCTAGGTGTGCCGATTACTTCGGGCAAGCCTACATATTCGGATTTTGTTCCTTTGTTAGAAAAATTGCGACATCGAATTAATGCTTGGCAGCACCGTTTTCTTTCTTTTGCTGCAAGGGTTACCTTAATTGTTGCAGTGTTAAACAGCATGCATATTCACTGGGCGGCTCATGTTTGTATTCCAAAACGTGTTGTTAAAGAAATGGATCGAATCTTGAAAGCCTTCCTCTGGACGGGTAAAAATGGCACTTGCAAAGCAGCGAAAGTTAGGTGGAGCGATGTGGTGGTTCCTAAAAAGCACGGAGGCTTGGGAATAATTTCAATTGCGCAGATGCAAAGAGTATTGATGTTGAAACGTATTTGGAGGTTATTCGCCGACAGGGAGGCCTTATGGGTGAAATGGGTGCAGACCTTTCGGCTCCGTGGACAGAGTTTCTGGCAAATTCAACCGCGGTCTGATCAGACTTGGCTGTTTAAGAATCTCCTTCAGTTTCGAGAAATGATCTACCCTCTCATTTCTTGGCAAATTGTGCAGGGTGAAGGGGTAAGTTTCTGGTTTGATAATTGGCATGAGTGCAGCCCATTATGGTTGAGACATGACTTGTCTGGTTTTAGAAATCGTTTCCCCAGGGAAGCGTCAGTAGCGTGGGTGGTTCGGTGGAGGGAGCAAATGCCTAATTGTCGATTTGGTCATGTCCTCGATCTGTTCTTGGGAGGGGTTGTACTTTCGACAGGTAACGATAAACTACTGTGGTCTTTGAATCAGGGGGGAGGGGGGTTTACAACCAAATCAGCCCATGCCATTGGTGGAGGGATTCTGCCAGAGGTTGGGTGGGTTGCCGTGGTTTGGCATAAAACTCTAAGTCCTAGAGCCGCATTTATCGTGTGGTTGGCAATTAAAAATAGGTTGCGTACGAAGGATAGGTGGTTTGGTAGCTTTGACCCGGTATGTGTGCTTTGCCATCAACTTGGTGAATGTCGAGACCATTTGTTTTTTGAATGTGTTTATTCCAAAGCGATTTGGAACCGAATTGTAAATTTGCTTGGTCTTTTTCTGCCCTCCTATGAATGGAGTGTGGTTATGGATCTTCTTATTAGGGAAACGAGAGCAGGTCGGACAAATGGCCTCATTATTCGGACAGCATTTCAGCTGGTGGTCTACCACTTATGGAGGGAGAGGAATAGACGAATTTATAAGCAACAGGCGAGACCAAAGTATGAATTAGTGGAATACATTGTTAATGAGATTAGGGAACTCCTTATTGCAACGAAATCACAAACTACCTTGAGTTGGGATATGCGTAGGCGTTGGAGTGTGTAGATGGTGGTTTTGTTATTGGATGGTTGGGGTTATTCGGAATACCTTTATGTGTAATTGTTTTTCTCCCCCTTTGTTGGGTTGTACTTTGTAAATACTCTGTTTCCTTTTGAGTTATCTATTTTATTTAAAATCTCAAAAAAAAAATATTTCAGTTATTTGCACTATATTTTATTATTCTATTTTATTTTTACAAAAGATAGCATCAAATGTAATTATTAATTAGGGAAATCCAAGTTTCAATTGTGAAAATAAAATTTTAAATTATTATCTAAGTAATTCTAAACTATTTTAACCCTCAAACTTCTTTTTATCATCTCTAAAACAGTCTCATGTTTGATGGCCTTTATACTTCATAGCAGAACTTAATTAAGCATTTAAAGCTACAAAAGAAAAAAAAAGAAAAAAAAAAAGAGAACTTACTCGGGACTACCTACTAAATGGATCGAAAATGGATGCGTTGTTGGCCATGTGCTTCCTTACACATTAACCAATTGGTAATAAATTGGAGGAACGTGGTCATTTTAATGCTTTGCCCGTCAACTCAAGGTGTAAATGCATCAAGAAATTGTACCGTCGATATTGGTATCATGCCCTCCCCCATAAACTAAAAGAGAAAAAAAACAACTGGCACACATCTCAAGTCCTTATTTTCTCTTACTATACTATCCAGTAGCAGTAGTCTTTCCTAGGGAGTTCCCTGAAATTGAGATGGAGCACAGGTCAAACCAAATTTAGATCAAGTAGGTAGGAGTGCTTAGCCTCCAGTTCCATATTAAATAACCTAATCCTAATTCTCAATCCAATTCATAATAAAGTTTAAGCACTTTTATATTCGTGATCTTTTAAGTGGTCCTATCAAAATCATAACAATAAAGAAAAAGAGTTGGCAATTTAAATTGTCGTGGTTAGAGTAATTGTTGCAAGCACCCAATCTCCCTTCAATTGTTGGAGTGGTTGCAGAATTGAATTTCTAGGAAACAAGTCCAGCTGTGATACTGCTTTTTTGTTCTTGACATCCTAAACACCGTATAATCATTAGCTGCTGATATTGTGTTTCCTCTTTGTTCTTAATTATCTTTCAAACATTGTTTCTATTTCATTATGCAACATCTCCAAGTTTATAATGAGCTCACAAGTCTCAGGATTTGATCATAACAACTAAATGAAATTAAAACAAGCTTGATTCTTCTGTTGGGTTTGACATTAAATTTAGTTCATTGGTTGCTCCTATACTACCCATCAATAGAAAAAATTATTTGCTTAATCCACTGGAATTGGGATGCAAAAATCAACCATATCGGCAGAAACACAACCAATGGTTGGTTGAATTCCACAAGCTCCAGAGTTCCCTTCTCCACCCCCATAGTTTTAAGATCTAACACGAACGTTGTTTGTATGTGTTAGGAGTCAGGACCATGGCATAGGCGCTCATTCAGTGCATGCATGCATGCAATTGCCAAACCTACCTGAGTTTCCCCCTAATGTTGCAATCTATACATACAGCTCCTAAAACCCAAGAAGTTCGAGAACATGGAAAAGGTAGCAAACATAGGTGTTAACTAGCTAGCCAATTACCTAATTTTTGTTTACTTCAGGTGTTTTCAAACCTTTGGTTTATACATTGCTAATATTCTTTCTTTGGAATGATTGGTGAAGTGGAGACAAAAACTAACGTATATGAAATGCCTTTATGTTGAAATCACTTCCACGCGGGTTCCATTTATTTTGTACTTTTTTCTCTACATCATAAAGAATGAATTGAATCACTGAACTTAAACCCTAAAGCCAATTTCAGTATCACCAACTTACTAACTCTAATGATTTCAGTATTAATTGAGGAATTCAATTAATAGTGTAAATAGAATTGATTGGCTTTAGTCGTAAGCAAGGCCATCCAAGCAATAGATTAAACTGTGATTGCTTAGGCATCCAATTCCCCACTTCCAAACTTTAGAATAGCTTCGAGATTGATTAATGAAAAGTAATGCTTGTTTAGGTCCAGTTTTATTCTTTTATCAACTTCTTCTTTTAGGAGGAGTGCGAGAGAGTAATCATCGAATAGGTCATAGTTATTCATGCCCCAAAATTGGTTGGAAGCATCCCATACTTTAATGATTTCTTTGTACAACTGTCTTTAGTGATCATTTCTGTTACTTAATTCTTCGCACACCACCTGCTGCTATCGCTGCACACCAGAAAATCAAATCTTTCCTTTCCCAGTCGGACATGACCATATTGACCTCTACTCGTGTACTAGTTATTGGTTTGGTACAGGTTTCTTTCCAACATTTCATTTTGCTTGTCAAGATTAATCCTAGTAATGATTCTTATACTTTTCCGCTAATTATCATGGAGAGCTGATTCTGTGAGGGTAAAGGTTGTTGTTACATTGATCTACAGAGTAGAACTCTTAGGTGTGAAAAGGTAATAATTCTGCTATTTGATCCATTATGTTAAATGGAAAAATCTGTTTGGTCAGCACTTTACTCTTTACGGGTTAACCCGGTGTGAGCGAGGATTAATCTAGGAGTGGATGATTTAAAGGCACCTTCTCATAAGTTGAGACCCTCTTAGAATACCTCGTGGGCTTAAAAAAAAAAACATTCCAAAATTAACTCCTCAAGTGCTTGTTATATTACTTTATACATAATCTGTCGGGGGAGTCTAGAAGTGAAATTAGATTTAGCATAAATGATAACACATGCGTGAAGACAAGGAGCATGCAAGTGCCACATCGGGGTATCCTTCATCAAAATTTATGTCCCCTCCATTCAATGTGAAAAAAAGAAAAGAGCTAAGAACAGTTCTAACAGTAAACAATTTATATACATGAATACGATTCAAAGAAGAGAATCTAGTCCACTGTCTACAATAAGAAACCAAAATAGTAGGAATGAGGATCCAAAAAGACCGGTATCTGTGTTCTCTTCCTGTTACTCTTTAGCTTCTTCGCATCTCTCTCTGTCTCTTTCTTCCTTTCTATAGACATAACTTCTCAGAACTTGCAGCCCTCGCCAAAGAGACAGAGAGAGACTGAAAGAGACATATATACAGGTGCTTGGGGTGTGTGGAAAGATCCGAGCGTTCTTGACTCGGGTTTCTTCCATGCCCCTTCGTTTGCTCTATCCTCATCATCAGGTTCTTGCTCTTCTCTTCTCTCACATGCATTTCCTTGAAACATTTCATATTTCACTTTTTATGTCTTGTCATTACCCCCAACGACAAAGTTTCTTACTTTTTATCATTTTGTATGCATACAATACAACTTGGGATACTGTATCTGTTCTGTTTCTTAGACGATGACAAATGTGTTACCGATGACTTAATCGTGTTCGTGAATTGTGACTCGAAAATTGTTTTTTGTTTTTATTTTTTCTATATGATCAAAAAGTCAACACTCATCATTGCCATCCTTTCTCTGTTCTTCTTTATGTTTCTTTGATATCCCAAATGGAAGTTGGTCTTTCTTTTGTTGATTGGTAAATTGTTTTGATATTGATCGGTCGGAGTCAAACTCATCAGTTATTCAACGTCGACGTTTTCATGTACTCTTGGACAATTGGTGGACGCTTTGGATGTCAAATTATATGTCTTTGTTTTGTCTTTTACCGTTGCAGCAATGGGGCGACTTATAGTTATCTGATTCGGTTTCGCTGTGTTTAGTGATTGTTATAAAGGAGAAAAGAAAAACCTTTCATGCCTATCTCAGTTGTGTTGTAATACTGTTTCTGGTAAGAATTGGGCTATAGGATTTCTATGTTTTTGTAGTTTCAAGTAGTTCCCAGAGACATTTATGTATAGTTTTTCATAGACAAGTGCTTATGCATTTTAATTCTTATTTTCTTCAGTGTGGGCAACTAGGAGTTAGGCCTCTGTATGCTATGGAACTTGATTTTTCTTGAATCAGACGGCATCTTTTGCACTAAAGCCAACTTTTCATACTATTGCTTTCTGGACTACCGGAAAGTCAGAAGCTTGATAGTTGATTCGGTAAGTTGCCACTAGAGACTCTGACTTTATGTTTGTCTGGTTGTCTGCCCATATGCTTCCCTTTCCTTTTATATGGAATAAACAGATAAATAAATGCAGTAGTCTAGGTAATTTGTTCATTGGTTTTCATAATCTTCAAGCTTAAATTTTTATCTTTAAGATCGGAACTCATTCTAATTTTCTTGAATTTGTGACCGGTCTATCCAAGATTGGACGATCTACTAATTTGTTGGGATTTAATAAAGAAGTCCCTGGTGAAGTTCATATTTATCTTTGTTTGACGTGTTTGCTTGTCAATATGAATGCTAGTCTCTGCATAAGTGTAGCTGAAACAGCTCTGTACTTTCATCATTTTGTCCTTTTGACGTGAAGCTTCCTTCTAATTTTTACTGTTCATCCTCGATTTTGGTTGATCCAAGTCTTCAGCTTTCTACAATTTTAAATTTTTGTAATGCAAACGCAGGTGCCATTATTATTTGCCTGGAATTCCTGGGATATTCTGTTCTCGTATGAAGTAAAAGTTTAGAAAGGGTGTAGAAAATTGTTGTGATAATGGGGGCTTGTTACTCCACATCTAATGCAAGGATGAAACCAACCAAGTCCAAGAAACGTCGTTATAGAGTTGGCAGACGTTGCAGAAGGATTTCCTCAACTATGGGTGACGTCCCTATGACGCGGCTGAGTGATGCTGGAGTAAGTGATATTGCTGTTAGTGAATTTGTGCATCTGGATTATGAGAAGGGTGCTGCAACTACCTGCAAGAGATCTGAAGTCTCCAACAAGTCATTTCATCACACTCAGCTACAATGGAACCATAGTCAAATAGATGAAAATGGTGTGTTCTCCTTCTACTGTAGCAAAGTACAAATCTGCAAGTATGAATGTTACTAGAAAAGCCTTTAGAATTTTATACACTTATTCTGGAAATAGCAAGCTTATTAGTATAAGATAAGACGAATATATACAAGTAAACAATTTCTGCTTAGGTTATGGGTTATACATGTAAGCTTATCAGTAACTGTTTCATTCCTGAATTTGAGACTTCAATAATTTGCAGGAATATGCCAAGAGGAGGTGTGGTTTGACTCGGTTAGTATTATAGACTCGGATTCAGAGGATGACTTCATCAGTGTGCACGGAGGTGAGACACTTGCATACCTTAGCAATCGTATGGTAACTTATTAATGTTATGATTTGTGAATGATAGCAAGTTCTTATACTTGGCTTTACTTGTTTCTTTGACCAATTAGACGGCTTTTCTTCAGTAAGTACTGCAACTGGATATAAACCAAATTCTCAATTGCTTGAGTACGGAACTGCATCCCACTTCGTTGACACTGGGTCCGAGTACGAGGGGTTCTACGAAAGTTACCTGAAAATAGATGGAGGGGGTTCAAAAGGTGATGACATTTTGACTAAGAGAAAGAAAGCATTTGATGATGCACTTGAAAGTTTTAATGGACTTGAAGATGGCGCACATGAGGTAATGGAGAGGAATCAAGAAAACAGAAAGAAATCAACAGTTATCACTCTCTCTTTGAAGAGGAAATCCTGTGACGGAGGGGAGACAACTGAATTCTGTAAGTATTAATCCTTGCAGGTGTTATTAGTAAACCATACCATGAAACTTGAGATTCCATCATAAATGAGTACTTAAACTGGTGCAGCTGAGAGTTTGTTATACCGTCCGAGGGCAGGGAACCTTATTCCAAGTTCAAAAGGAGGGAAACTAACTTCAGCTTCTTGGTCTGAGGTTTCACCTTCAGTTTTCAAGCTTCGTGGAATGAACTTTTTCAGGCATGTCTTTATGATCTCTGTCTATTGTCATTAATGTCTGTCTTTCGTTTTTGCATAAATTATGGGGTTATAGCAACTAAAGCTCTAACTTTAATGATGCAGTAATAAGCAGAAGTCACCTGCGCCGGACTACTGCCCATATGTACCTATTGGCGTTGATTTATTTGTATGCCCAAGAAAGATACATCACATTGCTCAGCACCTTGAACTTCCACATGCCCAGCCTCATGAGAGGTTACCCTCATTGTTGATTCTCAACATACAGGTACTTTCTGCTTTAAAACTGCACTCTAGAAGTTGATTTACAGTCTTCGCTGACATGTCAGACGGTTTTTTTGTATTGATCTAGGTTGTTCATCTTGCAGCTTCCCACTTATCCTGTTGCCCTGTTTCAAGCTGAAGATGACGGAGAAGGCATGAGCCTTGTCTTATATTTTAAACTGACTGAGAACTTTGACAAAGAGATCTCGTCTTATTTTCAAGATAGTATCAAGGTATATACTTATACAAGTGGTTCATGTTAATCGAATTCATGATGACATCTCTGCTAATTTCTCATGTTGCTTTCTGTTCCAGAGACTCGTTGATGATGAGATGGAAAAGACTAGAGGCTTTGGAAAGAACAGCGTTATTCCTTTCAGAGAAAGGCTAAAAATTTTGGCGGGTCTGGTTAATCCAGAGGACTTGCAGTTGAGTTCTGCAGAAAGGAAGCTTCTGCTGGCTTATAACGACAAACCAGTGCTTTCTCGCCCTCAACACAATTTCTTCAAGGTAACCATAATTTTCCCGATCCATGGGCCCTCAGTTTGATTAGGGTAGCTACTGGGTGCAGATAGGATTTGGAATGCATTTGTGTGTGTGTGTGCTATGAAATTCCATTCCTGAATCCTGAATAATTTAAGTTCTGCTGTGACATAGTAGAATGGAAGTTTTTCCTTTGTTAAGTCTGATACGATAATGTTCTAACGTTTTGTAGCTCTAATACTTTGCAGGGGCCAAACTATTTCGAGATTGACCTGGACATTCATCGTTTCAGCTACATATCTAGGAAAGGGCTTGAAGCATTCCGACATCGTCTTCAACATGGCATAGCTAATGTGGGCTTAACTATTCAGGTATTTGTCAATGGAACAGCTAATTCAAAACAAGCAGAATCCATTAGTTTTCTACTTCATTAACGTGCTCTATCTGTGGTGGTCTTTCCAGGCACAACAGCAAGAGGAGTTGCCAGAGCATGTGCTGTGCTGCGTGAGCTTGAACAAAATTGATTTTGTAAATCATGGCCAAATACCTACCCTTGTAGCTGCAGATGCTTGATTTTAGTGTCATTTGAAGGATACCAATCTGGCTAATAGAAAGAAAGTACCTGGTCACCATCTTTGTAGAAGTTGAATCATCATGAACACTTGCTGACAAAGAAAAGAAAATCCTTTTGATCATAGTCTTGGCTTACATTCTAATGGTTGGTTTCCACTACGATCATGTTACCTTTGATCAAGTGTAATTCAATCTGTTTACACCGACTCCGTGGACGTGATGCCTTGGGTACTGCCTCGTACCCTAAATGTGCCATCCATAAGCCAGTTCGACCATTCAAACATGGACGCTTACAATTTGTCTCTGACCTTTGCTACTTATCCAGATAGAAATCGACCATGGTTTATCCATGTCTAAACAAATATAGCTTGCTCTACAATCCTATTATTGAAGTCACGATGCCACATCTCTTCAATTTTCTTCCCAGCAAATTATCAGGGAATCTTATATAACACCAAAAATTCTGGGTCAATCTTCTCAAAGATAATTCAGTAATAAGTGGACTCAACTTTTCGTTTTTAGGCCTTACCAGTGATTAAAAAATTTAACAAATTCAACCGTAAGAGTTTTAAATAATTTAACTTTTCAGTTCAGGTTTTAATTTTTTGGTTTGATTTATTTTAAGAACTCTTATTATTAAACATTGAT
>JANIPM010000003.1:29619134-29632346 GCA_027478405.1 Erythroxylum cassinoides
CTTTATTTTATGAATTATATATGTAATTTTTATACTTATTTAATGAATTATTATTTTATATTTTCAATGGACCTCAAAGAATTTTTTTTAAATTATTATCTTATGCATTCAGCGAGGTTATTAGCGAGGTTATTATTTTATCCCATTGGCCCAAGTCGGGATCGGAGAAAATTATTATCTAATCGAGGTTATTAATTTATCGAATATTCATTTATCGAGGTTATTAATTTATCGAATATTCATAATTTTGCATCTAAAAATATATTAAAAAATATTTTTTATAAATTTAGTCATTTATATTTCATATAAACATATAAAAACTTTAAATTTATATGTTTATATATTCTCGATTTATTTGGGTGATTTTTTTTATTTCAATCAAGGCTCTAAAACGATAGAAACGCCGTGTTCTTCAATGGTGTAAGCCGCAAGGACTTGAACATAAGCCTCAATGAGAGGAATGACAGAAGGAGAAGAAAACGCAAGTAGACCCCAGATGGAGATTGAGGACACTCACTTAACCAGACCAATTCGTTGCATCGTTAAACTTGGTCAGTCATTTCTCGTTCAAGTTGCATTTCATCTTTCATTGTATTCTCACCGATCTTTCAGAAGCTGACCGAATTATTAAAGGCTGTAGCAACTTCACTTAGCATTACTAGATTGAGAGAGTGATGACAAATGAGCAATAATTTATGCTCTTTTGCCTGATTCACTTGAATCTGTAGCATTTATGTCAAATTACTCCGCAAATGATAGCGCGGTAACGTTTCGAGCCCACTTTTCTTCGTTGAGCTACTTATTCTAAAAGTTTAATTGCGAGTAGAGAAATGGACTGATAAAGAAAGAACTTCTACTTCTCATCTTGTATGTGTTAGTTTTTTATTGAGATTAATCGTAAGAGTTACAGGAGGAGCAGCCATAACCTGTAAGAATGAGCTAGAGAAGATCAACGAAGAGAATCTGGATACCGTCTCATTACAGCTAAGGCAAGCTATGATTAATGGGTCAGACTTCCAAAAGGTTATTGGAATGGACTGGAGCAAGAGATTCGGAAAGTTGGAACCTTCATGTGAGCTGGACGATTTTAAAGACCAAAGCAAATTGGATGCCAACAGTTTTATTGTCGTTCATGGAGCAGGTTATTTGCCTAGCTACTTCTTTAATCAGCACTTCATGTGTTTGTACGGATTATTTTGCTTCATGCAGTGATGATAGTGTTGTTAGATTTATGTGAATCAACAGTAAGAGTTTGTTTCAGGGTATAAAGAGTACGGTTGTTAGACTTTTAGGGATATGAAGATTCAATAAAAAGGAGGGGATAAATAATTGTTGGACTATTTGAAGCTACATAATTGAAATTTAATTTGCACCCTTTGTTGTTGACTTAAGGTTCTTTTGGGCATTTTCAAGCAAGCAAATCAGGGGTGCATAAAGGAGGAGTGAATCAACCTCTTGTCAAGGCTGGTTTTGTTGCCACACGTATTTCTGTAGGATTTACTTTCTCTGCTCTGTATTGTTTCCCCTAGTTGTTTCTTCTTTTCCACTCATTTTAGGTAATGTGGCAAATCCAATCTATTATAGTGCTTTTAAATTAAAGACATTCTTGTTGTACTCAAATGAAATATAGGTGGAAGGAGAATATTACCAATTTACAGAGTTTGATGCATCTCTGAAAGCTCCAGTTATATGTAACTAATGGAATGTTTTCCTACCTCGGTAAAATCCCAATATAATAATGCACCTTAACGTTGTAATACTAGGAATCAAGAAGAAAAAAGAAAAGGAAAGTTTCTTTTCTAAACGCTTCTTGTAATTTTTAAGGATAGTTATGGCCTCAGAATAGCAGTTCGTTGCCCTGATAAGATGGATTTCCCACTGCTAAATTAAAATGGGTCTCCACTTGATGTACGAGAATCTAAGCCTTGTTAACTACTTCTGACCTTTGAATTCCTCCTATTCTGCATCATAAAAGTACCTTAGAATTTCAATTTTTCGTTTCTGATCTGGTTCATCTAAGTAAGAAGGTTCTTTTTCATTGTGCTTCAATGATAGCATTTTTCTAAAAAAAAAATTTCCTCCCTCAAATCAACTGAACTTTTATTTATGTATTTAACTTGTCTTTTTTTGCCCCACTTACAATTTTACTTGGTTGTTATTCAGGTTACAATTCTGAACCTTGAAATTGTTCGAGCATTGGCTAGAGGTATTGACATAGTAATCGGAAGGCAAACATCTATTATGTCATATGCAAGTGCAACTTGAAATTGTGGCGGTGCTAGAAATGCTAGTCATTTGAATTTAGATGTCACAGAATTCATACTGGCACAATATACTACAATAATTATGAATGATTTATGAACTCTGCTTCTAGATGTGGATCATATAACACTTAACAAATTTTGTTCTTTTCTGGCAGAGGGTATTCCTTCCATCGGAATGTCTCCTTTTTCATGCGGATGGTCAACCTCTGAAAGAAATGTTAGTCATTGAGATAGTTTATGTGTTTTATTCCTCAGATGGATATGTAGACAGTTCTATATTCTCCCTTTGATTTACCATGTCATGCCATCATGCAATATGATTACCTTTTAAGCCTGGACTCAAATTCTCAGATTGCATCAGCTGATGTCTCAGCAGTGGCTAAGGCAGTCAACTCTGGATTTGTACCTGTAAGATAAAATTCTTTGATGAGCCCTAAGACTGGTTTAGTTGCATACAGTGTCTTGTCGCGTTTCTTCGTATAACACATATGATCAGTTTAACTAAATGTTTATGTATCATTGCCATTGATTGTATCTTCTCTTTTTGGTCGTTGTTGTAACAAGAAACTGATTTCCTCTGGTTACACCAAAGTTCTGATTCACAAGTTGTAGCCTAGTTTGAGTTCTGGATTATCTTCTAAGGCAATAAAATGGAAACTTCAATTGCTAGAGATATTTAAATTTGATGAGTTTTCCAAAGTTATTTGCCCCTAAATCTCAATTTGAAATTTCCTTGTTACTAGTTCTTTAGTTTTCTAATTCTTTGTGCTCAATGACTGGAGACCAGACACAGAATTTGACAATGACACAAGTGGTATTGCCCTTGGAGGCTTTTAACTATGCTAAATGTACCAATGACTCTAGCTGTGTATCCTAAGGCTGACAAAGTCAGTTGGTGAATAAAGATGATGGGCATCTAGAGACAAAATGGCAAACATAGAAAGGTGAAGGTTAAAGATAAAAAAGATGAGAAGAAACAAAGTGAAAAAATCTCTCAAACACCAAGAAGGATTATTAGCATTTTGAAACCTATGTCTGTGGTGGAGATGCACCAATTTCAATAGTTGTTGGTTGGCCAAACTAGCTCACTTCAATACATTTGTATATAAACCTCCTAGTTTTGTTTGCATTTTTACAGGGTAGCAATCCTTGCGGCATTTTGTTGCTCTTTGTGAACAATATTTTGTGACAGGTTCCTCTCTTATGGCATGTTTCGTTTGCTTTCTAGGTTATTCATGGAGATGCAGTTCTTGATGAAGCACAGGTTTGTTTTCTCTGAGGATAGGTACTTTGTTGTTCCAGTTATCAGAGATTGACATTGACATGTTGAATTACTCAGGGATGTACCATATTAAGTGGTGATGTTATAATACGTCATCTTGCAGCCTACTTGAAACCTGAATATGTGGTTTTCCTTGTATCCTTTTCCACCACAAGTTTTCAGATTATGATCAATTCTTCCTGTATTAGTACGTGGTCCATATATTCACAAAATCAAATCAGACGATTTAATATTGAGTATCTATACATCCTTGCTGCTATTTATTTTTTGCTTTGATGGTACAACCCTTTTACTTCTTTATTCCGCTCTTAGAGGCCTGGGTGTCTTCATTTCTTAATTCACTTACTATAGCAATTGCGGCTGTCTGATGACTCTGAACATTTTTGAGTTATCTGCTTAACGTGATATAAAGACAGATGTTTATGGTGTGTACGACCGTCCACCGTCTGAACCAGGTGCAACACTCTTAAGGGAGATAGGTGGACATCCACTTCACATTTGGAACTGGTAAACTATATATTGTTTGACTTGTGAAATTTGATGAAATATACAAACTCTTTGTCTGAAACAGTCGTCAGAGAGGACGGCAGCTGGTCTGTTTTGAAGCCAACACTTACAGACATGAATAAACAAGGTTTGTGAAAGTTGCTTGAACTTTGATGCCACAAATTTTCCATCGCGATATAACATTGGTTGCTACTCTTGTTCAGAAGGGCATTAAAATAGGCGATGGTTTAAAAGAGACATTGTTCTGTCTTAACAGTTGAAATAACGGTAGCAGCTCATGACACAACAGGGGGAATGGTAACCAAGATATCGGAGGCCGCAATGATTGCAAAACTGGGCATTGATGTCTACATTGTCAAGGTAAATAAACTTTGTCCTGCCTCTAGCTCTAGCTCTAGCTCTACTTCCCACATTACATCAATGAGTAGAAATACCCATCACAGGCCGCAACAAGCCATTCATTGAGTGCCTTGAAAGGAGAAGTAAGGGGCTCCATTCCTGACCATTGGCTTGGCACAGTCATACGTTACGTGGACGGGGGAAGTTTGTAGGTAACACTTGGACAATTGATTTTGTCCTAGATAGTTGACATCGGATTAAATGTGAGACTAATTGATTGTGGCAAGGAAAGTTTGTGACTCTCAAGACCATTTTGATTATTGCATTGAACAAATTTTGTAACAAATGACCACTGCAATTTAAGTTCGTGATGGTTGGTCAATAATATAATTGTGTTCGTTAAAGAGTACTTGGATCCACCGTTGCAATTCTATTTATTGTCATTATTTTTCTTTAGAATTGGCTTACTTTGACCTTAGCTGCATCGATCGATTAAACCTGCAAAAGTAATCACCTCCATTAAGCTAGTAACACACTTACCTTTTTAATCTTCCATTACATTTATTAGAGGACTGAAACGTAGCATACAAACAAAAAGAATTTAAGGACAAAACGGAAAACAAAGATCAATAAAGGTTTTAACAGGTTGAAAAGTTGCAAAACTATGTAAAAACAGTTTAAAGCTTGCTTCAAGGAAAGGGTATAGTCTCACGATTATATAAATTCTACACACCATGAACCACAAAAAAAAAAATCAAAATTAAAAGCATGCTACTTGGGATAGTTATAAGATCTTCATATAAGCGGAAGGCTACATCTCCTTGTAGTTTTATCCGGGATACGCCCCCTAATCAGCTGTGAAACCCACCAAAAGCCCGCATCTAAAATATAAAGATCATCAGAGCTCGATCGCAGTCAACCCACTTAACTCCGAACATTGAGCTAAAGGAAAGATTAATTTTTAGGGCCGATGTCCTTAAGGGCGCAGATCTGCTCCTCTCCCATGGAAGACATCACAGTCACGACCAGGTCTTTTCCTTCAGCAAATCCATCCTTAATCTGCATAAACCACAAATACGCTACGTAAATCAAATTGCAAAATTAAACCAAAGCATGTATTCTTTTTTGTTTGGTTGCTGATCGATGTGCTTTTGTGACTAACCTGAGTGAGTAAATTTTCGTCGGTTGGGAGCCTGAGGTCATCCTTGGTATTGCCATTCTCAGTGAGAAGGCTAACCTGAAATTTCAGAATCAAATTTTATTAACAAACTCAGCAGCTGCGAGACGGACACCAAAACAAAACAAAAAAAAGAAAACAAGACCAATATGGCATACAAATCCATCCTCAGAGATGTCAATCAGCTGGTAGTCGGTACGAGTAACATGTGGAACCTGCAATAAAACAATACAAGTTAAATTAAAGGCAAACAAATTGCAGTAACATACAAAGGGAAGATTCTTAGAAAAGTAAGTTCGTACATCACAATTGTGGGAAGAAGGAACAATGTCTTCCAGCTTTTTGCCATTGAAGATGTCAATACCAACGAAGTGGCACTTTGCATGGCCGTGCTTGCCTGTTTTGGATGTGGAAACTTCCACTACCTGCAACAAAACAATGAACAAACCAACGAAGATCAATCATTGATAAATGTATTTCAAGGGGGAAAAACAATCACTCAAATCTCCCCAATTCAACATTAAAACACACATCTATAAAAATGCCACCATTAACCGAGAATCCAAACGTTGACAATTTTACTTTTCACACGAAGAGAGTAGCTAACTGAAAACAAAAAATGACAACTCTTAAATTCAAATCACAAAGCTAAACCTCGAAGTCCTTGCTCAATCACAGCAGCAGCTTTCTCATCAGTTTTAACCCACCGATTGCTTTCTTGCAAACTTAATACAAGCCGTAGTATAACTAATTAATCAATGCCAATTGAGTCTTTTTTATTTAAGGATATTTCTGTAATCCTTCACTCTGGCTGTAGACAAATTTAGAAACAGAAAAAGGCTCTCTCTCAGGAGGCTTTAAAAACAACTGAATTTAAGATACAACAGACCGTTAACACACTCCAAGATCATATCCGATCTGAATTTATCCAAACACAAGTAAACAAAATAAACCTCGGCAGAGTCGCGATAAATAAAATATAACAGATCTAAACAAACAGAAAAGGAACATTGGTAACGTACCTTGCAAGGACGGTTCTTGATGACGATGTAACCGTTCTTACGGATGGTACCGGCCTGTTGAGGAAAGGTCTTGGAGGCGCCGGCGTCTGCCTTCGATTCGAAGTGATGCTCCTCATCCGACATGACGGCGGCGGCGGTGATTGTTAGGAAAAGAAATGTAGTGATAAAAGGCTTCCCAATAAATATCAGGCGACGAAGAAAGAGAAGAGAGTAAGGAGAGAGAAGCGTGAATGAGTAGGGTTATATTTATATGCTGAAGGGTTAGGGTTTCAGAAAGTTGGGAAATTATCAGGCGGTGTACGGATGGTGGATATCAGCCGTTGGATTTGTGGAACGGAGGGTTAAAGATGAGATGATATAAATATCTCTATGCCTGCGTTGTAACTACGCAAAGGCGACGTGGCCTGCTCGTGACACTTTTTTTTTTCGGTGTATAAATCATGTTTTTTTTTTTCCTTTCAAGAAATATAAAAGGCGTCATCTTTTGTTATGTCTATCAAAATTTTGCACTAAAACAACCGTCATGATGGAATTACAAGGAAGCTTTATTTTGCACCATCGCAAATTTGACTTGTACAGCATGACGCAGCAAGCCTAGAGTTTCAAATTCAAGAGCTTACAAGTGGGAAAGGACAAAGACTGTTTGAAGAGAATGTAGTCATTACATCATGCTCATGTCTCGGAGCACAAACATGAACATTGGAGGTCCAGGGGGACAAAAAACAATTTGTTTCAGCTAAAGATACACCAAGGAGCCGGTTCAGTAACAGATCCCACGTTCCACCTGAAAATGCATAATGTCAAATAGAAGCTCAGTAAAGTTGGAGAATATCCCATAGAATATGTTTTTGGAGTGGAAAGCAGCTCTGATGACTAGTATTAAGCAAAGATGGGCTAAAGCAATTTATGCAAATTGCCTCATGGCGTCCTTAAGATAAAGAGCTGATAAAACCTTAAGAAACTAAGAAAAACTGTTGTTCCCTTTCAAGTGTGTTACCTTATTTGCCAAGTTTATCATTGCCTACATGAGGCTCTGGCTGAAGATGATCCAATGTTGCTGCCGTCTGTTTCTTGTATAAATATTTGTGGGGGTTCTTCCCTGTCAAGGAGAAGTGGACATAGATATATCAGAATCAACAGCTTTATTGCTTGATACTTGAAGGTGGAAATTTGACATACGTCTCATTGCCTTCTTGGTATGTGTAGCTCGATGCGACAGCCAAAATTTGTCCATTATGGTTGTATGATAAGGATGCAACGCTGTTCGGGTATTTCGGCAACTATACATGCAAGATTCAGAAAAGATGAGCTAAACATGGTCATCCAAATAAGCAAACTTAAATTGGAGATTATGACGAATGGATTATACCTCATATAATCTTCTTTTACTTTGAGCATCCCATGCTATAACATAGCCTTCATTGTCACCGGTGGCAAAAGCACCACAGATCCTAATCAGAACACCCAGCCATTTATAAGGTTCACCTTATGTGTAAAAGCAATTGAAGAGAGATTGTGCATACAGCGGGTTAAATACTATGTCATTGACTGATACCAGATGCCCTCTTCCGTCCTTTGACTTTGGATGACATCGAAAAGTGTATCTGCAGAGCTTAACACGCTTAAATAATACCAATTGTGGAAACTTGACCAAAGTTGACATAATGAGAACGCACGCAAACACATGAGAAGCCATTAAATCAGTAATATTTAGTCCCTTTGGTCAGAAGCAAGAGATCTTAAGCAAATGCATAAAAGTCGATGCTGCAGTTCATTAAGGAAACTCCTCCAATAGAGACAAGGGTAGAAAGACAAGAGTTTTAAACAAATGGAACACACTGTCAGTAACATCGCAATAAGACAAAAGTATATATAACCTAACAGTACCGTTAACAATCCAATAACAAGAATTTGCCATATTGAATTTTCTATAAGGTTTTAGAAACAACTTCATTTTAAACAAGCAAAAACTATCCAAGTGACTTTCTTATGACTTAAGGATTTGGTTTATAAACATAAGAAAGTACAGAGGCAAGGACTAACCCTGAGCCATTCATATTTAGTGAACCTAAGATTTCAAATGCTACCCGTCCATCTACAGATCCAACAGCATACCCTGCAAGGAAATAGATCCCACTTATTAGGGAATGATGAAACATGCATTTGAATTCTTTGCTAATAGCTTTTCCTTTTAATAACAATATTAGCGTTGCCTATGAAGTCATACAGCATGGTTAGGACATCTTTAAGGCATACAAAGCTAAATTAATACAGTAATACCTCTAGAATAAGGAATTGAGCTAATACATCTAATTCGCACATCAGGGTACAACTCTTTCAGATGAACTGATCTCTCCAAGTTACGCAAGTCATATGTAATCACTGATGTCCCAATGGCTACCATTAGATCAAACCCAGAGACAGACATGGACTCGACTTCTGCATCCACATTTTTTATGTGTGCTTTTGCAGATCGCATGTCCCATGCGATTATCTTCTTGTCCAACCCACCAGAAATCACTTGGCCTAATGTAACCAGAAACAATGAATCACTAGAAAATCATGATTAGAAACAGAGTAAAGGTAGATATAAACAACCCTCAACTGTACTTATGCCAACTACGACAATCTAAAACAATAAAGATCCCACCAGGAAGGATGAAACCATGACTATTTCACATCTAATACCCCACTACCAGAAAGGTATCCAAATTCGTGAATTTACATCAATAACATGACCAAACGAAAACCCACCAACAAAGAGACTACATAAAAGAGCAGAACTCAGAACTGCGACAATGTTGAGAAGCTTACATGTTTGTTCAGAATACGCAACACATGTAGCAGTATCATGATGAGTTCCAACAGCATTTGCAGTTTCAGAATCCAAGTCGTACCTGGAAGGAATTTCCCAGTCAAACAGCATTGTCTGGAAGATCATGACACCAGGTGCATTAGGATGAAGAGAAGTAGAGGCAGAAAGAAAAAACCTTGAAATACAACCGTCGGAGGCGGCGCAAAAAGCAACGGAGTGGGTATGGAAGCAGCAATCGAGAAGTGGGGCCGGCGAAGAAGCTTGTAGTCTTAGGAGAGAGCTATCGACATCGTATAATCGCAGGCACTGCACAAACAGGCACTATTATTTATTAATTTCCATGAAAACAACACACAACACAAGAAGGAATTAGTTGGTGAGTAACTCACGGAGTCCCATGAAGAAATGAGAAGGTTGTTGGAGTTGGGTGCGAATCGGATCCGGGAAACCGCATCTTGGATCGGCTTTTCCAACTGCAGACAACCGCCTTTCATCTTGTCAAAAATCGATGATCCCAGGTTTCCCTTACGTCTTTAAAAAGTTCAAACTTTACGAGGCGACAATTGATAATAAAATTTGTAACTGAACTTGTCAAGTCATGTGGCAGTCGTTAAATGAATTTCAAATCTAGTCCTCAAGCAGAAAATAAAAGAAAATCATTTTTTGAATTTTGAAATTGTTGGTGGTCAAAGAAGCTGGTTTTCCATTCTATAGCAACCACTTTTAACGGAGAATTTCCACCGCTGTGCACCGGCAAGTGGCCAGCAGTTCAAATCCTCGCGGAGCCAATAAGTGAAGAATAGCACAACAAACACAGTCGACCCTTTTGCAGGATAAATCTTTTATAAGCCCTCCCAGCAATAAAACAGACACACAACAATCTAACTGATGCTTTTAATGTCATAATCGAAACTATAAACTATTCAACCAAATTGCAGAATGACAGGATAGTCGAATCTGTAACACAAATTTAATATGTACATGGAAATGTTAAGATTTTTCTTTCCCAAACAAAGATTCGACCTTGGAAGAGACAGATTTTGACACCCGCAAGAGTCATTTCCCTTTCAAGCCTACGTAAATTACCAGGCCCTATCATCCGGAATGTAGAAGTCAAACTGGACATCAACTGAACCAGAAACATCCCCCGTGTCTTTGTACTCAATGTTTGTTATAGATCCTATATCTTCTCTATCCTGATATTCTTGCTTTACACGTCGCACTGGCACTGTAACAGAGTAAACGGTTCCAAGATCAGAATCAGCCATGACACTCAGCTGAACTTTGTCCTGGGATTCTATCTCCACAAACTCTGATAGAGCATGCACAATTTTGTTCACGATCTTCCGTTTTGCCTCATCACTCACTGCACATCTGTCAGAGAAGAGAATCATCTTCAATCGTTGTTTTGCAATCCTTGAATTTGAATTCTTTCTTGTTGGTGTTGGGAAGACTATCTTCCAAGCCAAGTTTAAACGCTCAAAGAAGGTCATGTTTATCGCATCCAAGATAAAGCTTTCAGCTTCTTTACTAACTGAATTTGAAGATAGTCGCTTTTCACCAGTAATCCCAGAAATTCGATTTGAGTGACCACGCATCTTACAACTATCCAGCATGACAGTGGGCCACTTTTGGGTATTTGAGGAAGTCCAAAGTGCTCCATTTAGGAAACCACTAAACTCCACCTATATCAAACAGCAGGTGAAAGTGTTAGATCGCAGAGAAGTTGAGAAGGTAATGATAACAATCAAAAGGACGAGTCTTGTCATTTAACCAGACAAACTGAAAGCAACATTCAAATTGGTTTTCATGGAATGCAAATAAAAGTTGATAAGTGAACAGTAGAGATTGCAGTATATGTTCTCGAACGTATACACATCAACATGGAATATGTACAAGTGATCATGGAGACTAAATCAGTATCAGTTTATCAGAAGCCTCTACTGTGCAGAACATGTCTTAATCAGATAACGCCTGTCAATAACGACTCCACCCAGGATCATAATCTTTATTCGGAGCAACTCTCTTAACCACCAACACAGTGTTACTCGCAGCCTCCGGAAACTGTCATGGCTTTCCCCTCTTCAATCCTAAACTTCTTTGCAGAGTTTGAATTCTATAAAATCTAACGTTACATGGTTTAATTTGGGCAATAGATGCATATACATTCCTAACATCAATTCAACGCTATCATCTAACCCACAATTTGGAAGCTCACAAGAAAACTACCTAAGATAATCAAGTACGTCTTGAACCCCAATGGCCCAAAAACCTGTCCACCAAAAAAAACACTAAATGATATAACAAATGGTCCCCTATTTTCGATCCATCACTATAAGCAACTAAATATACTTAATTATCTACGCCACATTTCCATTCCCCACTAGGAACCTAATTCCCAAAGCTTTCTCATACCGTCAAAAGTTCCAACTTCCCAAAAGAAGAGCACGATTCACAAACAATTACGGAAAACTCACATCAAAACTCGGGAGAACAGATATATAAACCTGTGAGAAATATACCAAGCAACACAAGCATAGGAAGAAAGAGGCAAAAAGGAGCAAAGACCTTAGTATTTGGAGGAGATAAAAAGGCCCGATGAGGGAGTTTGCAGTGAGATGCCCTTGTTGCAGAGACCCTCAGATCTCCAGAAATCGCCATTTTCCAGTTTGGTCCACTCAATGTCGCGGGCTCTGTTCGGACACTCTCCTCTCTCACTCACGTATGCCGTTGCTCAGGCGACATTTTCTTCTGCTGCTTACGGCGTCAAGCAGGACTTAACGACGTCGTTGCATTTTGTTTTCGGCTCTGAATAGGTGTATTCTTCAAATGATTTCGGCGAAAGCAAATTACATAAAAACCCTAAAATTTAGACCAAGCCCGGTCCAAATCCAATCCTCCTTCATACATCGCAAACTGTTGAATTCAAGTAATTTGATTGGTTTGAATATCTTAAGAAACAACTAAAATTTCATAGGTTACGTGCTGAAACTGTTTTAATCAAACTTTATAGTTTATACTTTAATTGGAAGTTAGTTTTAAATTTTCACTTCTGTCAACTCAGGTAGATTAAAAAGGATAGAATTTTTATCCAAGTAAGTTTCTTCGGTTGAAAGTGATACACTGATTTTTTCGTATATCTTTAGGATTTAATTCAGAGCCATTTACATTCATTTTACGTTCCTCTATAGCTGGTTTATCATGTTTTAATATTATTCGAGATTTATTGACGTAAAATTCATAAATAAAACAAGTAGATTCGAATTGCATTGTTTTTAGGATTCTGACATACTTGACCTTTAATCATTGTGAAACTTTTATCTCAAGATTGGTTTAACCAAAAATTCTGAGATTTTATACTTAAATTCTTGACTCATTGACGAATTTTTTGAGACTAATTGCAAAACTTTTTTGAACTGGAACTCAAGAGAAATAAATTCCCAAAAGGCCAAAAGTTGCGTCAGAGTTTGGATCGTCAGAATGACCTTTCGACGATGTTTCAATCATAACTTTTAACTTAGATGGTGGAATTCAGTGATTCAAGTCTCATTGAAGCTAACTAAAAGACAAAGTCACTGATAAAATTTAAGCTTTTAAATTATCATCATTTGATTTTTATACACTGTCGAAATTGACCCTGGTGTACTGTAAAAAACGCAGTTCAAAGCTAACAAAATTTTAATCGATTTTCAAAGCACTTGGATGACATGGCACAACTCCATTGGTTACTTAAAGATGACTCTGTGTCCACCTCAAGAAGCCACGCCACTTTGGATGGCTGGGGAGGCAGTTGCTGAAGGGTAATT
>JANIPM010000003.1:29671321-29687941 GCA_027478405.1 Erythroxylum cassinoides
ATTGATTGAACCTAAGTGAGAGGATTGGTTAAAGGTTATGAGTTAGATAAATTTTCTGAACATGGTTCAGTATTTTGCGAAATTCGGGAGCTGTGGAGCTCCGATTGAGTTGATTCTTGAAGCAAAATAAAATTGAGATATGGGGCTACAAATTATGTGAAGGGATCGAAATTCAATTTCATCCCTAAGATTGTCAATTTCTGGAATTAAGTTGGCGTAATGTTCAGTTTCGAATTTTGTGCAGGTCCGATAGAAATTTGGCCAGAACTCTTTCGTTTCGGATCCGATTTGAGCGTTTTTGGTGTCATTTTAAAGAGGAGACATAGAGGAACAAGTTTCAAGAAGAAAGTTTTGCCAAATTATGTCGTTTAGCTGCCCAAAATCAGGAAGCAAGATGACTGTTTTTAGGGGCAAATATGGAACATAACTTAAGATGGAGGGGCAAAATGGTCTTTTAGCAGTCATTAAAGGGGAGGCTTGAGCTGCTGTCGTTTTTAACTTAAGGGAAGCAGCAGAAACACGATATTAAGCAAGAAAATGAAAGAAAGAAAAGGTTAGAGAGGGAGAGAAGAAGAGTAGTCGTAGGCGATGGAGAGAAGAAGAAGAAAGAAAGGGAAAGCATAAAGGTTCGATTTTCATGGGTTTCTTAGAGCATTTTCGATCTTGCTTCAAGAGGAATGGAGGGAAGAGTATGAAAGTTTTCTTTGGAGCTTGGAGATGCCGAAAATGGAGAAGATGGAGGTAAGTTCGAAAATTTTAAGTTTGAATTTTTAGTGAGTTTTTGGTTGTTTTGGCTTAAGCTTCATATGGGATTGGATTTTCTATGATTAATTGAAGAGATTATGCTATGATAATGTCCAATTTTTGATGTTCCTAAATTAGGGGTTTTGTTATTGAATTTGGGGATTTTGAAAAATTGGAGGTTGTTGGAGTTAGATAGCTTGATATTGTTAGGGATTTGAGATTTCTAAGGTTGATTTTAGTGATATGCTATGATTGATTATTAATTTTGGATAATTGATTAATTAGGGTTTATGCCCAAATTTTTTAGGATTTGGGGTTTTTGGAAAATTGTTGAATTAGATAGCTTGGAAATATGATCAATTGGTGAATTCCTAAGTGAATTTTGAGGATTATGATTTTTATGATGTTGAATTTGGGTATTTGTGGTTTAGGAAAATTTAATTTGGAACAAAGAAGAAAGGATTGGAGAAATTGATGATTAGGACAAGATTCAAGCATCGATTCGAGGTGGGTTTCATATTTATATTTTGATTTATAAGCTATATATGAGTTTTTGAAAATTTAAGAAAGCAAATATTGGGTTTTTGAGAAATTCTTGTTTATATAACTGCTTGAAAAATTATGATTAATGTTTGAAATTATGATTTCCAAATGATTAAAGTTATTCGTTTAAAATGATTGTGATAAAGTAAGAAAACTTCTGAAATTCGTTGTTTATGACTGTTTTGATAAATTATGAAAGTCGGTACATTCTTTGATTTCGAAGGTTTTGATTAAGTAGAAATTATTGTTAAATTCATTATGTTTGAATGTTTTAATCATTCCTATGAATGTTGCATCCTTTGATATTTGAAAGTGTTTGAAAACCTAAGACTTCCAAAAGCTTTTGAAATTGTTATAAAAATATCGTTTATGAAAGTGTCTGAAAATTTATGATTTCTGACTATCTTTGAAAGTGTTTAGAAAGTATTGTTTATGGAAATGTTTGAAAATTAGGATTTCATAATACTCTTGGAAATTATTTGTGAAGTATTGTATATGAAAATGATTGAAAGATTTTGACTTCTAATTGCTTTTGAAATTGTTATAAAGTTTATGTAAAGGTTTGAAAAATTAGAATTTCCAAATAGTTTTGAAAGTGTTTCTAAACTATAGTTTCTGTAAAGGTTTGAAAATTTAGGATTTTCCAAATACTTTTGGAATTACTTATAAACCATTGTTTATGAAAATATTTGAAAATTTTGGGATTTCCGAATACTCTCGGAATTGGTTATAAAATATTGTTTATAAACGTGTTTGAAAAATGATGATTTCCGAATACTTTGGAAATTGTATAAAAATATCATTTAGGCAAATGTGTGAAAAACAAAATCTGATTTCCGAATATTTTTGGGAGTGTTATAAAGAAAAGTTATGATTTTCTGACTATTTGGAATTTGTTAGAAAGTAGTGGTTAAGTTCGAATATTTTAAAAAAAGTGTTGCAAGTTTAAATGTTTGATGAATTAAGGAAATTTCTGAAATTACGAAAAATGGTACGAAGGTTTAATTCATTGTTTTCAAATGGATTGAGAAATGTAGAAAGTATTGTTTCCGAATGGTTTGGAAAAATGTTACAAGTTTTAAATGAGATAAGAAATTAAGAAAGATTCTGAAATTATTTATGTTATAATGATTTAAGAAATCGCTTAAATTGTTAAATTTGTTATTTTCGACGAATTTGATAAATTATGAAAATAGTTTCGGATGATTTCAATAAAATGTTCTTCATTGTACATTCATTGATTTTTGAACGTTTTGATATTATTGAAATAATTGTTGAATTATGTTTGAAGGTTTCAATCAGTATTCTAATTGTGCGTGCATTTTAAAATAATGTGCGAATTTGCTATGTGAGAATTTCTATGTAAAATTATGTGCAATTTTGGAAATGTCAAGTTGTCTGATCATCTGATGATTGCTAACATTGGTTCTATGTTATATGAATCGCTTCGATGTGATGACTTTGTGAATGTGAATGTGTCTTGTAAGACACAACATGAAAAATTGAAATTTTAAAATGTGCCTTCGGGCAATCTGATTTTTGTTAAGTATGAATATGTGAATTATGTGGGTTTGGTTAGGTCCCCTCCGTAAGAGTCAGTGCACTGTCTCCCTCTGATAGCCTTCTCCCGGCTGCCCGCAAGTGGCTTAGGAGTTCCGATTTCGGACTCCCCTCCGTTCACGGCTGCACAGAACCGCTATGCGGGAATGTGCAGTACGTTCTGTTAGGACCGACCCAAACCATTTGATGTGTTATGTGTTTTGTTTTGTTTATGTTTGCGATGCATTCATGTTTTCGAAATTGTGCATAATTTGGAAGAACAATTGTGAGATTTTGAGAAATGAGTTTTGAAATCGTGAGAATTTTGGAAATTGATTAAGAATGTTTTGAATAAATTGAAAGGCCTAAGAACTAAGTTTTGAAATTCTTGCTACTGAGAAATGTTTAGAAATGATAAACATTTTTACGAAATAATTTTTGCTTATTTTCGAGTATAAATATGTTATCCACGGAGCGAAAGCTCACCCCCCTCTTTCATCCACATCTCCAGGTTTTCGAGCAGGAGATCGGATGGAAGACGATCACGATTTCAGTTCGATTTGTGCATGTTTTGTATTTATGTGTAAAGTTTGATGTTGGTGTATTCTTTTCGGATTGTAAATAAATGCTGAAATTAAGTATGGATTTGAGTTTGTGTATGATTATGAAATCGGAATATGTAAGTAAATTATGGAATTGTATATTGTATTGAGGTGAATATGAATGGATTTGTATATAAATAGTGAATGTGTATTGAATATGTTTTGATCGTGTTCGGATTGAGTTATGAATTATGGATGTATGAGTCTGTTTAGGAATGGGATTTGATTTTGATCATGAATTATAAATTGTATATGAAATATGATGGTATTAAATTATGAATGGGATTGATTGAGATTTTGTATGATCGATTGAGAATTATTGAAGTGTTAGGATTAGAATTGTGTTTGATTGTGTTTGGATGAAGTTGACTGATTGTGATTTATTGAAGTGTTTTAGAAATAGGCTTGCGTTTGGTTATGCTGAGATCCCGGACGGAGGGTCCGGTGGATTTTGATGATTGTATGATTGATTTGGGAAATATAGAAGTATTTTTAGACCTTTGCAGGTTTTGGGTTAGGTCAAATGCAGCCGTTATGCTGCCGAATTTTCGATAATAATTGGGATAAAAAGGAGATTTGGAACTTGTATGGATATATAAGAATGTGATTAAGTATTTGAGATTTATATAAGGATGAATTTTCACGAGTGGAAATCATTTGTATTTGATTTGCATTAGTTTGAATAAGGATGCATAAGAAAGAAAAAAAATTTATACCGGATTTGGAATAGTCTAGGTTCCCAACGCGAGAAGTTTTATATACTTTGTGGTTCCAACGGATGTCGGAATGTGTTTCAATTCGATTAATTATTTTGTTTGGCTCCGCTTTATGATTCGTATTCGATTATTTCGCTTCGCTACTTTTATTTCGATCCGATTCGCTTTTGATATCGATAAGTATTTGTTTCGCTGCCGATACCTTTGTATTCGATTCGTTGTTCGCTTTATCGATTGCTTTGTTTTCCAATTCGAAATTTCGATGCGAAATTTTCGTTTCCATTCATTTTCGTTATTTTCGTTCTGTCTTCCGGTTGGGATCTGGTTTCCGGATCGGGTCCCAACATACATAAATATAATATAAAGTAGAAATTTATTAATGAGATAAAAAAATTCAATTGCTTATTAATGTATAATTAACTAATAATATATCTAATTAAATTTATTAACCCAATTATGCTAATAATCTACTTTAACATTAAACAAAGAATAGGAAGCTAACACAATACCAAGAGCAATTTTCAAAACAAGAAGAAACATAATAATAAGAGGTATTATGTCAGTGTGATGCCAATGAAAAACTTCTTAAAGACATTTCTCTCCCAAAAGAAAAGTGTTTATAAACTCGTCTGAAAAGAAAAGTGTTTATATGTATATCAAAGGGAGGAGGCAGTGAGAAAATTACTCAGAGGAGGAGGCACCGGGGAGAGCACTGCACTACTCAATGAATTTATTTTAAGGTGGAGCAACACGAGGGTAAGGGTTAGTCAATCAATGAAGGTCGTCATTCGAATAAGATAAAATATGACACATTTGAAGTCTGACAGTAGAGTTCTAGTTCAAGTTAACCAAAATTTGGTTAACTTGAGTCACTTATATTAACTTTAAATCGAATATTATTTTTAATTATCGCAACAATTGAAGTTGATAGGAATAATTCTTTTTTAAATAAAATATAAGGATCGCCATCGCTTGCACAAGGAGACAAGGAGAGGCTTACCCTAAAAAGAATTTTAAAAAAATGATTGGTTACTGGCCGTCGGTCGTCCGAGTGGGGTAAACGACATGACGTACAAATGATGATGTCTTATTTAGATTATATATAGGAAACGACATGTCGTTACATTAAACATGTTAAACGAGCAAGGAGCACTTGTTGCAGAGCAAACCCCCAACTGTCCTGGAAAATAACGTGCGACACTGTTAACTATACCTACATTTTATGGTATAGTCGCCGTCTTTTGTTTAGTTCTCATCTCCAGGCCTTAAAGATTGTCCATTTTGGTCGTGAATGGGTGGTAAATGGCGAGCTACCGCTTCTTTGCTTCTTCGCCAGATAGCCAGAGATACGTCATCGCCTAACCCTTCTCGTTATTGCCTACCAAACCTTTTCCTTTTCTCAATCCCTCTTGGAAGGAGTCCGTATTCTTTTATTTTCAGGCCATTTTCTGCAATCCCTTCTCGGGTTTCGGTTTATGGCAGCGAAACTGAATCTGGGTCGCATGGTATGCCCCTTAATTATTCTTTGGGAGATCAAGAAGATGAGGGCTTCGGGAAGATTCCTGTTCGAGCGTACTTTCTTTCTACCAGGTCTGCCACTTATCTTGTTTTAATTGCTAATTCTTTCGTGGGACATATTTACCGAATTTGTTTGTGTTTTCATATTGTTAGATATGTCTATTTTCTTGTTGATCAAAGGTGTATGTCATTTCATATTTTGCATCTTTTCCAAATTCTTTTAGCTTTTGTAGTGTCATTGTATCGTCATGATTAGAATAGGGGCCTCTCCGTGATCAAGAAATCTGTCCTTTTTGTGTAAATAATGTGGAAAGTCTTTGCTTTAGGGTACTCGTGCCAACATTTTTTTCTTTCAGCCTGCTAGGATAAATCCTTAGTAGCTACCGAGTCCTGTAAGATTCATTAGCAATTAATTCCAAACCTTTGTATCCGTGATTATGCAACTGCGAAAATGTCAAGAGTTTGCATTTCAAGGATGCTGATTCGGTAGAAGATTTAGGGAGCTCCCGAAGGCAAGTATGGATAGGTTAGACTTCTGTAAATGCTTGAAATCTTGTTTCCAAAAGCCCTTGATAGTGATGGATACTCATATTCGTATCATGTAAAGTAATATTGGTTTGTGGTGTTTGTGGGTCTTTTCCCGCTTCACATTTGTGTTACAATCTCATGAACCCTGTTTCCCATCTCTTACCTCTGGCTGTGGTCCTCTTTTTTCTCTTGATGGCTTGGTTTTCTCAGATTCATGGTTTTGGCAGTATTGATGTGAAGAAAATGCAAGCAGAGAATTTAAGCAATGTTGTTCCTCCTACCTCGCGCTCAACTAATTATATTGCCCTCAGATATTGTGATTTCCCTTCAGACTTTACCGTAAGATGTTTGAGAGTTAATTTTATTCTAAAATCAGTATGTTATAGCTCAAGGTTTTCCTCTTCTTCTTCTGTTTTTCTTATATATACAAATAATCTAAGGTTGCCAAGATCATATAATTCAATCGCTGTTGTTCATATTCTTGATGTTATCCATTTTGATGTCATCTGACATGATATGTTCTCTTGTATTCAGATGCATGGAGTCAAAGAGCTTGTCAATTGGCGATACATGGTTGTATTTCAATATGGTTCTGTGGTGCTCTTTAATATTGAGGATCATGAAGTTGAATGTTACCTGGAAACAGTAAGAAGACATGCTTCAGGAGTTCTTGCTGAGATGAGGAAAGATGGTGTGTTAATCAAATAATTTTCATTATAATATCATATTCAGAAACAGAAGGTTCATGCCCTAATAAGTTAATCTGCCAGGTCTAACATGCCTGATGTTGTGCATAAACATTAATATACTGATGCATTTTATCTCATACACATATATAGTACTTGACACTGTTAGTGGAGAAGCTCCAGCCGGCAAGCTTAACACAACTCAAAGAAGTCATATTCTCTAACTAGTGTGATCAGCCACTTATTTCCTTTTCATCTTTAGTCTCTGAAGCTATAATTATCTGAGGCACCTAGTTGTTGAAAAGGCGGCTGGTTTTATATCTTGCTCATCTGTATACTTGTTGTCCTTAGCTCTTGTAACTTAATTGTTTCCATAATTTACTGCATTCCTTGTTAGTTTTTCTTTTACAATTGACATGATGCTGTATCAGATTATTCAATAAAGGAGAAGCCCTTTCTGGCTGAGGATATGCAAGGGGGACCTGACTACATAGTTCTTAAAACTTTAGATACGGATAGCATTCGCATTATTGGAAGTGTGCTGGGGCAAAGTATTGCATTGGACTACTTTGTTTCACAGGTAATTTGTATGCAGATAAAGAAATCAAACACCGATTTGACTTATGAGTTATGTAGGAGACAATCAATATTGTTTATGTGGTATAATTGGTTTGATATTTTCTACTGATCATTCAGTTGCTGTGATGCTTGTATTTTTCTTTTTTCTTTCATAGCGTGAAAGAGTATATCTTTTTCCTTTTGCAATGAGAGCTCTTTTCTTATTTATTTAATGTCCTCCCCTTCTCTCTAGGTTGATGGAATGGTTGAAGAGTTTGCTGGTATAAACCGTGCAATGGAAAAAACTGGAACATTCACAATGGATAGGAGGAAACTCCTCCAACTTGTTGGAAAAGCTAATTCAAATTTAGCTGATGTAATTCTTAAAGTTGGTCTTTTTGAGAGGTAGTTCTTATTTTGATTTTTATATTGTTGCAGGACTAAGATTATCTGTGCATAGTCTTAGTTAGTCTGAGTGTGTTTGCCAGAGTCAATATATGTTCTTGGATGTTATCAATTTCCATTTTTTGTAGTTCTGAGTTAGGATGTAATTTGAAGTGCAGAATTAAAGGTTAACAACTAGTATTTACAAGCATTGTATTCTATGTTGTTGATATGTACACATGCGATTGGGATGAGATGGGTTCTTATGGTGGTTCTTTTTGTACACCCCCAGATCTGAGATTGCTTGGAGAGATGCAAAATATGCTCAGATATACGAATACTTGAGGGAGGAATATGAGGTCACACAACGGTTTGGGAATTTAGATTTCAAATTGAAATTTGTGGAGGTATGTTCTAATCTTGCATGATTGATTGGTGGAGAGATTCAGGCTTGAGAGTGCATGTAATAAGATTAGTACTTGCAAAGCAACAGCATGAAAGTGCTTCAATCTTTAGAAAAGCAGACATCAAATGAGTGAAAAGGAATGTCATTATTATTCAGGCAACTCTGATTAGTAAAATAATATCTATGCATTAAACACACTACATATCCGTTTTGCTTAACCTAGACTCCTCCATTCAAAATCTGGCGTGTTTCTGATCAGTTGATGGTTTCCTTAAAACACAGTCAACCCTGTGTAATTTTGCATTACTTATGGTTTTTTATTGCAAGAATGACCTCAATCGAATTATAAATCTTTTGCAGCACAATATTCATTTCCTTCAAGAAGTTATCCAGAATAGACGGTCGGATCTTCTGGAATGGTGCATAATCTTTCTATTGAGTGTTGAGAATGTTATTTCCATTTATGAAATAGTGCAGGATTCAGGTGTGGCGTGATCCAGTTGACAGATGATAAAAGTTAGGACAAACAAACAATTCATTTTCTGTAGAATCAATCATACGAGTAATAATTTATTTTATTCTCTTAGTGTCTGCGTTGAAGTATTTATATTTACTAATTTTAGATATGGCCTCTATGAACAGAAGTTGAAAGTTCATAGCGACCTTTTACTTGTTATAAAATCATATTTGCGTTACATGTTTGACACCTTTCTTCTCTCCGGAGAATCTATTGGTTCTTTACTTTTCAACCCTAGACGTTCAAAGTTAACAGCCAACGTTGGTTGTGATTTTGCCATTCAAGCCTGAGTGTTAGGCGTGTTTGGTAAGTAGGGAAGGCACGAGTTAGATGAAAGCGTTTAGTTGGTACCTCTTAGCACCCAAATCGCAGTAATGTGCATAAATGTTAAAACAGATAGCAAATGACAATACAATTTATGGAATAAGATGTTTGATAATGTTAATCAGTAAAGAGATGCTATCATTAATTGCTCTAATAGTTTACTGCCAAATGGAGGACATCTACCCATTAGCAAAAATGAGTTAAAACTCCTCCACCCTCACGGATGTCTGCGGTGTCTCATACGCAATTCTGGATCTTGACTTCTTCACACCGGCTGTGAACCATAACTTATCAGACTTGTAGCCTTCAGCTGCCACACTTGTCAACTTAACCCACACTAGGACCTTTGTCTTCATCCCCTCTATACCCGTCAGCTTTCCCCTCATAAGGATTGCTTTCACTCGAGTTGCATACCTTAGTACACAAGAGTCCTTGAAGCTGACTTCACACACGGAAGGCAAGTATACGATCAGCTTTGCCTTTGATTCGTCAAATTCATAACAGGTCACGTTTTCAGGAAAGAGACCAGGAGGTAAATTGTACTCTCGAAGAAGATCTGGCAAAGTTTTCAGTGGCTTTCCTGCACGAAATACACAGGTATCTACTATGAACAGGCAATACACGACTTTCATGTTGCTATACAAGAGAATGAGCTCACATTTCAATCTTATTTTCAAAGACAAGTTTGTTGGAGGAGACTTAAACTAAGTAACCTCGTTCACAACAAATCTGGAACCAAAATCTAACAGCTGGAGTACACAATGCAAGAAAGACGAGGGGGAAAAAAAAAGGATAACAGCTTCTCCATACAATTTCAGTTTTAGAATAACTTTTTGCCTAAAATGCAAGGGAAATGGCCCTTTTTATGTGACAATGTAAAGAAAAGAGAGAATTTTCAGTACCATACAATACGAAACTGCTTAAAACATCTGTTGAGCAATCGAGTTAATAGCAAGCTGAGGCATGGTCTGTGATTCAGATATCTTTGTAGAATCTTCTTTTGTCAGTAAATGAAGCTTAGAAAACAATGTACAATGCAAAACATACTTATATTGTATAACAAATTAATAGACAAGTTCGGCAAAACCGAGAGCACTAGTTTTAAATTTTCAATTCATATCGGTATAAAACATGTAAAAACATCTTACCTTTGAGTTTGTTGAAAATCCATTTTGCCTTCTCTTCAAGCGTATTGGAAACCTTCTGCAACATGAGAAGGTTATTAGAACTTTTAGCATTATGTATGTAAGAACATATTTCACAAGAGCAAGCGGAGAAACAACCTTTTCGAGATAAGAATCATGGTTAAAACTCAAAATCTTACTCAACTTCGTGGATTCAACGGCCAATTGCCAAGAGTAATCCAATTAAAAAAAAAAAAACATAATATTAATATGACATACTTCCAATATGAATATTTTCATTCCTTTCCTCCCTTTTCCTTTCTTTTATCCTCAACCAACTTGGCTTTCTGAAATGATAATCACGTTACAACCAATCCTATAAGAAAATTGAGAGAGGCAACAAAATACGGAATTTAATCTCGAATCCTGAGATAACACCAGCAACTGCAAGAAGCCAACAGCCATCTCCAACATTACTAGAAGCACGTACATTTATGCTCGTCAATGTCCTCCTCATTTGGATTTGCCAAATCCAATTCCGTGTATTCCAAAACTCATGTCCATGGTCATTGCTTTCCCCGGAAAAATGATCCATTAGATCCAAAACAAATAAGCACAAGTTATGAAATGGGAAAAGTTGAACCCACCCGCATTATGCAAATCATGATTAAACCCAGACCAAAAAGAACACCAGACAAGAATCTGACTACCAAGAAAAGGCTAAAGGGGGAACAAATCACATAATTGAAGGAATCAAGAAAAACTACAAAATGCATTAAAGATAAAATCTTTATACTAACAGCTATGTCTTCAGTAATGTTAGAGAGCTCCTCCTTAGCTGTCTTTGAGATCCAAGACCCCCCTAGCTTCAAGCTACTAACTTTTGTTAATGCCTTTTCCATTCTCTCTCTAGTCTCTTAATTTATCACTAGAAATGAAGAAGAAGAACTGGATTTTTCTTCCTTGAAGTAGTAAACCAGACAGGTGAAGTGAAGTGAAAGGAGTGGCTCTCAAAAGGGAGGGGTCTGTTGAGAGAAAGCTGGCAGGCACATAAGGACAGCAAAAGCAGCTGTAACCTTCAAGAATAAGCGGCGCGTTTGTTACGCTTATTTATTTATTAAACATGGTTTCTTTTCAAATGCGAGGGTGTTGTTGTCAACTCAAGATGGGACACGGCTGATTTCCTGCGATGATTTGGATTTTTAACCGTTCGCTGTTTTCGAAAAGAATGTAATCTTAAAATGTCAAGTTTAACAAAATCGTTTTAGTTATTAAAATTTGTGTGAAAATTTGAATTTAACTTCAAATAGTATTTAAATAAATTATTTACTTCATAAAAAATTATAATTAATTTTTAAATAAATAGAACCACAAAATCTAATTAATATTGATGCTCTTTTTTTTTTTCCCAAATAAGAGACTCATATGTTATTGAGATAATAGTTAAATTGGTGTTCTAATTCATTTAATATGAAATATATAAAAGTCCCACAAAGTCTTATGGTAATAAAAGTTAACAAAAATTAGTAATTGTATTTAGTTAAAAATTAATTTAAATAGTTCTTATTTAAATACTAAACATATTATTTAAATTTAAATTTTAACAAAAACGTTCAAATTAAAATGAGCCTTACATAACTGGTTTAGGATAAAGAGTTGTTCTTTACAACACTAGGCAAATTCGAATCTTCTTAATAGTTAGAGATTATTTAATATTCTCAAAAGTTAAATGACATAAATATTTTGATCTTAAAAATGAAATATTAGTTATTATTATAATTGTCTCTCTTTTGAAAGATTAAAAAAAAACACTTCAAGAAAATAGTAGGGAATAATGTTGCAATATAAATTTGACCAGTACTTGTAAATTTCTCCATCGGATATCACTTTGTTAATACTAAATTGTTTACAACCAAAAGCAATCTGATTCAAGACCTTATAAATCTAACTATCCCCTCACCTTTAAGTGCATATTAGATTATGCTCATACCTTAAAATTTATTTTTTTCCATACTTGGATGGCAATTAATGAGTTCTGGAGTGCTATAATTAAATTGTGTAATTTTACAATATATTGGCAAAAGAATGCTTAAAGTTCACCCATAATTACTATAGTCTATTAATACAAACAGAAACATAGTGAGGCTTACCAGTTTAGGTCACTGCATTTTCCAGCTCAAAATTGGCAATTAGTCTTATAGGTCCCTGCAGTCCCAATTAGCCATTCTATCAACACTCCTTAAGCTGTAGCCATGGTTTTTTTTGTTTGTTTAAGAGCATTCATCTGAGAAACAGAAAATAAATAACGTGAAAGAAAATCCATATAAAACAAGCAAAAGGGAGAAAAAAAAACATGTTTAAGGAGGTCTACTTGTAAAATTCATAAACTTTCCACATAGCAAAGTCAAAATAGTCAATAATGTAACACTATAAGAAAATTACAAATTACTGATGGTAAAAATACCGTAGTTAATTAGTAGTGGAAAATCAATTTCTGTTGGTAACATTGTCTGGAAATTGCATTTTAAGGCAAACAAAATATCGGTCAGTAAAGGTGAAAGGAAATTATCTTGATAATTTTTTCGATGGAAGAGCGATATCTATTGGTAACTTAGGTGGGAATGCTTGGCGGCATAAACAAGCATTGGGGTGTACCATCGTTTATTTCTTGACTGTTTGCCCTTCTCTACATCCATCTCCCATTGTGTGCCATCGTTGTCGTCTTCGTTTAATCATCGGTTGAGGTAAGTGGTCCATCTTTGATTGTTTTTTAAGACGTCATTGGATTTTATTTTTTACTGGGTTTTGTGTACTGCTTTTATTATATAGGTTTTTATTTATGGTTTGATTGTATGGGTAATCATCGGCTTTTTGTTGAGAGCTAAGTTAAGGTACTAGTTTAATCATCGGTTGAGGTAAACATGGTATACATTGACATTTTGTAATGCATTATGCTTTCTTTACTGCCCATATGTCATGATAGTGATGATAGATTAATCCTACTTATTGTAATGTGAAGGTAGCAAATACTTATTACTAGTGATAAGAGAAAAATCCAATTTAGCAAAGTCCAAATGGAAATACATATTCTTTAAAAAGAACTTATTAAGTTTTTATAAGCCAAGTGAAAAGCAAAGATGATTACAAAATCATATTTTGTACATAATATGATTTTGTGTATTAAGATGTATGATGATTTTGTAAATAATATAGTTAGTTATTGCCCATATGAGATTGCTTCATTTATATGCATTCAAGGTATGCAGTGGGGACTTTACTACATCTTAAAAGGAATAAGACTTAAGATTTTAAAGACTTAGCAATTCATGCACATGATATAGAGTTAATATTATTATAATTAGTCAAAAAATGTTACCAATTCAAGAGCCTAAGAAGAATAACGAAAAAAGTGCACAGAGGGCACAAGTCTTCTCCAAATGAAAATAAACAAGTCATGACAATAAACAAGGCATTGTTTAAGTCCACTCTGAAAGGTAAAGTGAAGCAAGAAATAATGGTAACATCTTTAGTGAAAAGGAGGAAGAAATAATTCATTAAAGGATAAAGAGATGTTAGACAACCTTTTAGAAGCTAAACTCATTGATTTCCCTTAGATGAAAAAATAAGAGGAGGCAAATAAGGTGGATGATCCAAAGTACTACAAATATTATCAATTGGTCATTCATCCTATTAAACAATGCTTTGTCTTTAAGAACAAAATTATGGAGTTACAAAGAAATGCAGTAGTTTCCTTTAAGAATGAAGCTATAACATTCAACTTGAAAATTATTATAGAGTAAAAAATGGCATCCATTTATATGATTTCAACTATGGCATTAAGATCATTTGATATTATAGAGGTAACATATAGGTTAATTAAGTACAACAAGCTAATTGGAACTCCTCAAGTCTTTAAGGTTAAAAACCTACAAGATGATAGTTGGAAGAAGGATGGACTTTCATCACTCATGAGAAGTAAGAAAAGGATATCCCAATATTAGATTGGTTTGTAACATAATAAGATTTATGAAGAAGACAAGGAGAAATATGGATCAACAAATAGAAATCTAATATTAATTTCTAAAAAGCAAAGTAAGTCAAGCCATTCATTTTGAATGTGTTCAAGTTAAGAAGTAGCTTAGAACATATTATACAAAGATGATGAAGGTGAACAAATAGTAAAGTCAATGTGACATATGTAAAGGTAAGTTTAGAACCATAAGCAAATAAAGGAATTATTGCCAAGAACTTTGTTTCTCTGATGATGATCTCCTGTTAGGTTCCAAGCTATACAATTATGCAATCTTTATTCATGAAATAACTTGTAGCCAGATTGAAAACTTAAATGCAAGAGTGAGCATTAATTTTTATTTTTATTTTTAATTTTCATTTTAAAATAATTTTCCTACTTAGTTTTCTAAGTTGAGTTTCCCAATGTTTGAATTGAAACCCAAAATAAAGGTCATGTTTCTATTATTGTTATAAGTTAGTTACTCTATCTATATTTAGGTTAAAATCATACTGATACTTACTAAACATATGAATTAAAATTAATCTTACATAAATGAACAATAACAACAATGCTTAGTGAGAGTTTCATGCATATTTTACGTTATGCAAGTAAACTATACTTGTCTGCATTTTACCATTATTATGTGATAAATTACAATATACTTTTAAGTAATCATGCATTTCAATTTAATTTCAAATCTAAACTTAAGAACATTTGAGATCACACCTGGGCTCATTCTTCCTTTTAAAAGTTATTTTGTTATTTTAAATTCATGTTCTTGGATTTTCATAATTGAATTTATTTATATAGGATAATTGTAAGGTGATGGACTAAGCTTCCTAAGATTAAGAACATTAGTTTTCTTTGGCAAGTAAGATTGTTGACTTCTCCTTTTTCTACTTAGATTATAATGCATATTTAGTTTATTGGTATTTATGTCTTTGTTAATATTTCATAATATATTTAAATTTTGTGAATTTTTTGAATGATTCAAGGTTCAATACACTATATTCCTTTATGCATATTGATCTTTTAATAATATGCACCACAAGTTTGTAATAGAATTAATTGACCAATGCTACTGTCCTAGCCATTAAATGGTTAGCTTTTGTTTCTAATGAATGTTTTAGGTTATTTTAGGTATGAATAGCTTACATATGAATTATGGGAGTGATCTTAGGCATAATAGAGAGTTGTTAAGAGTTTTGAGAGGCAAGAGAGTGTATTTATTCATTACATAACATATATTAAGACTTTGATTATTGGTTTTATCATGAAAATTACTTTTTTAATTTGTATAATTACTACAATTAGGACAATTGCTTGTATAATTTGAAACAATGGATTTAATTTAGATTATATGAATAATTAACTATGTCATTTAGTCTTACTAATGCACTTAATATTTTTATGAAGTTAATGAATTAAGTAGTGTATATATATCAGTAGGTTATAGTTGTTTATTTCAATGCATAACAAATTCCTATAAAAGTATATTTATCATTTGATGCAAGTGGAATTTAAACATGTTAACTGGTTTATGCTTAGGATGTTTAAACATTAAATTGCTAATTTATTAGGACACATTTTAAAAGCGAGTGAAGTTGCCTATTTTTTATAACATCTTGTTACATTGTGAAATGCATTATTAAGACTTGCACTCCTATGTGTGTGGGGCCTTTTTAATGATACATGTCCTTTTGAATTTGATACATACTATATAATTTATCTTTAATTCTTATTTAAGCACTATTGATCTATATAAAATTAGTGAACATTCAAATGAAATTCAAGTTATGCAACTACTATGAGTTAAATTTATAAAACCCCTTAAATTTACAATGTCTAGAACATTAGTGGTGCCATCGTAGTATATGTCACAATGGTCCTATATGTTGAATTGATGTATTACACACTTTTTATGTTTGATGATTATTATTTCCATGCAAGATCAATCTCAAAGTACCAATATGGAGAATAGGAGAAAACCATTGTTCTTGAAGGAAATGAAAAAATTATGAAAAGTTTAAATTCTTGTCTTCTATGGAACTTTGGAGATCATAATTAATCAAATACATTATTGCTAGATGATTCACAACATAAGCCTTTACGTAATATATCTAGCATATAAATTTACTATTTACCTTTTATCTTTATTATAGGTGTATAATTGCTTTCTTTGTTTCATGATTTTACACCTTCCTATTTATATGTCTAACCTCTCTTTTTTTAATGTAGGGAGTTGAAATGTTTCCTCACTCGTACTGATATTAAGATAATAACAATTCTACCTTATGTGAGATACTCTAATGATTGTTATTTCTCTATTATTAAGTTAATACTATTTATCTACTTATAAGTGCTTTAATCTTATCTTGTTTCTTTATTCTTATATATATATATATGATTGATTTAGGCA
>JANIPM010000003.1:29696393-29706906 GCA_027478405.1 Erythroxylum cassinoides
TCGTTAGAATATGAGGAACAAATGTTCTTAAGAAGCCGATCTGAAATTCCTGTTGCAAGTCTCCCAATTTGTGGTCGGTATGTTGTCGGTTTTGGGTCCTCTATGCTTATGTGTGCTTGTGTGTTTCCGAATGTTGGGCCTCGGAGACGGGGTCCAACAACTGTACCAAAAAAATTCTGCATCAGCATTGGTATACTATTCATAAGTTTGATCTGAGGTCATAGATTTTCCTGTAAGAAGAACTTAATCATTTGAGGTTTCTTATGCCAAGTTCAATAATATTTATTTTTATATTTGTATACTTTTAGTTGAACAAATCTTCAACATTCTTATCATAGAAAGTAGTGTATATAAGATATAGAATTCTTTTAGAATATCTTTATAAACTTATATCTTTTAGGTATTATTTGTAATCAAGTTTAATTTCATTTAAGCTATTAAAATTTAACTTTTATCATTTCCATTTGCTAATCATGTTTTGGAAACAATGATAACAATTTTAAAACTTAAGCCAAACATTAAAGTAAAAAAGGTTCATGATTCAAAATTTAAACCGATATTAGATCATATATTAAATTCATAAAGATTAAATTAAAATAAATAATATCTTTATTATATAAAATCACAATATAATTCTATAAAAGTGAACTAACATTCAATTCATAATTTAAAGCTAATAATTTAAATTAAGATTGAATTAAATATGAACTAATTTTTTGTAATCGTAGGAAATAATATAATTAATATATACAATAAAATTAACATTTTTATAACATGTAAGATTCAAAAAAATAATATGGCATATTCTATCATATTTTTGGTAACTAGTATGATAATCATAAGTATTATGGAGAAAATGTATCATCAATGCACATATTAAAGGAAAAGACCATTCTTCAGTAATGAAAGTTATAACTAATAACTAGTTAGGAGTTGCTTTTATGAAAAAATATATTTAAAAAGATATTTAGAAAGGTAAAATTTTGATATAATCAAATAAAAAGAAAAAAGTTACATTCTAAACTATATAAGGGCATTGAAGAACATATGATTTAGTAGTTAATAACGTTATCAAATGTTTCATCTAGTTACCATCTCAATACTGATTTTAGTATTGATCCATTTAGCTATGATAGTTCTTTAATCCAAGCTAAGTACTTTAGCTTAATGATTGAAGGTTTTTTTAGTTGTCTTATAAGCATATGATGTTCCTTCTCTCTATAAGTTATTTATGTAGTAAGTAAATGCAAGCTTAAGTACTTTGTAACCTCCTTTAAATTGGTATTTTACTATGTTTACCCAATTTACTATCCTTAACCACCAAGCTTCATTATAGAATGTTACACAAGCCTTGAATTTGATTCTATAGTTGTGAAGAGTAGTTACATTAGAAGAAAAGGTGGTTCAAAGTTTCTAGTTTTTCCCTGCTGAGAGTATAATATATGATGTGAGTGTTACCTCTATATATGTCCACTATTCATAGCTTTGCTTTATTACTAATTAGGGAATAAATGAAGTGTCAAGAAGATTTTTGCTTTGGTAGACTAGAATTTTTTGGAGAACGCTTTGTAGCTTTAATTTGTAGATATTCGAACATAATTTGTTGGTGAATTATCTTTAATCAAGACTTAGCCAGATCAGAGAGTTTTAAGACTTTGGTTTAAATTTGAACATTGGTACATTTGATATTATAGATGACAATCCTCTTAAATTACACCACTAATGTCCTCCTTGTGTAAGATGTTCACTTTTTTTGTCTCTAAAAGAGTATGCTTTAAAAAGTTAAACATGGTAGTTTATGTAGTGGTCTTTGTTTTTTTTTTAGTTATTGAAGTATAACCAATTTGTTTCTCTATTACCTATCAAGCTTTTCATCTCATAGCGTATAGAGACTCTCAGTTGGCATTTATAGGAGAGTCCATAAGGTGTCAATTTATGGTCTAATATTCTAGAAGTTGTTTCTTTTAAGAAACTAATTGTTCATTCATTGAACCCATAGTGACTCCTTATCAACGAAAAATTTCCAAATTCTTTTTGTTAAGAGCATTTTGTTTATAGCTTTGATTGAGGTGATCATTAATTCCCCTTCTTCTTTTGTTACACATGCTTCAACCCACTTGATTTAGCATTAGCTGTCTTTTTTACTTCTCTAGTTCTTTATAGCCTTTATTAAGTTCTACAAAAGAAAAATATATAAACTCCAATAGATAAGTAGGTTGCTTATCACTAATATGATTGGTTGTAATCTCCTTATATAGAAAAGTTTTTGAAGTGTTATCTACCTATCCTTTTATGAATATAGTCAAATAATGGTTGACAATCTTTAAGTGAGACTCTCTTTGTTGAGTGGGGATGCCTAGGTACTTGAATGATAGGTGTTGAAGCTTAAATCTTAAAATTCTGTCTAGTTGATTCGTTAGATTAAGGTTTGCTACTGAAACATAGATACGACTCTTATTGTAATTGAATTAGAGGTTTAAGAGTTTATTGAATCTATACAATATATTGACCAAAATTTTAACTAATTTAGTGTCAACATAATAAGTAGAATAAAGTCATCTACAAATGATAGATCATATAATCCAAGCTTTTTAAATTATCAATAGAATTTGAAATTACCCTTTTACTCAATATTGTAAGCTATAAGCCTTATGGGTGCCTCCATAAAAATTATAAATAGATGCAGAGAAAGATGGTCACTTTTATTGAGTCCTTTTTCTCTTTTGAAGACCTTGAGTCCCTATTCACCAATATATTTTATAATGTTGATGTTATACATTGCTTTAGCAATATAATGTCTTGATATGAAAATTCAAAAGCTTTTTAAAGTATCAAATAAAAAACTTTCAACTGATGGAATCAAAGGCCTTTTGGAAATACATTTGCATCTCATAATTATTATTTACGTTATTGTAGTAATTTTCGAATAACTCTTATGCTAAGAGAGTATTATCCCCAATGCTTCTTCCTTAGACAAATATTTCTTAACTAGAACTGATGAATGAGTTTGGAACTAATTTTAGTCAAGAATCTAACAACTTATAGATGATATATATTATATTAAAACACAATCTAAGTTTGTACTCTTTTAGATATTATATTAAAACACACTCTAAGTTTGTACTCTTTTAAGGAAAAGGAGTTAAGTATTTTGGGGATGAGATAATCATAGATCTTGTTAATCTACCTTGGAACATGTCTTTTGGTGACTATATATCCATTCAAAATTTTTGAAAAAAGTGAGTATCAAGTCCATCTGGCCTTGATACTTTGTTTACATTTAGGCTAAAGAGTGCTTTCTCTATATTAGTTCTGAAGAAAGTGTTGGTTAAAGTCTCTGTTTGTTCCTTAGAAATTCATTTAGGCATGAATGATCTAAGAACCTATACAGAAGAAAGACTTTTAACATATTTACATATGGTGTTTATGAATTAATAATTAAGTGATCCTTTTTAGCTCATCTTGTTACCATTTGATTGATTCATCAGAGTCAAGTAATGCAGATACTTTATTGGGATTCCTTTTGATTAAGAACATATTATGAAAATATTTTATGTTTCTTTCCTCATCTTTTAACCATTACACTTTTGATTTATGTCTAGTTATATAATGAAGAATCTTTAGAGCTTGAATATAATAACCTAATGCTTGTCTTTCCTTTAATTTTAATTTATCATCACCAAGTTTTGCATATAGTTTGGTTTGTGCTGGTATATAGTTGCTTTTTTCTCTTAAATAGTCACTCTAGTGTAGTTAAAGTTTATGTTGTTCAAATTTTTAAGTTCTTGGATTGCTTGAAATTTTTTCATGCATTTAAAGATCATAAATCCCTCTGTATTAATAAGATGCTCAACTCTTTATTTATAATATAAGCATAATATATAAGTTTAGCTACTCTTTATTTATAATATAAGCATAATATATAAGTTTATCAACTTTCTCGTTAGATATTTGAATGAAAAATTCTTGGTCAATGACATCTCTTCACAAGCTATCCAAGGCAAGCTCCTTTTGGAAGTTAACTATTTCATTAACATGTTTACGTTAATTGTAAATAATATAATAATATTGTCAACTCTTAGCCCAAATTAAAGGTCATATGATTCTTAAGAAAAATTCATTAAGAAAAACAAAGTCTTTTTTAAAGAAAGTATTACTCTAATTTAAAATATATATTATGAAACCAATATTTAGAATTAGGATTGTTGCTATCAATTCATCTTTTTCTTATGACATGGAATTCCATTTCTAATCTATTTTTTAGCTTTTGAAATGTACCTTTAACTTAATTCTAATATAGGAGGGAAGAATTATAATACTAAATTAACTAGATTTACTGTATTGTATTGTAACATATTATAGGTGTAAATAACTTTAATTTTGTTGTCATTTAAACTGGAATTGACCTTACCGTCAACAAGTCAATGAAAATTTAAAAAATCCATAAAGCATCACTATAAAGTTGAATGGTTATAAAAATGCAAACACAAAGTTTACCTTTATGGTTTTGTTTTTATAGAGAATGTTGGGAAGTATCAGAATTTAAATGACAAGGAAAATATGCTCTTTTCAACCTAGCTTAGATTAGGAAATCCTAATAAAATATAAAAAAATTTTGGTAAGGCTAACGGTGTATGATACAGGAGAGAATGTTTAACATAAAAATATACATAAATCAAATACTTAAGAGATAAAGAAATGTTGACGTCTTTAAAGAAGTCTAAATAAAGGGACCAATGAAAATTTTGTGTTTTTTAATTTGTGAACAAACAACTTATAGTTTAATGAATGGACTAGTTTATAAATTAGCATATTGGTTTTAATATGTAAATTTTTTACTAGTAACTATATTAGAAATTGTCTGATTCATCAAGTGTGTCATTCTTGTTTGATATTTTAAACATTCACAATAACAATTTTCATATAGTGATAAACCCAAAGCTACGATTAAGATTCAAGAGGTAACATAAATCTAATATTGATGTCAAATTAATAAATGCATTGCAATAAGATGATTACAATTAGTCATTACAAATAGTGATTACAAAAAGTCATTCCTTTTATTTCCCCTTAAAAAAAAGTCATTCCTTTTTTAGGCATTGTAATAAAGCCTTAAATTACGTTAAGATCTTATAATCATATTGTAGTTGATTGATTTCTTTCGTATAAATATTACTTAGGTTAACACTAAAATTAGTTTAAAATGATGCTCTAAGACATCATAATCAACATCAAATTCAAACAACTTTTTTGTAGTTTTGTAGATGATAATAGCTTATTTATCACATCATTTCTCTTTTTAGTGAATTTTCACCATGTCATATCTAAAATGTACGTATGCATAAAACATGCAACATATATGAAATAATCTTGAAATAGGTGAAAACCTACCTTAAATCACTCACATCTGTAGACCATTCTTCTTAAGTTGAACTTGACCTAATTTTTTTTAATGATGTCTAGATTTCACATTGGGAATAATGCAAGTCTTCAATAACATTGTTGTGTATTAAGCTTGAACATATGTTAGTGTCTACAATTTTCTAGTTAAACTCAACAAATTTTAAAAAGATAGGAATAATTGACAAATAGGATTTAATTCAAGTTAGAAATATAAAGAATAAAAGGATTCTAAGATAATATGAAACATTTAGTTCATCAACCTTTATGCTTATAGAAGCAACATAATATTAAAGAGTTTTTTACTTACCTAAATTGGTTACATAATTTCCTTTCATTTCCTCCAAATTCAGAGCTTGTTTTACTTTCATGTGACAAATTCTTCCTAAATTAATGTACAATAATTGAATTCATGCATGCTTAAAGTAAACTACAAATTGAGAAAATTATTGTATGATAAGTAGAAGTCATTACTACTATAATTGTTCATAAATAAAATGAATATTGTTATTGAATCACATATGATTAACACAACTCTAAGGTTAACAACTAAAAGAACTTTTCAAAATTTACTTACATGGAAAATAAAAGAAGAGAAAATGTATAATATAGTCATTAAATGACATCCAAATTCCTTTAATTAGTATTTTTCCATTATTACCACTAACTATTCATATCCAATTGTGATGAAATCTTTGATTTAAGAATAAATAAATTCTTCTAATAGGGTTTATATCACCAATTAGGGGTTTATAAGTTAGGATGGAAATGATAGGATTAGATTTTGTTGTTATTAAGTCAAGTTGGGAACATCGTCATTTAGGCAATAGTGGGTCATTAGAAAATCTTTATAAGAAATGTTGACAAAACAATTGGTCCTTTCTTAAAAATTTACCATATTATAGCATTTTTTAATATAATAATTTTAAGAAGAATGAAATTAAAAAAGATAGAATTTTAAAAAATTAGTACAAAAAAGGAATAAAATGTATATGCCTGAAGCTAGTAATTGAGTGAAGGATAAGATTTTTTAATTTAATAGTTAACCTTCTGAAAATTTTAATTTAGTGACCAAGCTTTTAAAATCCATATAACTCAGTTCAAAATGTGTTCATCAATTATTCATGTATATGATTAACAAAATACAATTTTTAACTTGACATTTGGAAATCCATACCACTCATATCTTTGGACTCAAAGTCTTCGGTGATATGCACAACCCACAACACCAAAAACTTGCTCTAACCTTAAATCTTTTTGTAAACTCATAAGATCATACACCATCTGTTGGCCTTGAAAAACAATTCCATATGTCAAAACTATAGTTATCACCCTTGCAACTTAAAGATTCACCTTAAACCTATTGTAGAAGTACTCCATAATGATGTTATCAATTGTTAACTTTTAACAAAATGAGAAACCATATAATAAACCTAGAATCCATCCTCGACATTAAGAAGAACTTGAAAAAGGTTATTTATCTTCCTTTTTTTTAGACTCCCTTTATAATCTCCATAATTTCCATTTTGTAATTCTTATTCATAAATAATAATTAGTATCATTGTCACAACTTTAAAGACTACAAGAACAATAAAAGAGACCCTTTGAGTAGTGTTCAAAGGGATGTTAAAAAATAGAATGAGTCCATTTATATGAGACATAACTACCACATCAAATCCTAATTTCTCCCAACCAATGGTGGCATCATTTGTAAGCCCAATAACACACCCTAATAAGATTGACCTTATCCAAAACTTTAGACACAAAGTTAACCAAAAATAATGAACAAGGATAAATGAAAAAGAAAATTAGACAAAAATAGTACACAAGACGATCAAAGTAGTAATGAGAGAGAGGGGTAAAGGTAAGATGTGTACCGACAATGTCGCAAACATGTTCCATGGTAAGATAGGAAATGATGGAGCTAACAAAAGAGGTGATACTAACAGCTATATCAATGTTGGTGAGGTTAAGGTTATGGTAAAAGGCAACCAAAAGTGGAGATATTGAGAAGATGGATAAGAAGCACACACATATTTTAAAGTTAGTTCTCTTAATAACATCTTTATTGTGATGTTCAATTTCAATGAGCTTGTATAGTTGGGAAACAAATTTAGGGTTTGTTGAGTTGGATGGATTACTTTGGATCCAAAGTCATGTGAGTGTCCATATGTTCATCAAAAGTTATGTAGATATTCAATTTTCAAGTCAAAAGTATGTCATGTTAATCATATTAAAAATAACTAACAAAGACAATATTTTGACTTAGGTTATTTAGTCATTGAATTGAAATTTTTAAAAACTTGGCACTGAATTGAAAAAAATTATAAAATTTTTCACATTTTAAAATTTGTTATCCCTTAGAAATGGTTAAAAACATGAGTCTCGTCTACTATTTAACATTTTAAATTAATACTCTCTAAAATTTAATATTATCGAAAAAACTTCGTATGCTTTTAAAATTTTCATAACTTATATTAAAATAATTAATAGCAAGGCATGTGTAGTAGTAGGAGTAAACGTGGACTAATGAGAAGTTACTGATATGAGTGGTTTATCTTTATCCAACTCAAATTACTTAACTTATAGTCCTTCTAAAATTTACAGCCATGTTATCTCTTATGTACAATTTTTAACCTAATAATCATAATCATTTCCTCTTATAAACAAGATTAGCATAACTATATCATCAATTCTTTATTGGCCTACATATGTTCATACTAGTTGTGTGTTCCTCGTTGGTTACACTTTTGATCATTTTAAAATTTAGATTTTATTAAAAATGTTATAGGAGAGTTTTGTTCCTTTAACCATTGAAAAACATCCTCCAAAATTAAAAGTAAATTTATAGATTTAATTTTATATTAATAAGTTTAAGTTACTACTTACACTATTAAAAATTTGTTCATTAACTTATACTAAAAACTTTAACTTATCATCATTTAATTATTTTTAAAATGCATCCAAGGATGTTTTATGATAAACATTATTTCTTCAAAGCAATCATATTTTTGATTCTATAATTTTAAGATTTTTCTTATTTAATTCTTACAATATAAAATATTTTTATTACATTCCTTCATCTTAATGTTTCCACTTAATCAATTGTATTTGCTGATATCCTTATTTCCTTTATCAAGGACAAGTTTCCAATCAACATGCTGGTAGGTCTAGTGAAATAGTTGAGTCAAATGAGATAGAGAAAACTTTGTTCTCATTAAACCCCAACAAGGCACCAGGTTCGGATGGGCTCAATGCTTCGTTTTTCAAAGGACATAAAGTCAAGTAAGGACTACATTTAATGATTTTGTCAAAGAATTCTTTGGGAAGGGGAGAATGATATTAGTACTTAAAAAGACTTATGAGTACCTACTCTAAGCTCAATGAAAGACTATCACCTAATTTTATGTTTTAATACAATTTATAAGGCGATTGAAAAGATTTCAGTTTAAAAAATGAGATCAATCCTACATTAGATTGTTGAATCACCAAGGTGCATTCATAAAAGGGAAAGTCATAGCAGATAACAAAATCTTAGTGTAGGAGTTTCTCAAGAACTATAATATAAAGAATTCTAGTAAGAATTGTGTGATCAAAATAGATCTCCACAAAGTATATGACTCTATCGATTGGTCTTTCCTTTTGAATACAATAACAACATTTGGTTTTCTCAATAGGTTTATACTATGGATCCAACATTGTGTGACAACTATCTCTTATGCCATTCTTGACAATAAGGAATCGACTAAGCTAGTAAAGAGAGAAAAAGGGATCATACAGGGAGACCCATTATATCCCTACCTTGTTTCCTTGATCATGGCAGTATTAGTAAGGCTAATCATACATGTTATTAATAGTCACTATGGTTTCAAATTTCACTCCAAATATAAAAAAATAAAAATAGTACATTTCTCATTTGTTGATGACTTGATATTGTTCTCCAAACCTGATCCCAACTCTACCAACATGCTAATGGCAACAATGAATAGCTTTAAGCTCCTCTCTAGGCTAAGAATAAACAAGCGAAAAAGCTCTCTCTATATGGCAAGTAGTGCAAAAGAGCTTGAAGGTTAGCTAGCGAGCATAACTGGGATCTCAGTGGCTAAACCTCCTTTCAGATACGTTGGAATACCTATTACTAATAGAAGACCTACAAGTGACGATTTCAAACCCATATTGGAGAATCAAACTCAGGATATAAAGTTAGAGCTCTTAATGCCTATTTGTAGCACGCACAATATAACTTATCAAGTCAATTCTCAATAATTTATATGTTTACTGGTGCTCTTATCTATGACTTCCTAAGAACATATCTAAATAGATTAAACATATATTAAGAAGTTTTCTTTGAAAAGGAAGCACGAATGGGAGATACATGGCCAAGGTTAAATAGAGTGATGCTTGTAAAGATCTTCATGAAGGAGGTTTATGAATTGTTTTAGTTAAAACCATGAATATGACACTAATGCTGAAAAGGGAACGAAGGTTACTAGTGGATAAGAACTCCATATGGGTTAAATGGATACATAAAATTTATCCAAAACAACATAATATTTGGGTGTTTAACGCCAAGGAGAGTAGTTCATGGACTTTTCTCAACATTTTTTGACTTAAACAGAAGTTCAAGGAGCACTTTGAAAATAAAGTGGAATGGAAAGACACTTCCTTCTGGTTTGACAGATGGACGAAATTGGGCCCTCTCTATCAAATTATGGAGTTTAACAACTTGAAAAATTCAATCTCTGAACATAACTCAGTTTAGCATGTACTGGCCTTACATACTAAACAAATTAGAAAACTAAGTTGTTCAACATATGTTTTAGCTAGATTCGCTAATAGTGATGAAGAATAACTGTTGGGCCCGAGTCCCGGAATTCTAAACCTGAGGCGACCCCTTGGGCTGCGCCCACGTCGGTTACCCGAACCGTCAGACCCGATCCCAACATTCGCACAAAATCGATTTCGCACATGCCATTCATACACAATATCATACTCAATCATTCGAATAAAACACCCCAAAACTCGAGGTTACATGTCATAATAGTCTCAAAATGCAATTCAACAAATATACGCAGTCATGCATAAAACAAATATCTCAAAATCCAAAATACAT
>JANIPM010000003.1:29918433-29933313 GCA_027478405.1 Erythroxylum cassinoides
TATTTTTATGTTGTCAAAGAGTTTATTGTATAAAGCTCTTTCAGAAAATTTATTTTTTAAATGACAGCCAAGCAATCAACTAACTTCTTAGAAAAGCTCTTTTTAAAAGAGTTCTACTAATAAAAGCTTTATTAACAAAAATTCTACTGATATAAGCTCATCCAAATAGACACTAAAATAAATCAGAATTGCAGAGGAAACAGTAACACTTGAAAATAACTCGAAGCTATTCCTTTCTCCATTTTGTAATTAATAAATTTTCATTTCCCGGTTTTGATAAAAACTCAAAATCTTCGTACGATTTTTATCGACGAGAAAAGAAGCAAAATTGTTGGAAATATAAAATCTTTTCAGGAATCACTGCTGGAGACTGACCTAGTCAGGCATTTCAGATTTAAGCCTTGTTGCGTTTTAGAATTCCATAAATCTCTAAGCCCAAGTCTTGTCGGGAAATTAACTACTTGAGAACGAGTGGTGTCAGTGGTGTAGGACCACCTTGCTTATTGATTTACCTTTAACCCGGAAGAGATATTTATAATACCATAATCAGATTTTATGTGCTTTAACCAACATTTTGCCCCCTATGATCCTGTGCACCTCAAACAGTAACCTAAGCCTTATAGTTATATATAGATAGTATAATGAATCAAAATAATGGAGTCTTTTGTTGTAGCTGATCGTTTCATATAATCATGACCTTGTTTCCAAAATTATGTTGAATAATGATGTACATCTTATTTGAGCAAAATCTTCCGTCATCAATTCTTGCTAATAATGAATCTTTAGTTAGATACATATTTTTAGGAGAGCTAAAGATTAAAGATACATCCAAAATTTTATTTCTCTGTCGTTAAAAAAAAAATTGATCCAAATACAGAAAAGAAAGGTTACTTATTAAATTTTGGATAATAAAAACACTATTAAATAGCAGTTTATCAACTAACTAAATTCTGATTAACTAGCATCTTGAGAACAGCCTTCTGCTGGTAAACGATCAGGGCAATATATTGACCCGAGTCGTGGATCATGACTTAATTTGACTACGGCCTCCTAATTAGTGTGTCCTGCAATTTCCTTACAGGGATCTTAGCAATTGTTTCATTCTAGGTATCTGTCCTGAGAACCAGATAAACCAAATACTGCCAGAACATTATCTGTCCGATAAGTAAGAAAGAGGAACGAATGGGTGTCTTTCTATGGCATGACGAGAGCTATTCCGTTTCGCCATGCATGTGACACAGCCCTTACAAAGTGACAACATAGGTTATAACAATAACTGATACGTCCACTTATTGACAATGATTTTGTGTACAAGCAAACCCCACCTTAATTGGTGCATCAATTAATACACAACGCAAGCCATGGTCCGTGTATGGAACTAATTTCCTGACTTTGCTGTCTGCGTATAACACTGACCAGTTCGTGAATCAGAAATTTTTTTCTTAACACAAACTTGGCGTGATGTTTCACATCCTTTTATTGGAAAGTTCCAATTTCAGGACATCTACCTTCGGCTTTGCGGCTATGCATTTATTTTTTCAATGGAGGCCAAGGGACAAATGTAAAACGGATCCTGCAACAGCTGCCACCGCCTTCTTATTCGGCGCCAACGAGTCCAAGTCCAAAGGATTAATCTGCTGTTGTTGGAATTTTGTTAGTCGTACAACATTTTTCATTAGGCCCGTTCTATAAATCAATTTGATATATTGTGATTATTTGGCCAAATAACAAGTATCTAATAAGTTAATTATGTGAAAGCAATAAAGTGGAGGTTGGAAATAAAATGCAGTACAGCGTTGTTAAAAGTTGTAAAAGTTAGAAGATCAAAGTCATACTGTTATGTTATGAGTGAGATAGCATTGAAGTGCTGTCAGCTTTATTCACATTTCTTGTGATAGAATCCTGGTAAAAATGTAATGCACGTAAAAAAGAGGATGTCCAAAGTGAAATGATTGCATCATGAACCCAAAATCAAACGGCTCACATTACATTCAAAGTCAATCAACTTCAGAAAAGTCTCGTAAAAACCCCTTCACAGTGGGACCGATCCTCGAGTTCAACTAAATCTTTCCTCCCTCCGTAAGCGTAAGCGTAGGCGTAACCTTCACATATTTTCCCCGATAGTGACGAGTGGAGGATTTCGGGGACGACCTTTTAAGTCCAGCCTTTCACAAAAGAAAACAAATCTCTCTTCTGAGTCTTAAAAATGATTAAAACTTGGTTGACTCGCAAGTTGCCACAGGTGAGGTGTGATTCGCAATTTTCTTTTTCTCTGATTTATTAGTTGATTGTGACATGTCACATATCAACCAGTCCACTAATCTTTATGACAACCGATTCTTTGACATCCCCTATTTGTACCACTAATGTGGTGGCACCCAGGCGGCAGCAGCGGTCATCCTACGGTTGCATAGGTTCTTTTGACCCCAAACTCAACAACTTAGTTACCCGTGTTAGTAATTAAGCTTCTTTAATTTGATCAACAAGCTTAAGGTTTATAAGTGAAACATGCACCTTTCCTTCTTGAATATTCATTTTAGTCGTTTTTTTAATTAAAAAAAGTAAACTTTGATCTGAGCTTCTAACTCATCACTCATAGTGTTAACCATTAAAAATATAGGTCAACGACCCTAATCACTAACTGTGTACCAGAAGATAATGAATAAAAACAAAATGGCGTTTAAAAACTATTTACTTTAAAAGATTTAGAGAAGTTGTTAAATAAATTATTTATGGAGTACCCGTATACATATATATATATATATTTGGCTAGGCTAGTACGAGTTTCTAATTGACTTCATCAATCCAGATATTTATTTTCAGTTCATCAATCTAGATTTATGTACTATATATATATATTTTTTTTCAGTTGACTATACAACAAAGTCGTACAAGGCAACATACGTATTTGCTTAAGTAGAAAGGACTACAAGCACCAGAGACAAAGGAATCTATCTGCAAATATGTGAACCTTGTTTTTGCCTCCTCTTGCCAGGGCAAAGCTTCTTGGACTTGGAGTCGCCCTCAAGTTTCACAATGCCCCTACTATAGTATAGGGTGAGAGTTTCGTGGTTATGTGATTTGGAGGTGATGAGACGACTTGAATGTCTTGCATGGATCCATAGTGCCCCTTTCCCACATCAGGTTCACATCTTTTCTGTGCTCACAAATCACAACTTCTACTGTATTTTATGCCTGCATTGGAATTGGTGTAAAAATATTTACCTAGTTATAAAAAATCAAACTTTCTTCTGCGGCTTCCCGCTCTCAGTCGGACAACCTTATCGTCATAGGTATCCTGGATCTCCTTAACCGAAACTGGTCTGTTGTTCATCGGCATATGTACCGAGAGAGTAACAGATGAGCAGACTGGCTCGCTACCCAGGTCGATCCTACCGTTCTTGGTATCACTTATTTTAATGTTACACCTTTAGGATGCCTTAATTTCTTTCTAGAAGATCAATCGGGCCGCTGTTTCTCTCGATTCATTTAGCACCATGTGTACTTTTTTCCTTTATACTAAAAAAAAGGAAAACATAAAGTTAAGAATGATGTTTTTTTTAGTTGCCCACGAGGTGTCCTAGGAGGATCTCAATTATGAGAAGACACCTTTAAGTTATCCATTCTCAGACTAATTCCCGCTCAAGCCGGATAGGTCTCTTGCGGGAGACAAAGCTTTAGCTCTAAGTTTTAAACAGCTGCATACATGAAGACGGTTCGAACCTATGATCTCGCTTAAACCAGAAGAACCCTTACCAATTCACCTGTAACTTGGGGTTAACTAAGAATGATGTTAATAAAAGAAACTATCCAGAATTCATGACTACTGGTTAGAAGTAAAAATGTAATGTTTTGTTAATACTTTTATAAAGAGGAGAAGTGCTTCTCTCGTCTTTTGCCTTTTCCTTTCTGTGGTGGGCGTGGGTTTTCCATGATTCTCTTGCTCAATCGTGAAAAAAATAAAATAAAAGAAGATGATTGCCCAACTGGCTATCTACTCTTTTGTGTCTTGCGATGCTAATAAAAAGGTGATTAGTTTTTCATCACCCATTAACACATTCCAATTTGAGCTGAAAAGGTTGCACCAGATCTCATCTTTGATGTTGCTGCCAAGAGAAGAATGAGATGAGAAAGAAAAGAAAATCCAATCTCGTCAATCTAACCCACCCAGAAGGGCATTTATAATTTAACCCAAAACCTCATCCTCCAAACAGTTTCTGGGACCCACCAATTGTTTGCTGCTTTAGTTTACTTTACCCAGCTCGAATGGAAATAGAAATACATTAACACAACTGACTAGAACTATACATACCAGGTAATAGCATTCTGAGTCTGTAGCACTACATCATTCGAAAAGATTCTAACCTACCTATAATAAACTAGATTTAAAAGGTTTGACGAAAGAGACATATAAAAAATACTGTATATCTAATTATACTATATTACTTTTCAGTTTTTTTTTTTCTCATCCTAACTAATCAACCACCTCTTAAGAATTATAATAATAATAATATAAATATAACTTTCTTAGAAGATGAGAGTAAATTAGATACTAATGTGCATAATTGGTGAAAACAAAGAAAGAAGCAAGGAAGGTGGAGAGAATCTAGAAAATGCCTCACTTCTAATCAAATCCTCAAAAATCACCAGAAACGAAATACGAACCAAATGAGTAGTAGTACTATAAATGTATGGCAACAAAAAGATAAAAGAGAGAGAGTGAAGAGAAAAGTCTGAGAATAAAAAGAGACCGGATGTTGACGAATTTCATGTCACTGTTCATAGAAGGTCGTTTGTTTGTGTAAAGAACTAAAGATTTCTTATCTGGGATCTCTCTCCCTCTTTCTCTCTCTAACGTAACATTAATAAAATTACAATCTTTCTTTCTCTCTCTCTCTCTCTAATGTAAACCTCTATTCTCTCCTTATTTTACCCTTTTCGTTGCTGGTGTTGTTGTGTGAGGGGTAGAGTGTCCCCCAACAGATCAAAATCCCCTCTTGTTCAATTAGGAGACGATCTGAGCGCTTTTAATAGAGTTGGAATAACACCCACCTTCGTGTTTAATGTGGTGCCGGTGTTTTTTTTAGCTTATTTTGTCTGTGTTTTCTGTGTACTGGCAATCCTCCGAAACTTTTTGAATTTTGTCCTTGGATCTGAAAGTAGCTGTTAAATGATTGAATCCCTGGGGGCTTCTTGAGGAAACGGAGATAAGAGAATGTGGGTCTGAGGTAATATTTACTTTTTACTTCGTGGTTAATCTTATTTTTTAGTTTTTCATTTTTGGCGATTTTTTAATGGGTCTTATGCTCTTTTTAATCCTTTTAATTCTCTGCTTGTTCATTGAGTTCCAAACTTTTTAAAAAAATTAATTTGTCGCTTTTTGCGATCAAGTTACAGTTCCATTTTGGCTTGCTTTCTGGATAGGAATTGCACATATTTGCTTCACTGCATTTTTCATTTCCATTGAGCACAATTAGATTAACTTTTATTTTTGTAATGGTTCTCATGATATTACGAATTATGTATGGTAAGTTCTGCTGATTTCTGATCAGTTTTCTTTGTTTAGATGGTAGGTCTATGAGATCTATTCTATTCATTTTTAGGACTCGTACAGTCTTAATTTTTCGTTAGGATGATTGGAGGACAGTATGCGATGAATTTTCCTGGCTGTTCAGTGGGTTCCATTACGTTTCCTTTGTCTTTCATAACACTCCATCTGGCGTTTCTTGGAAGTACAGTATCAATCTATCGTTTATTGGAGCTTTTAAGAGATTATGGTGATAATTGATGTTGTCTTGCTTCTATAACTTGGTAATATGCCTCTAATCTTACAGTTACTTTTAACTATGTTAGCTGAGATTATAGCTACAGGACAATGGCAGGAAGATTTTATACTTCTGGCTAAATGTTGCATTCATTTTAGCTTAGATTGAAGAGACTTACTACTGAATACAATCCTATATTTCTACCTAAATGTTGCATACATTTTAACTTAGATTGAAGAGACTTACTATTGAATAAAATCCTATAAAGATTCATCCTTGAAGATTGATGATACTTCTGATTCTCCACCAATAAATGCTTTAGAATATGGTGAATCGATTCCTTAAAATATGCTTTGTGGTGAATTCTTTTTCATTTCAAAAGTTATAAATGCCATCAAGTGAAGAAGATAACATTATGTCTCTTTCAGTAGGAGACTAAGAGCATTAGATTTGCCACTCTCACAATTTCAATACTTAATTGGGAAAAAAAAAGCTTGGGCATCTAGTTTTCAAGAACTCTGGAACACTAAGGCTGATCTTGAGATGGCTGAATATTTTTCATGATTAACTGAGTCTTCATTGAGTATTGGTTTAACTTCTCTAATTGATCTATCCCTCATTCAGATGCATTAGACTTTGTTTCACTATTAAAAATGTACTTGGGCAAAAGTAAGCTGGAAGATGGATGACTGTACATGATGTGAATCAACCTTCAAGTGCCCTGCAGTGTTATTTTCATTTAGGGTTGTGGTTGCTTCTCTGTTGTATAGAGTACACATACTAGATATGAATGACTGAGAGCTGATTCAAATAGTTCTTTGTTCTTTATTTGTAATGAGAAACCCGTACATAAAACTTCAGCTAGGATTAAAATTTAAATGCTTGAAATGAATTGGTTGATTTAGCTTGGTTTGCGGTTAAGTTTCATTTAAATTCTTTGATTGATTGCAGGAATGGGAACAAAAGTGCATTGTGATAGCTACTTTCAAGGACATTTCTCTATGAAGGATCTAACTGAGGATTCTAACAGTTGTAACTGGTCCCTCTACTATGGAGATAAAAGCTTTGTAACTGGGCAATGTTACAATAGTTTCTTGCCAAGGGCTGTTACAGACACATATCTGGGGTATGACAAGGATGTACTGAAACGAACAATGCTTGAGCATGAGGCAACATTCAAGAACCAGGTATTTTTGATCTGTTAATTTGATGTGCCTTCATATTTATAGGCCAATCAAACCCTAGTTCAAGCCATTCATTTTATTTTTGGAAATAAGACATTCAATTTTTTGCTAGGCCCCTAAACAAAATTTTGTGTTTTGCCACATTGTATTTAATCTAGCTGTATGAACTACACCGCCTGTACAAAATACAGAGGGACTTGATGGCTGAAGCTAAAAGGAAAGAACTACATAGGAACTGTATTCATTTCGAAGGACCATTATCAAGCCCCTTGGTTTCTCAAATTACATGTGAAGATGGTAGGAAATGGCATATACCTGAAGATGGTAGGAAATGGCATATACCTGAAGATGGTAGGAAATGGCATATACCTAGCTTTCCTTTGGGAAATTCTGTGGGTGCTAGAAAATCTACTTCATGCATTGATGACATTCATTCTCCATTGAGTTCTATGAAAGGTAGCAGGATACAAATTAGTCCCTGGCCATCACAAAATGGAGGTTCTCCAAAGGATGTGGAGATCTTGGAGATCAGACCGACAAAAGCGAGGAAAAAGATGTTCGACCTTCAACTTCCAGCTGATGAGTACATTGACAAAGACGAAAGAGAACAGTTGAGGGATGATAATTTATCTGGCATTTCAAGTTATCTGTCCAGTAAGTATCATAAAATAGCATCTGAGAATGGAAAAGATTTGTTTCCTGGTGATGGTGTGAAGAATGGCTTCCAAGGGGATACCTTTCAGTCAAAATCATTTTTAAGGAATAAAAGTAATGTGGCTGACTTAAATGAACCTGTTGAGGTTGAGGGGACTCATACTTCACCGTCTGTTAATCTTCTTGTGTCTACCACGTCTCGTGGGGAGCTTCAAAGGCATGAGGAGGTTGCTAAGCTAGAGTCACAATCTGTTGGCATTTCCAAGGATATGCCGCTCGATGCACGTCATGGTTGTGAAAATGGAACTTTCAATAGTTCAATTTCGCAAAATGACCCAAATGAAAAATGCTGGTTTACACACATGTTTGGTGCAGGTGAGGCTTTGTCTTGAAGTTCTCATTTCCATCTTTTTGGTTGTTGCATAAGGCCTTGAAACTTGCAAACTTTTAATCTGAAGTGTATGTAACTTGTAACAACAGGATAGAGGATTAAGTGAATAACTTTCAATTTATGAAATTGAAGGAAATTTATGCTAGTGTTCAAATTAAAGATGCCTTAGTTGACAAGCAAAGCAATCTGTGACTGTTTACACTTTCAGATTGGCAATTATGCTCCTTTTTTATATTAGCTTATGATTATTGATACTCCAAATACAGTTCAACAATTGTTCCATAGCCTGTTACAATTGTTCCATCTGTTCTAATGGCCACTTTTTTCTACCTTTTTTATTTTCTCTCTTTTGTAGACAATGGAAAAAGCAGCCTGACGTCTGCTTCTCAAAGTCTTGAACGTGAAAATTTTGGTGCATCTTCCCACCCAGTGCAATTTCTGTTCAATAAAACTCAGGAGCAGTCAAAGTTCTTTCAAGCTGATGATAGCAAGGTAGATAAGTGGAGAGAGAGACTAGTTAATGGTTCAGAACTCTCTGAAAGAAATCGTGAGACGTCAAATACTAACCTCCCAGAATCTAATCTCCCAGAATCATTTATTACTTCCCATTTACACAGTTCATGCCGTACTGCCTCACTCAATTTGGGAAAGTCCTGGTCTCATTCTGTTTTTCCGTGGGATAGGCCTAGTGGGAGTATAAACCAGGTTCAGACACACAGACATTTGAACACTTCTGCAACCTTAAGTGGTTCTCCATCATCGTCTCATGCTCAAGGGATTTTTGCAGAGCGTTGGAATCATAGCACCAATGCTGCATGCATCCCGAGCTTCCAAAATGAAATGCCTAAGCAAAATGTATTGTACCATGGGTCTTCATCATGGTCCAAAGAACTACCTAGTTGCCCTCCTTGCAACTATGATGACTATTTGCACTGCCGTGCTGCAAACAACTTAGCCTCTGAACAATTCATCAACCATAGCTCAGCGAAGTTTTATAGCAGTTCAAATTGCAAAAACTTGAAGTCTGTAAAAGATGTGAATTTGAATGTGATTCCTTCAAATAGTTCTTCCAACAGACCTAATCTCCAGTATAATCATGAGCTCATAGACATAGAAAGAATTCCTGATGACAATCCTGAGACTTTGCCTTGGTTAAGAGCTAAGTCTGCTTGTCAGAATGAGGTTACTGATGCGACCCTGGATGTAGAGACAAGACGAACCAGTTCCTTGCAATCTGCTGTTGATCAGTTGTTAGCTGCAAATGAAACTAGAGAGGGTCCCCATCATATTATTCTGCAGAACTTGAAATCAACGTCATGCTCAAATGTTGCTAAAATGAGCAACTCCCCTGGTTGCCAGAAACTTCTTGGATTTCCAATTTTTGAGAAGTCTACCGCTTCCAAGAACGAGTCGTTTTCTTTGACCTCTTCTTCTATGTCTCATCCCCAGCCTTTAGAGGGAGAAATAGAAAATAAGAGGAAACTCACAGTTCTTGATATTAACTTGCCTTGTGATCCAGTTGTTCCTCAACTAGGTCAACAAGCTGCAGCAGAAGGCTTGCTTCCTGAAAGGGAATCTGATGCTGAACTTGGCAATTTGAGACATGAGATTGATCTGAATTCTTGTATGAGTGAGGAGGAAGCTTCTTTGATACCTTCTGTTCCAGGGTCTAATGCAAAGATTGTTTCAGTCATAGACCTAGAGGCTCCTGCAGTTCTTGATACTGAGGAAGATGTCAATTTTGGAGAAGAATGTCTAGAAAATGTGCAGGGAACATCATCACAGTTAAATCAGTACAAAGCTGCAAGCCCATCGGATGAACTTGTAAGAGTGGCTGTTGAGGCAATAGTTGCCATCTCTTTGTCTAATTACTGCAATGGTTTCAATGACACAACTGTTACTCCATCAGAAGCTTCTATGACAGATCCAGACACACTTGAATGGTTTGCGGAGATTGCCCTCTCTTGTGGAGATGATCTAAAGAGCAAGATTCATGCCACCTTGAGAGCCAAAGATGGTGGAGACAACGAGAGATCATCTCCAGAGGCTATTGATTATTTTGAGTCCATGACCTTGAATCTTATAGAAATTACGGAAGAAGACTATACGCCCAAACCTCTGGTTCCAGAAAACTTGAATCTCAAAGAAACAGGTACAACCACACCACCAACTCGAAATCGAAAAGGCCAGGCAAGAAGAGGAAGGCAGCGAAGAGACTTCCAAAGAGACATTCTTCCTAGCCTTGCTTCTCTGTCAAGGCACGAGGTAACAGAAGATATTCAGATATTTGGATGGCTGATGAAAGCAACAGGCCATCAATGGCACTCTGGGTTAATGAGAAGGAACTCTACTAGAGGTGGAGGTGCAAGGGGGAGGAGGCGCTTAATGACTTGCCCCACCCCTGCTGTTACAGCAGTCCAGCCTTGCACTCCTCTTATACAGCAACTTAATAACATTGAAGTGGGACTGGAGGATAGACGCCTAACAGGGTGGGGGAAGACAACCAGACGCCCCCGTCGACAAAGATGCCCTGCAGGTAATCCCCCTGTGGTCACTTTAACTTAATAACGAGGAGAGGCTTTGACTGATCAATCATTCAACTGAGATTTCTATTGATGGAAGCAGGCGTTTGTTTCCATGGCTTTAGGCATTGAGGTGGTCGTGAGCTGTCAGGAACACCCTGGATGTTACAATCCGGGTCCCTGCTATTATTAGTCTTTGGATCATTACAAACTTCGTATTATCGCTTTATAATCCTGGCTTGATTTCTTCTGGGATATAGTCCAAACAAAATTCCTTGAGCCATGTATGCAATGTCCAACTTCTACCATAGGAGTGAATTGTTGTGATCCTGGATACTTTTTCTTTTTTTTGGTGTAAGTTGCTTGAGTTGACTTGAAGAGACAGGTCACCAAAAACATGAGAGGCTTTTGCATCTCGTAATGAATGTAGTTACTAAGAATGCACGATTTGGTCCAGTCATTCTTATTGATGGCAAAAGAAGGATTCATGTCCTGTGCAATAGAAATTTTTTTGCCACTGGCCATGTCCATGATCGGAGTTGTACATTGTGTATCGTTTGCCTGGTTAGCTTAGGAATTACGAAGAGTTAACAAGATGAGCAATGCTTCTTTGTGTAGAAAGACTGATGTTGAAAGCTTCTTTGTGTAGAAAGACTGATGTTGAAAGCTTCTTTGTTTGCTTGTCCCATTTAGTTCTGCAACAATGTCATTCTACGTCCTCCACTCCGCCCAAATGTGTTGTTTTGACTGTTGTTATATTCCATCTTAAACCCTAAAACTCCATAACAAGCAGGCAAACAGACAAACAAAACATGTTTCTTAATTCATATTCATGGGAAGAAAAAGGGATACACGCGCAGTAGAGAGAGCGTGAGAGAGGCAGAATAGAAGATCTATCCTTTGTACGGCAGGTGTCGGTGTCAGGGATTGAGAAACAGAGTGGGGTCCACAAACCAGTCCAATGTCTCTTTTGCTTCCAATCAGTTGTACTCTTTCCTCCAATCAGCATCTTGACTTGGACTAGGTCCTTTTCCTTCACCATTGGCCTACGCTCTTTTTGTGGTGAGCGTCAGCTCCTGGATTTCTCCTATTACTATTCTTCTAAAGGTGGGTGTGTATGTGTTCATGCTCACATGCTCACAATTGTTTGGACCATTGTGGGTGTGCCTGCCACCAACACCAATCATCATATCCGGACAAACTTGATAAGTTCTAATTAAAATGATAAGATAGATCGTAAATTTATTATATAATCTATTAGAGAACGCAAAGGATCCAGTATTTCACTTAATAAAATTAGGATTATGATCCCTGATGTTCAATTCCATGTTTACCAAAACCAAAAAAAAAAAAAGAGTGGAAGAAGAAGATTTATATTTGTATGTTTTACTAAAAATGAGTTCAGAAATAGTTTGTTACTGAGAAGAGTGGAGAAGATGATACATAATAATAAAAAAGACAAATAATTACAGACGTCGGAAGAAAGACAAAGCGTAGCGTGTAAATAAAAGGGTCTAGTGTTATTAAGTTAGACGTAAGACTAGAGTATAATAGATCTGTATTAAAGCCGAATACTAATGACATGAAAAATCAATGTGCATGATTTATGTTCTCTGTCTATATCAATGGATTCTATGTTTCTCTCTCCCTTTTGATGTTTCTACCTTCTAACACCTTTTAACAAAATCATAACAACATATACGCATTCCGTTATCTATTTTTAGTATACAACATTTGGTATAAGAAAAGTCAACCCAGTAAAGAGTAACGGTGGCAGAAAGCAGCAAAGGCATTGAGTTATGAAGAGTGGAAGAAAGCTTGAAGAGTGTAACGGAGAGAATGTTTTCGGAGATTCAAAATAGAACAGAAATAGTAGAAAAAGAGATGACGGAATTAAGAGCTTTACTCTTGCATAATTTTCAGAAACAGGGAGGAGAGGTTGGAGCGACCTAACCTACATCGCACAGTAGTTCAGTAAGGCAAGAGCAGGATGGGAATGTAACACCTACAAGAATGAGCCGGATTGAGTTTCCTCCATTTGATGGTGAGAACGTTAAATTGTGGCTGTACACATGCGAGCAGTTTTTCTTCTTGGATCAAACTCTAGAGAAGAAAAAGGTGAGTGTGGCAATCTTACAATGGATGAACGAGTTTAAGAATGGTATCGTTTGTATGTTAGGAATTGTAATCAAACATAAGTAGTGGAATGGGAGGAGTTCACTAAAGCCTTGAAGCAAAGGTTCGATGCAGAGATATTTGATGATCCGGTAGGAGATTTTAAGGAGTTAAAACAACAGGGGACAGTTCTAGACTATTGTGCGCAATTTGATCACCATTCCAATAAGTTGACGCTATTTGAATAATACTTGGTGGGGTTTTTCATTAAAGGACTTAAACTAGAGATTGGAGTGACGGTGAAATTACATGAGCCCTATTCTAAGCTTATATTCTAATGCGAAAATAGGAGACAATTTTGAGGTCCACGGGGAATATGACATTTAAACACAAAAAAATGATGAAAGGAGTGAATGATATTAGCAGTTTCAACCCAAACTTGCGTGGTTCACAGTCAACGAGTGTCATTAGAAGGCCACCATCTGATGGAATACTACTTATACCAACATCGACTTTATGACCATCATCATCAGTAAGAAGTTTTAAACCCTAGAAGCATTTCAGTATCAAGGATTTCGATGAGAAAAAGGAAAAGGGCCTTTGTTTCTGGTGCGACGAGAAATTTAGCATTGACCATCAATGTAAGAAGATACAATTATAGTTTTATGCAATTACTGGAGATGATGACAGCGGGAAAAACTCTCCTGAAGCGGAAGAGGAAGAACTCAAGGGGAGTCCAGAAGAAAAAGATAATTCGATGGTTTCCATGCAGGCCATGTTAGGATTATCGGGAAACACCGAATTTAAACAGATGAGGGTGGTTGGAGTGTTCTAAAGAAGGAAGATACATATATTGATTGACAATGGGAGCACCCATAATTTCATGGACACTTCAGTCATAAGGAAAGGAGGATGTCAGCTTTAAGAGATGGAGCTCATTCTCATCACCGTAAGGGGAGGATTACAACTAAAATGTCATCAATATTGTAAATGATTTACGTGGACGATGCAAGAGGTGCAGTTCACCATGGATGCATTGGTATTAGTATTAGGTGGGTGCGATGTCATATTAGGGTTGCAATGGTTGAGTGGATTAAATGAGGTTTTATGTAACTTTAGGAACGAAACCATGATGTTCAAGTGGGAGGGATGCTTGGTTATGTTAAGTGGGAACCCAGAAGGAAGATCGAAGATTGTTTCCAGCAAGGAATTCCAAAAACATCTATATTGAGCAACGGGGGGTCAATTATTCATGATGCAACTATCAACACTGATTGAGTTCCAGATATAGCATATGAGAAAGACATCAGATCAATGGAACACACTCGATGAGATTAACGTTATTCTATCGAAGCATGCGGAAGTTTTTCAGGAACCAACCGAGCTTCCTCCAAATCACCAATACAATCTTTGGATAGTGCTAAAGGAAGGAATTAAGGCCATCAATGTCTGACCGTATAAATACTTACACGTATAGAAAGATATAATCAAATAATTAGTTCGGGATCTCATGAGGAAAGGTTATATTCGACAGAGTTACGAGCCATATGTGTCGCCAATAGTTTTAGTAAAGAGGAAGGACGATTCATGGAGGATGTGCGTAGATTACAGATGAACAAACACACGGTGAAAGAAAAATTTCCGATGCCGTTGATTGAGGAACTATTACATGAGTTGCATGGGGAGGGGTGGTTCACTAAACTGGATCTACGTTCTGGATATCATCAAATCCGAATGCAACCGAAAGATGTGTCAAAAACTACATTCAGGATGCATGAAGGTCATTACGAGTTCCTCGTTATGCCGTTCGGTCTGACGAATGATCCTTCGACATTTCAAAGGTTGATGAATGAGCTGTTCAAACCATATCCGTGCCATTTTATTATGGTCTTCTTTGACGATATTTTGATATACAGTCCATCATTGCAACTGCACGTTCAACATATCTCAACAACAACAGAGACATTGAGGAGAAATTAATTATTCTTAAACTGTAATAAGTGTGTCTTTGGAGCGAGACAAATTGAGTATTTAGGTTATACAATTTCAGAGATGGGGTGGTCACTAATTATCGAAAGGTTAAAAAAATCAAGGAGTGGCTGGAACCCAAAGGGATTAAGGAGCTTAGAGGATTCCTAGGAATTGCAGGGTATTATCGGAGATTCATTAAAGTGTAGCGCCCCCTCACCGTAGGGTACACATCGGGACGCCCGAAGGTCGCTCCGACACGTATCCCACGATAAAGGTGC
>JANIPM010000003.1:29962305-29973532 GCA_027478405.1 Erythroxylum cassinoides
TGTTTAAAAGATGAATTTTGGGATTTGTATGAATGTATAAGAAGATTATTATGAATTGAGATTTGATTGAGGATAAGTTTCAAAAAGGGGAAAAATGTTTTGAGGTTGTGGAATTGTTAAATTCCATTTAGAATTTTGTATTGCTTAGAAATGTGGGCACGCTTATGGAAGCATGGGCGCGCTTATGGAAGCGTGGGCACGCTTTTGGAAGAGTGGGCACGTCTTTGAGTAAAATGAAAATGATTAAAAAAATTTACACCGATTCGGATTGGTTTAGTCTAAGGTTTCCAACACAACCCTTTTCTATTGTTAAGAAGTTTGAGTTCTCGGATGTCCAAAATTTGTAATTCCGTGCTATTGAATCCCTTGTTTGCTTTGATTCGATTCGCTTTTGTTTACCTTCGCTTTTCGATCCGATTCGCATTTTGTTTTTGCCTTTTGATCCGCTTTGTCCGCCTTTCGTTTCGCTTTGTGATTTGTTCTTATGTTTCCGCAACCTTGTTTCCGATTTTAGTTTTCCGTCTTTCCAGTTGGGGCCCGGTCCTGAGATCGGGTCCCAACATCTAACTCCGCTTGATCAATGCGAATCAAACACTTCTTGCAGACTTCCCCAATAACGGTGGTACTACCTATTGGTGTACTCACTTCTAATCCACATCTCAGTAACTCTCTATCACAGTGCAATCTAGATGTCATATGTGGTGTGATAAACGAATGTATAGATCCAGGATCTAGCAATGCATAAACCTAAAAAATAAATAGTAATAATACACTTACAACAATATTTGGAGACTCTTGACCGTCTTGCCTCATCATGGCATATACTCTGGCCTGAGACTGCAGCTGATTGCTCTACACCTCAGTCCTCCTAGTAGCATTCCCAGAACTCATCCTGCCTCTGTCACAGCCTCTCTGTCCAGTCCTACTGGCTTGGCTCTGTTGCACAGTAGGTTTTGTTGCCATACTTCCTCTCCTACTAGACTGTGCTCCAAACACCATAGCACAATCTCTAACTTGATGATCAAGTGAGTCGCATCGAAGGCAAGCTCTAGTCAACCTTCAACATTCACCACTATGCCTGTTCCCCCAATGGTCACAAGCTAACAACTGACCCGATTCTACACCTCTATTGTTCCCATACTGTGCAAAACTACCTCTCTGTTTGAATCCTGATTGTCTGGATCTAATCAGGGGTTTGAAAGTTCGATCCTGACACTTTCTGAATCTTCTACCAAAACCTACCTGAGAATTGCTGGGCCTCTTCTATCTTAACTCTGCTCTGTGCTCAGTTTGACTATCTTTTATCAATTGTTCAACACGGATTGAGGCAGCTCGTAGTTCTGTGAAACTACTCAGATTAGAAATAGCTAACCTCATCTGGATTTCCATATTTAGGTCGTCTTCAAATCTTCTGCACTTGCCTTCCTCTGTAGGAACCAAAGTAGTGGCATAACTCATCAGTTCATTAAACTTCACTTCATACTTTGCCATAGTCATGTTGCCCTGCTTCAGATCTAGGAACTCTTTCATCTTTCGATCTAGGCATATAATTTTCTCTGAAGACTCTCAAAAAGTCTTCCCATGTCAGTCTACAAGGCCTGATGGTACTACCTAGAATAAGTTTACCACTGATAAGCTGGACCATGCAGTAAAGATACAGCATAGTTGAATATCTCATCTGACTCACAGTCCATCTGGTCAAAAATCCTCTCAGTTCTTTCTAGCCAACACTCAGCCTTAGCAAGGTATGCACTTCCATAGAAGTCCACAACCCCCTGCTTCCGTAGTTTTTGTACCTTCTTTTCCTTCGCTCAGAAATTCTTGGAGGCACTCTCTCAGGTCGAGACACTGATGACTCTCTACTAGCTCTTTCAAATTCTTTGTCAGTTGAGTATTCCACTCGTTCACCAATAGCAGATGACCTATAATACACAATAACTCCAATTATCATCCAGAATTTTCACAACATTTCATGCTTATCATTTCTATATATCCCTATGGATGCCAACCATGCTCTGATACCGAAATGTAACATCCCACTCCCATTTGACACATGCACGTGCCCCCTTTTGGTAACACGTGCACATGCCTGATAGAAATGGCATGTTAACTACCTCACTTTCACTTTATCACATGGCATCATAACTAAAATCATAAATCACATTTACTAAAACCCAAAATTTCCTCATTTTATATCAAAAACCATAGTTACATTGTAGCATCATCAAAAGAGCATAAACAGCTCGACCTATATAGTATGCTACATATTTGAGGAATAATAAAAGATAATAGCTATAGTGTCTTCAATCCCAGTTGATAGACCTTTGAGTCATCTCTGATATTAAACTACGCCAAATCTGCTTCTATGAAGTCTTAGAAGCTAGGTCATCTCGCTCTCAGACCTGTAAAAGTCAACGGTGTAATTTTTGATGAGTTTTACAAACTCAGTAAAGTAATCATCCTTGATGGTTCACTTATGTAGCCAAACACAGTCATCATAAAATCACTCAGATCATATAGTCACATAGTTCATTCAGTTACATAGTTCATACAATCACACAATTCATATCAATCGATTATTTCATTACAACTTTGCAAATCATTTAATGAATTCAAGTCATATATGGATGCAATATGTATGAGACTCACATTCATTTTTACAGTATTGTGACAGGGTGCCTTATCAATCTCTTTTATCTGTTGCAGACACCGGGCTCAGTAATTAGTGGGAACTATAGGGTCAACCACAGAGCATTAAGCTCTTTTAGTAACAGTCTCAGTCAGTCGATAGCAATAACAGTCACAACTGCCTTTATATTACATGCATTGGAATGGAATGCATGTCACAATTCAGTCATCAAATTCAATCATTTCCATTTGCATGTATTATGACAGTATAACAGTCACAATAACAATCTCAGTATCAGTAGTCATCGGAATAGGTCTGGGATTCAACTTTTCAGTTGAGAATCAGAAAAAATAGGTAGGTAGTCATACTCACATTCAATTAGCACTTCGTCATACTCACATTCAATTAGTGCTTCAAATCTTATTCACATACATCAAACACCTTGGACATATATTTTCTGAAATTTAGTACACAATTAGTCAATGTAGTTCAGTAATATATATCAATACAATTTAGTTAGATACAGAACAAATAAAGTGAGACCATCTTAGGTTACTCAAATTTGCTCCTTTAAACCTATTGTCTTGACGTTCCGACAATATCTGGAAGCAGTTGCTCTAGTCGCTCATCTATATGCAATAAAAACAATTTAATATTATTAGAGTGCTTATGTAACATAATAAACACATTTATCAATGCTTCATGTATCTTCATATTCAATGACAAATTCTCGGGTATATTTTTGTCATACATTGATGTACATATTAATTGTGCTCCGGTTGTACCAAAACTCAATCACTCATTCTCTATTTCAACTGTTTCGGAAAACATTCCATTCAAGTCAACTGTGTATGATCATTAAGATCTAGAAAATGAAGGATTTAAACAACACTTCCTTCTAAACAATTGTTCCTCTGTGTCTTAGGTTTCTAATGACACTAAGATCATTCAATTTGAGTCTGTATACAAGAAGTTAAATTCCAAATATGTCAGTATGTTCTTAAACCATAACAGAACTCTTGCTTCAACTTCAGAATAGATTTTGGAATTCTTAAAACTAGAATTACAATTTGATTTCTTCAAGAAAATCATAGCTAGTTTCATTTGAATTAAGAATCACCTCATTTGAAACTCTACAAACCAATATATAATCAAAATACCAAACTATGTTTAGTAAAATATTCCAATTCATATTATTCCAACATATTCCCTCACTTTCATTCAATCAATTTTTTCAATTCAATTCAGAAAACTACCAATTTTTATGGAGATGTAGAGCAATGTTTCAGGAATCTATTGGTTCAAGAATTAGGTCATTTGGATGTCTAAAAAAGAAGTTACGATCAAAAGAAACAAGACTGTTCAGTGTGGGAAGGACCCTCGGGCGCACGATTATGACTAATCACGATCGTGAGTTTTCAACATAACTAGCAGTCACGATCGTGAACTGCCAAGCCCCTCAACAGAGTCATGATCGTGACGAGTCACGATTGTGTACTCCATCTTTTCTTCTCTTCTCTGAAAACCTTTATCTATGTTTTTCCAGATTTTTTCCAATTCTTACACTTCCCAACTAATATATCATCTTTACTACTTCCCATTTAGTTCATCTTACTCAAAAACAACTTAAACTTCAAGATTAAACATAACCATCAAAAATCATATATCATCCACACAATTTTCTACAATTTTCTATCTTATCATTCACACAAATCACATTTTCTGCATTTTTGTCCATATTTCTGCACTTCTTCATTCTCACTACCAAATTTTTGTCTCCCCATATCACTCGTGCATGAACCCATGTACAAAACATTAAAACATCATCAAATGTTATTCACGAAAAACTTGCTTGATTCAACAAGGATTCTAGCAGTGAGAGTGAATCAATGATACAAAATCAACAACTTGTTGTTCGATGGTGGGTAAACATGAAGAGAGTTTGTAAACTATACTTTCGGTGAAGAAACAAGCAAGTCAGAAAAAGCTTCACCGAATCCATACACTATGTGGCTACATTGCATGTAGTACATGTGTCACTATTCAATACTACCACATGTCACAATTTTACTGGCTATATTTCCTACTCCAAAATATTCTAAATTTCATAAATTCCTAAAATTTATCAAAAATTTTGAAATAATACTAACAGTCTCCAAATCTTTTTTTACTATCAATATGTCACAGTTTACATTTTAAATTGCATTATTCAGTCAATTATACCCGAAAATGTTAATGAATGCATGAACAATTATTTTAAATATGCCAACAATAAATATTCACATGTATGTGAGTATACAATGATGCATGAGCATGCAATGCACTCTATACTTCTCACAGTATGCTCGGTTCATAATTCTAGGGTCTAGCCCCGAACATGGGATATTACATGTATAATACCACATATCGTCCATCTATCGATTCCACACCATTTGAGGTGTTATACAACTACCCTCCACCAGTATACACGTTGTATATAGCAGGGGACTCGAAGGTGGCAAATGTAGATCAAGTTCTTAAGGACAGAGAAACAATGATCAACATAACGAGGTTCCACTTACAGAGAGCTTAGAATAGAATGAAACAGTATGCTGATGCTAAGTGTTCGGAGTGTGAATTTGAAGTTGGGGAAATGGTGTTACTCAAGCTTCAACTGTATAGGCAGCACATTCTACAGAGGAGGAACAATCAGAAGTTGTCTCCCCTGTATTATGGGCCAACAAGATGATGCAGAAAATGGAAAAGGTAGCGTATAAACTCGAGCTACTAACAACTTCCTTGATACACCCTGTATTTCATGTGTCAGAACTAAAGAGAGCAAAACTAGATCGGAACAAAATCTCATCAGTCTAGCCAGAATTTATTACCGCTGTGAAGCAAATTTCGGTGGTGTTACTAGACAAACGTATCGTAAAGAAGAATAACATGGTAGTAACTTAACTGTTAGTACAATGGTTAGATGGAAGAAATGTGGACGCGACTTGGAAATATCTCTTTGATCTTCATAAACGCTACCCAAAAATTAACTTGGTGGACAAACATGTTAAGGAGAGAGGAATTGTTACAAAGAAGAGTGGAGAAGACAATACGTATTAATAATAAAAGACATAAATAGATACAGAAGTTAGTAGAAAGACAAAGCGTAACGTTTAAATAAAAGGGTCTAATGTTATTAAACTGGATGTAAGACTAGAGTATAATAGATCTGCATTAAAGCCGGATACTGACGATTTCAACGGTATAAAAATCAATGTGCTTGATTTCTATTCTTTCTCTATATCAATGGATTCTATATTTCTCTCCCCTTGTTGATTTTTTTTTTCCTTCTAACACCTCCAGAGAAAATAATAACAATATATTTATCCATTTTTAGTATACACCATAGTTCTTTGTATTTTACTCACAAGTCTTAACAAAAATATATTCCTTCTTTTTGCATTACCTTTGACACCATATACAAGAAAAATTGATGTTCGTCAGTTACCTGTATCTTCTCTTTTACCTCTCTAACATTAACAGAAACTCTATTGTTTTCTTTAGCTCTTGAGGAAACTTCCAAAGACACAAGGAATTGTTTGGGAAAGTACAAGAAGATATGCCCAGGTTAATCTCCCTGTTACATGGGCATATTTGCAAGAAACCCTTTCGTTGTCAGTGGAGAAATCTTTGCTATGTGAGCGTGACCCATCCGCTACCTTTTGACCTGGACCCCCCTCATGAGCTTGACCAAACGATGGCCACTTTATACAACATATATACAAACCCAGTTCTTAATCTGCTCCATCTTTGCAGGAGTACCCGTTCTCTCAAGAAAGTTCACGGCCTTTTCATCGTTCACGGCCTTAGTGGCGATCTTTTCTGCAGCACCAAATTGGTTAGCTCGTATGGTTTGTTTGGGCACATTAGCCTTGCCCGCTCAGTGTTTGATAGAATACCTGACCCCGATTTTTACTTGTGGAAAGTGATGATGAGATGGTATTTTCTGAACGACTTGCATGAGGATGTGATTGGATTATATGCCCGCATGAGAATGTTTACGAATGAGGCAGATAATGTCGTTTTCTCGGTTGTGCTAAAGGCTGCTAGTGAAGGGCGGGATCTTGATGTTGGGAGGAAAGTGCACTGTGAAATTGTCAAGGCAGGGAATCCTGATAGTTTTGTTTTGACTGGTCTAGTGGACATGTATGCAAAGTGCGGAATGATCGAGTGTTCTCGTTGTGCGTTTGAAGAAAATGATGACAGAAATGTGGTCTCGTGGACTTCAATGATTGTGGGGTATGTGCAGAATGATTGCCCTCATGAAGGATTGGTTTTGTTTAATAGAATGAGAGAAGGGTTGGTCGGGGGTAATCATTTCACGTTAGTAAGTTTAGTTTCTGCATGCACAAAGTTGGGAGCCTTGCATCAAGGAAAATGGATTCATGGGTATCTAATTAAGACTGGTATAAAACTCAATTCCCATTTGATTACAGCTCTTTTAGACATGTATGCAAAATGTGGGGTTGTCAAGGATGCCAGATTTCTGTTTGATGAGATGCTCTGTATGGATCCTGTGTCATGGACCACAATGATTGCGGGGTACGCCCAAAATGGCTGCGCCGAGGAGGCTTTAAATTTGTTCACGGACCAGAAATGGATTCGGATGTGGTCTAATAATGTTACTCTTTTAAGCGTACTTTCAGTATGCGCACAGTCGGGAAACTTGAGTTTAGGGATGTCTGTTCATGGTCTTGGTATTAAGCTTGGGTTGGAGGAACCGGCAATCATAAATGCTCTGGTGGACATGTACTCAAAATGCAATAGGAATGAAAGTGCTCGTTACTTATTTGAGACAGTTTTAGACAAGGATGTGGTGGCCTGGAATTCAATTATATCCGGGTATTCCAACAATGGATCTGCATACGAAGCCCTTGAATTGTTTCATCAAATGAGAATGGAATCTGTATTGCCTGATGAAGTGACGCTTGTAAGTATCTTATTAGCTTGTGCTTCCCTAGCTGCCTTTTATGCTGGTTCTTCTCTGCACGCCTACTCTGTAAAGAGAGGGAAATTGTCCTGTAACGTTAAAGTTGGCACTGCACTTTTGACCTTTTATTCAAAGTGTGGAGATGTTAGATCTGCTCGGTTAGTTTTTGATGGTATCGAAGAGAAGAGCATAGTCACTTGGAGTGCAATGATTGGTGGGTATGGAGTTCAAGGAGATGTTAATGAGTCCCTTGCACTTTTGGATGGCATGATAAAGGAGAAATTGGAACCCAATGAAGTGATCTTCACGAACATCTTATCTGCTTGTAGCCATGCAGGGATGGTCGAGGAGGGTTGGAAACATTTTGTTTTGATGTGCAAGGACTATAACTTTGTGCCTTCAATGAAGCATTGTGCATGTATGGTTGATTTATTAGCACGATCAGGCAGGCTTGATGAAGCCCTAAATTTCATTGAGAACATGCCAGTTCAACCAGATATTCATGTGTTTGGAGCATTTCTGCACGGATGTGAACTTCACTCAAGGTTTGATTATGGAGAGGTGGCTATCAGGAAAATGCTAGAGTTACATCCTGATAAAGCTAGTTATTATGTGCTAATCTGTAATCTATATGCTAAAGATGGACGATGGAGTCAAGTTGGGCAAGTAAGAGAGATGATGAAGCAAAGGGGATTGGTCAAGAGCTCAGGATATAGCCTTACGGAGACAGATATCTGTTATAAGTTACAACCGTCTAGGCTTGCAGCTGTTGCGTAATAATGGACAAGTATATTTGTGGATCAATAGGGTTTCATGTTGGTAAGTGTATCAATATCGTAAATTGACTAGGAGCAACAGCCTAACAAGCCTTATAAAGCTTGAGCAGTGTACCATCCATTTAAAATGCGTTTGAGGTTGGGATTACCGCCGGTTTTATCATAATATCAGAGCCACTCCTAATTCAATAGTGAGCCACTTGCAGATGTCCAGATGTCCAGATGCACCAATTCTTCATTCTTCCAACGTATTCTCAGTACAAAAGCGGGAAATCTCCAATCTTGAGCTTGTCTCGGCTGTCTTTCTTGGACGTGTTAATTGTCTTTTTGGGCAGTAATGTGGAACTATGAGGTATAAATGGACACTGAACAGCAATGGACTTGCAAAGGGGTAATGGACATGCAGGACAAGAATATGTGGAAGTAATACCAATAGATCAGATGGTTATAAAAAAGAGGGCAGTTTAAATGTTTATGTTCTAGTGCCAATGATACCACGATTCTCTAAGTTTAGTGGCATATGGACGTAAAAAAGCTATGATATAAAGCACAAATGATGGGAAAGCCTCGCATATGGAGGATCATCTTTGACCAAGTTAGTGAGTGAGGAGATGATGGTAAACATAAGGGAATGCTGCTGGACTGATGAATGAACAGAGTTCACTATGATCTGGATTTTCTTGGGGCAGCCATTTTCTGGAGGGTTCAGATAAAACTAAGGAAATCGTATAGTTTTTTAATGTTGCTTGTCTATAATTCTTTATATACTAGTAAATCTAATGTAACAAATTAAGCAATATCCGGTTTCCCTTTTCACGTTACAGGGCAATGGGATGATACCAACAAGGCCAATTGAAGGCTTTTTTCACCCGGGTGGCAAGCTTTTTAAGCTATCTTAAAATCTACTTGATAAAAATAGCCGTACATCATTACATGAGTTCAGATCCTCTGTCTAATATTATCCTGTTTTATTGTATTCAATGAATCTTAGACATTTATTTATATGAGTTTCATGTAGGTTCCGCGTGGACCTCACGTGAGTCCCGCAAAATGAATGTCTGAGATTTCATGAGACAGAATAAGACAGGGTAATATTAGACAGAGGATCTTGAGTGTCATTACAGGCCAATCGGATGATACAAGGCCAATGGAAGGATTCATTTATTTAAATAGCAAGCTCTGAATTATCCAAATATGTATAGGAGAAAAATTTAGGCTTAATTATATTCCACAAGGTACTATAAAGAAATGAAATTTCTTGCTTATTAGTCTGTTTGAAATTTTTTTTCTTTTTGGTCTTCATGTTGTAATCAAATACTTTTACTAAAATGACCTAATGCCCACTTGAATTCCATAGTTATATTCTTTGATGGCAAGTTAATGTGGCCGAAATGAGGCCTCATGCTGTCATGCCAAATTCTACGCTCATGAGGCCCAAATTTGGTTCTTCCATTCTCTAACTTTCAAATTTTGAAGGTAATATTCTGTTAACAATTTCACTTATGTTTGTTTCTAAGATTTCTTTGATTTGTTTCATATTCTTATTCATCTTTGTTTAGTAAAAATACAAAAATGAAATTATTATGCAATTGTGATGATGATGCTATTCTCAAGGTCTAAAAAACGGGAGAAGATTTATAAACGTATGAGATGCTCAATCTTAAAGAAAGTGTAAAAAGATGCAAATTCTTTTAATGATTAGATTTTTAACTTTTTCAGTTGAGATTTTCTAAAAGCATATTATTGAGAAAATAAAGCTTTTAAACGGAAGAAAACCATAATATAGTTAGCTTTTTAGGTTATTTTAAAGTATTGTTCATTATAATTTTTAACAAAAATCAAACATTTGCATTATTGAGGTAAAAGATATGATGGATTTCAAAGTAGGAGTTGGAAGAATAAGGTGGAAGAAGGAGATGGAAGAAGTTGGTAGTAATATCATTTAATTTTATTTTGAGGCCTTTTATTTTAAAAATTTTCTAATGAAATCTTATGTATCTGTATTGAATGTTGAGTGTAAGATATGTAAGTCTTGAAAGTAAATGTAGTATGTCTAGTTTAGTGAATATGAATTGTATGATATCAATGTATTATTACTATTATTGTTCTGAATATAATATTATAAAAAATATTATTAAGCTCCATGTTATTAAATTTAACTTTTTTCATGAACCAACAATCTTTGTAAAGGCATTATGTTTAATTAATATATACAAAAGTATACTTAAAATGTACATGAAATTATATGCTCGAGCACCAAAATAACTAAAAATATGTACCAAAATATTGTGCCAAGAATTTCACTTCTTGCTCTTTTAAGAACATAATACCCATTCATCAATATATAGTCATAAAACAATACAATTCAAATCAATGTCCAAAAAAGGCAGGGGTTAGTTGTAATATGTGTAAGTTTACATCCCACAATTTAACAAATGTGGTCTATTTTGAGATTCTTGAATCCCAACGTTTGCTCCTAAATTTAATTGCCTTTTAGACATTTGATTGAATCTTTTGCCTCGTTTCATTTGTTAAACTTAAAGTGAACTTGTGATAATAGTGGATATGAGACTTTCATTAAGTTTGATTAGAATAATTACTAGTTAGTAGTCTAGTAATAGAAGACATTGATTTAATAACTCGTCTATTACTCATATTTGTTTCAAATATTGATCTTAAGGTATATGATTGCATTGTATATGCCAAACAACTTTTCCTTTTCTTTAACTTATTTGGGCCTCACTTAGTAGCTACCCTTTTGCCAGTCTTTTTGTCTTCCCTTTCCTTAGACACATTCCAATGGTTAATAAGATTTATGATTTATTATAGATAATTGGAATGTAATGGTTATATGTA
>JANIPM010000003.1:29982481-29997399 GCA_027478405.1 Erythroxylum cassinoides
GTACACATATATCTACTTGTGCAATCACTAATCATTTACCAATGCCTATCGAAACTATAATGCATATGCAATGCAACATTTGTCTGTACTCAATCCTAACCCGATCCATATTACCAACATACCCGTCACCCCGGTAACGTGATGTTACAGAGGGTATATTAGGTAATATGTATTTCTTAGTTTACATTTCATCATAAACTCTTCAAATCAGAGGTTTCTTATTTTTACTATTTAGGATGGAATGTAACGTTAATATAAAATCCTCCGTTTTCATCCCATCCCGTTCCATTCTATTATGAAACCCTCAACTAAATTATAAAAGTGTGTTACATTCCATCCTGTTTCATTACTAACCCCTCAACCAAACAGATCCTAAATTAAGTTAATGCAACTTACTATAATATAGGACTATTTGTGAGAATTTTCCTAACCTTATCTAAACCATATAATAAGTGGTATCATAACATAATTTCAAGTAAATTTCAATGGCAATAATGGGTGAATACTATGTGGAACGAATGAGAGAAATTATTATTTGGTTAAAGCAATTGCTTGGCTAACTTCGAAAAAGAAGGGACTTTTAATGATTGCTTAGATGGATGAATTTAATAAGGCATTGAAAAATATGCATAAAAGGCTAGATAACTTTACAAGCACAGTTATATGAAACAATTTGGTGACTATCAATCAGCTAGTTATGGAAAAAAATCCAAATGTAGAACTTTTGGACCATTTAATAAATAATCATTTGAGTTAAATATAAAGGAAATTCAAGATGTTATATATGGTAAGGTTGTAAGGGTGCTATTTAGAGTGATACCAAATTTCTCTCGATAAACAAAAAAGGATACAAACTGATGAGTAGTCTTAATGATTGCTTGGTAAGGATGTGTGATTCAATTATTGCATAAATGTATTTGATGATTTAGAAGCAACTGGATTGTTTCAAATTGGTTTTTGAATCATTAGTAAGGAACAATGATGTTGGCTTATCAATAATTGCCTCTTCATATTTATTCTGGACTAGTGGCATAGATGAGAGTGCTTATATATTGCTTATTAATATAACATTTGTTATGATTCTTTTGTAGGGAAAAGAAGGATTTGTATATAACTTCAGGAGTAAGTTAATAATTTTATAATGAAAAAGTTCAAAAAATTTCTTGTCGATAAGGATGTTGAATTTCTCCTAGTAAAGAGATTTGTAAGACCCTCTTTTTAATAAGTTAGACATTTCATAATTGTGCGAACCATTAGAATGATGACAACATGCTTTGGTAAGAAAATTACACAAATAAGGTTGTCTAGAAAATTGGTTAAACTATTAGAAATTTGCAAGATGCACAAAATTTCCATTTTAGTGGAAATACAAAACTTAGGCTATTAGGTGGAGATGCACAAAGCATTGATATGAAAATTTTACTATTGGATATTGATAAAACTTAGACTAAAAGCTATAACACAAGTTAAACACTTAGAACCTTGGTATATTGTAAGGGAACTTAGTTGTTAGTTATTCACTTATTCAAAAACTCTTACAGTTTATTCATATATTATATATATGAAGAAATATGTGTTTTCATATATATTTTATTAAAATTTTGTTTTCTAAGTTCTAGAAATCTCCAAATCATAACACACACCAAATGTTTAAACCTTTGTTGAACTAAATTGGCAAAATTAAGAGTAATACCTGAATTTTTATGTGTGTTTTTCTTAGCCTCAATTAAACATCATGCAAAAGATACAAAGATAAGTGGGAAGTAAGAAACATACAATTATATCATGATTGTCATTTTATCCATAAACCATATAAACAAGTATAATAATTGATTAATATTTTTAATATTTTTAAGGCATGAATAATTGTAAATTAATTTTAATTAATTTTATCACGTATGATCAAACTGAAATCTAGGTTGAATTAGTGTAAATGATTTAAACCTCTACAAGATTTTTTTTTCTTAAATTGAAACTCATCCACCAACTATTCTTTTTGTTATTGTACTTTAGTTCCTAACTATTTGGCTTTTATGCCAATTATTCAATTTAAGGATTGAGAATAGAAACTAAAATACTAATAAAATTTTAAAAACTTCTTGATACATAACAAAGTGATGATTAGTGCAAATCATAAATACATTGTCATAAAAATAATTGTCTTTAAATTTTAATATGTAGAAAAAGATTAGGATTGTACATTTATGTTCTCCTTTGAACATACATTTATGCTTAAAGTTATTACTAGGATTGTATGAGAGATTTATCCCAAATCTAAGACATATTATTAATTAACTACAAATACAATTCATTTATTAATAAGTTGAGACAATTATAGTAAAAGGTTGATTGATTAAGAAAAGTATTTATAGGCAAGTACTAAACAAATACATTTCTCCCAATTGAATTTGCACTTCACTTCAAACTAAAAAAGTTCAAAGTGAAATGGAATTATTGGATCAAGTGAGGTTTTAACAATGATTTTAATGATAAGGAAATATGTTACTACTAATATTTTTATATTTGGTGATATTAACAAGTTAATTTGTGAAAATTCAAATAATAGGTCAAAGATCAAGTTAATAGAAGGGCAAAGTAATCAAAGGATCAAAATATGCAAAGCGGAGTACCAAATACAATTTAAAAGAGCTTCAAGATAATTAAGTAGAGGAAGAATAGGAATGAATGAAATAATTCCATAAGTAACAATCATTATAATTTTTCTTATAATATTAACTTGGTAATTTAAATGGATTAAAGGTTTGATCATTATATGATCATTTATATATAAGGCATAATGATTAATTCCTTTCATAATCAAGAGAATTTTTTAAACATTAATAAAAGAATATCTTGATCTGTAGATATTGAGTGAAAAGGTATGTTTAATTTTTGAAAAGAGTTGAATGTTGAAGTTTTTAAATTATTTTACGTATGTGTGCAATTAGCTTAAAGGTTTTCTCGGATAACCCCTATATAAGAATAAAAAGTTACGTATCGGGTTATTTGTCGTCAACTAGCCTATCAACTACTCAAAGGACCAACAGGTAGACAATCAACTAACTAGAGAGTTATGATCGACTAGTTAATTCTTGGTACGTTTATGGACATATTAAGCATATTATACCTACTGAGAGTATCGACTAGCTAAAGGATATCTAACTAGTCAAAAGTAAGTGATCGATTAGCTATCTTACTAAGAAACTAATCGTTATAACAACTAATTTGTATATAATGAACATTTGAGTCAGTTTTGGGTATCTAATCACAATTGAGTTGTGAAAAGAACATTTAACATACTAAAATAGTTATTAAGAGTAGGGGTGACAATTGAAACCTAGACTGGTCTAACTTGAAGTTAATGAGTCAAGCTAGGATTAACTAAACATTAGGTCATACTTGGGCTTGAAGAGCCAGCTCGAAGTTTGACATAAACTCTTCTATTGAAATGATATCATTTTGGTATAATTAACTAAAAAAATGTCATTTTGATATAAATATTTAAGAATTTATAGAACAAAACGAAATCACATTGGTATTATTTTAAGTGGGCTCCAATTAGGCCTAGGATGCTTGACTCGGGTTTGACTGGACTTTAGGTTAAACTACGCTTGATCTAACCTATTGTCTTCCCCAGTTAAGAGCCATGAGAGTCTATATGCATTGCATAATATATATTGAGTCTAATTTTATTAATATGAGCAAGGAATGTAGGTTTTGATTTCTATATAACTATACAATTATGAAAATTGTGGAAATTGCTAAGATATATATTGTAAGAGTTTCTCTTGATCTTGAATAAAATTTTTAAAGGATTTTTTTTTACCCATGGTACAGCAAGATGAGTACAATTGTTCCTCTTCACTTATAGTAAAGAATATTTTGTGTAAATGATTTCTCTTCACTCATTGAAGAAAGAAAGTAAATTACCAAGTGGATTTTAAAGAGTGAACACTTGTCACGAGTTGCTTAGTAGAACTACTATAAATTGACTTGATCTCTTTTTTTACTCTCTTTTATTATTGTTATAGTTTTTACAATTATTATTTATCAAATAGTCAAAATCACTTTAAAGTAATTTATTCATTAAAATTTCAAACAAACAAAGAAATGGAGATACATCATTCATCTTTTGCAAATGTGCCAACTAGTAGCCTAACAATAATATTAAGTGAGACTACCATTATGCTCCTTAGTAGTCTTATGTGCATTCCACCCACTTGTAAAAGTTTTTTATTTATAAAAGACTCTAGTCATGTTACACCTTTTTACCAAACTCAACCATACCATGCCTTGAACTTAGTGCAAAAAGGTTAAATTAAAACATCCGCCGTAAGGCTCCAATAATAGTTGGTTCCAAATCACTTTTGTCAATTATAAGAGCACAAGATTAATTTTTTGGTACTGTCAGTAGGAGTTTGACTTATACTAAAGCTTGGGTTTACTCAGAATTTTCATGGATACACAAATTTTACAAACTTTTATTTATATTATACTATTATAAGATCTTACGCTTTAGGGCCATAAAAGGAGACCAACCCTGTTAAATTGGTTGTAAAAGTTGAACTCTAATTTTTTATTGCAATTTTGATACAAATGGTAAGAAAGAATTGCACTGAAATGGAAATTTCAGTTCGACCGGAGCTGATCGTGCTTTACATCGAGTTTAAGTTTGAGATTCTGACCTAAGGTCTCTCCTCAAACTCGGTCAAGCCATTCTCAGGCCGCCTTTTCCCCAACTCCGCCCAACTCATGGCTAGGCCTACTAAAGAGGATAATTGTTTGGGTTTTCAAGAAATATTACTTGTTCAATGGTAAAGTATTGTCATAAATCTGGCCAGACGCCAGACATTTAATGTCCCAGTAGTTAAGTACTTTGTTTAGTTAAATCAAATTTTAGGACCTCTCAAAAGCGTGCAAAGATCTGCTCTCTTCGCATAAGAATTTAGGAATAGACTTCTCTTAGAAGCTGGTTCAGATCGGGGGAAAGGTAGACAGGTAGTGTTTATCTACACGAGTCATGTTCAAGAGACGGTATCATATTGATTAGCATGATAATCCAAGTTTCGACAAAACAAGGAAATGGAAACAATTCTAGTGAATTGCATTAACAAGACTAAGATCAAGATCATTAACCATATGATAAAACTTCACATATTTTAGTGCCCAGATGGCCTGAAGCCAAGAACTTCTTGTTTAAGCATTGGTCCCACCATCCTCATCTGGTGGATCAATTGGCACCTCATGCCTCGGCCTATTGTATTTTTCACGTAACTGCTTGATTGGGATAAAATCTCCGGCCGTGTCTGCCCCGTAGAATAGAAATGATAGATAGGGATGATCAAACCTGCCCTGCACATGTTTATGCACAGCCTTAGTATCAAGCCAAAGACCTGAAGCCTTTGATACTATTCAGCATTGCAACTCACCCTGTCCAGTTGATCAGGAGGTACTAGATTTTCCTCAGCAACTGCAGTAGTGGCACAATATTAAAAAAAGAATCAAGATATTAGAACAGAGCCATCAAGGTACATGAAAATAGTATATATTCCAACTAAGTTATAGTTTACATCCCATTTCCCAAGGGAGAATAAGTACACAATTCAAAGATGAAAAGTCATAAAATTCAAGAGGAGAGAAAAGTGCGAATTGTCAAGTACCATAAGCCACCAGTAACTCAGGATCAGCGTGTACATCAACCAAAACCTGTGAAACAATGCCAAAACAGAATTGTGGATAACTGTATCTTCTAGAAGCCAATGGACAAACATCCTAGATGATACTGTCTTATTTTGTTGTTTAACAGACAAATGCCTTACAATTATTTGTATCAAATAGACCAGGGAAAAACTTTAGTTAACTAATGTTACAAAAGTGTTCAAACAAGAAGCAGGTTTCATAGCGAAAGCAAAAGTATGGAGAGAATATGGAACAGTCCTAAACCTGATAAAATGGCTGATTACAACCTCGAGACAACTTGTCAACCTGTGCAGTCTCCATCCATGAACCTGATTCACAGCAAACTGGATCCATTCCACACACAACAGCTCGATAGCCTGTGATTAGAAAATGGCTTCTATTATCAAAAGTAGCAAATAATAAAGGAAATGCAGAAAAATGGCAAGAAAGAGAATAGAGCAGTACAACTCCACTCATCCACTTTATTAAAATTTCTGTAATCAAGCAAGAATTTTCAAACTAAATCTCGAAGTGAAGAGGCACCAAAGCTTAAAACATCAGTTGAAATCAAGCTTATTTACCAAAAACTTTGTGCCTCACTTTCTGTCCTAAACGAAATGCATAATCAACTTTTTCATGAGCCAGAGCTTTAGCTGATGCTGCCAAAGTCTCAGCCTCCAGTTTGGAGATCTGGTCTCGTAATTGAGCAGCGATTGCATAATTCTCACTCTCTACTGCATTCTGCAAGTCTGCCCTGCAAAGAAAGAATAATAGCCATTTACCTTAATCAAAGCTGAATTAGCATAAACATTTCTACGAGACCAATTAACAAAGCCTACAATTGACTGAAGACTAACCGAAGACGTATGATACTTAAAGCCTTATCTTGAGCTTCACTCTTTGAAGATGATCCCCTTTTTGCATCCCGCTGCTTGATGACCTCTGCCTCAACCTTTCAGGAAGAATTTTTAGTTAATCGTTCAGTATCATTTTTCACAAAGCCAGCTTTCTCACATGGACAATAAATGAGATTGTTTTCAGTACGCACACCTAATCTAAAATTTTCTATATCACAGTTGCAAAATAGTTTAAACCACAAAGATTTTCATCCATGACTCAATAACCACAGAACTATTCCGTATCAGTGAAACCCAAATATATCACGTTTCCGTACATTACGATATGATATGATATGAAATTCACTACCAAAACAACTAAGCAACAAATGATACATGTAAGCAGGATCTGTAACGAGATCTAACCTCAGTGAGCTTGTTTCTCAGCTGCTGAGCAATGTCATACTGCTCCAAATTCATAGCATACTGCAATTCCATTACATCCCAACCAGCAAAAGCTTGTCAATAATGACCAGAAACATCCAAAAACAGTGATTAATGTGCAAAAACAATACCTAAAAGAAACCAGGCCAACCTGAACGCGTGTTGCCAGGTCTAGCTGAAAAAAGAAAATCAATATATCTTCATTAGCACTCTCGCTACGCTCGGAGCTGGCATCCAACTCCTGCTCACCTCTTTTATTGAACAACCATCCAGCATTAACCTTCAAATGTCTTACTCTTAGTTGGTTGGGGTTACAAGCAAAGTATAAACTCTGAAAACATTGTGACCCGAAGGGCGTATAAGGTTTTTTCATTAGCTTGAATTGAGTCCTCCAGGATGTGATTGACCCACAAATCCCACAATTCCCAGATGTTGAGAACGTGCTTGACGATAAACCTTGCACCATCTTTCTGCCAGGTAACGACTTCGGACTACAAACTTCACGCCCCTTCCAAAGGAAAGAAAAAACATTTCCTTTTTATAAATTTTTGAGGAACCTGGAAGCCAAATACAAAGACATGCAAGTTGAGGTTAATTCATGAAGAAACTCACCGGCGGTGGTCACGGGAAACAGGATTAAGAACCGTTAACACGAGAAGTTTATCTGAGGGTGAAGGAGAAATGTGAGGTGTTTGGTTGAAGGGATTGTGCTCTGTCTGTTGCAAGAAACAATGACACGTGGGCATGCGAGGAGATTTCAACTTTAGGCGATTATTATTTATTGGGAATGGAATTTTTCCAAATATTTAATTACAGTGCTCTGTGTTTGTGTTTTGTGTTCAATTTCTCTAATCTTATGTTCTTAGGACGGACAGAACCGGACTGAATCGTGCCCCCGGCCCGGCCTCAGGTGACTTTGGTATTTGGGGTTTTTAGTTTAGAATTTAGATAGATGTAATGTTGCTGCTGCTTTTGTATTAATTTTGTATAATGCCACCTCCTATAGTTTTCGGAATAAGATCCTCTATTTAATATTATTCTGTCTTATTCTGTCTCATAAAATCTCAATAATTTATTTTGCGAGATTCACGTGGAATCCACGCAAGATAAGACCTACATAAATCAATGACTGAGATTTATTGGACATAATAAAACAGAATAATATTAGACAGAAGATCTGGACTCACAATTTTCCCATTTGCCCTCTACTCTACTATTCACTATCGACTGTTGTGCTGTGCTTGGAAATTGAGGTTCTCCTCTTTCTTCTGATATCTTCTTTAAACGTTCGTCCAACACAATGTTGTTTTTTGAATTTGTTCTTTTTCCTTTTTCTTTAATTAGTCAAAGTAATACTAATAGAATAGTAAAACAAGTAGTAATACAAATAGATGGAGTGAAAATGCGGAAAGCATTTCATCATTACATTAGGGCTTAAGCTAATCTCAACCTCTCGCCCCTTTGTGTCATTTCATTCCGGCCTTTTGTTTGAGCATAGAAATGAACTTCTCCCTATCTTCAGCCGTCATTCCCTCAGCAGAACAATCTCCGACACCCCACTCTGCCCCTCGTATGCAGTATTTGTCTTCAATCTCTTTCTTGTTCCTGAAATTTTTCACATCATATAAACCTCAGAATTTAGCCCCTCCCACACAACTTTCATTTACAACCTGCAAACAGATTTCAATGTTGCGTGGGGAAACTTTACTTCATTCCTACATTTCACAACAAAACTAGGACTTCAATCATTCCGCATAGACTGAAAAACTTGAACCAAATCTGAATTAGCGCTCCATTTCCAATACAACCACCACACTTCAGGGATATGATTTCATAGGCTTGGCATGTTATTTCGAATCTACCAATGAACATAAAGTCACTCAGAAGCAGCTGGACTTCACTTACTTTTCTTTGTTGACTTTGGATCGCTCTAGTAGTTCCTTGAGAATACGAGATGATTTGAATCTCGCATCATTTTCCGCATATTTCTTTTGGTTTTCTTCTGCAGAGGAATAGCAGATAAATTAGTAAGAAGCCATTGTCACTTCAAGCACACAGCCAACCAAGAAAATCGATGGAAATATGCAAGAAATCAAACCATTGAACCGACTTAGAAAGTCAATTTGAGGAAGCTCTGGACCAGGGACAGATTCTATCCCAGAAAATCCTGACAAAAAGCCAGCCTTTGCTGAAACAAATCAAAAACTAATTCAACAGTAGTTACAGTGAGTGCTGACGCTAAAATATCACCGAAAAAACCGTGGAATTCACAAAACAGAGCAGGCCCTTTACTCAACAGACAAGGGTTAAGTTTTATTTTAAAGGTGATTGTTTTTCAAGTTCAATTAACACAACTAAAAAAAACAGTTATCAACTCTTGTTACCAAGCAATACTGCTCATTAGATCATCTTGTAAGCATATTAAAGAACATGAAAATACTGCTAAAGAAACCAGAAACCAGAAACCAGAAGGCAAAGAGTTTACGTTCACCTGGATTTGCAGAGAGAAGTAAGACAATAGAAGCAACTAAAGGGAGAGACTTGTGAATCAGGTTGCATCGGTGAGATAAATTACAAAACAAGGAACAACTTTTTGTTGATTTTATATTAAACCCAATGTGGGATTTCTTTTCAGGCTTGAGACACATCGATTTCGAGACTGTAAATCTTGCGGATTGGATCCGAAAGAGAGGCTTTGAAACGGAAAGCGTCTGCATTTCTCTCTCGGAGTAGCTTCGTGGGAAGGATAAAAATGTGGGAGGAACTATCGGTAGATATTTAATCAACGGAAATCCAATGACAAGGTTGTCAATTTGTCATGGAAATCGTTGGACCCACGTGTCGGATGTATATTCACACACGATTTGGAACCAAAGAACTAAACCATCGTTGCACCATAGCGCAGATTTTTTTTTTTTTTGGGGTCAGAAACCATAGCGCAGATTACTTTTTTTTTTTTTTTTTGGGTCAGAAATCATAGCGCAGATTACTACTTAGAAGCGCCGTAACTTTGCTTTGCTTCAGTAAATATCTTTTAGTAAAACCCATGGCTTTGCTAGGATTTGATTTCTTTCTTTATGGGTTTTATTTTGGGAAAGCCAATGTTTTCAAGCTGATCCTTGGAACTGTAAAATAAAATATTTAGAATTTAAATAATTTAATTGCAATGAAAATATCATAAAATTGGTTAAAATTTGAATAAAATAAAAAATTTAAAATATGATTAAACATTAAAACAGATATTATAACCTTAATTATAGTTAAGTTAATATAAGTTAATTATAGTAATCTAATAAGTTTAGATACCAACTCTTAGTAAGGGATATGGACGCTTGTCTAGAATAACGCAATAAATCTCCTTACTCAACCTAACATTTCGTTACTAATACATAGGCAAAAGCTTATGAATTCATGACATACTTTTGATATTGCAGACTTTGTTGTAAGGGAGAAATCACTACACCGAGGTCTTCTGAATCTGTATCATATTCAAGACTATAGGAATCAGGAATGTCAACTTTTGGTGCTTCAGGTTCACCAGGAATCACTTTGTCCCTTACCTTGGTTTGTTTGTGGTCAGGTTTGAGAACTCTTCGTTCTTTCTTGCGTACTCCTTGATGTTTATCACCTTACATCCTGTTAGCCTTGTGCTACAGAGGGATTTCCACTATTGCTTGTGGTTTACCTGAAAACCTAGTCAACCTTCGCATCTTTGTCAAGCGGGTAACATTAATTCAGGTTAGGAAGTGAGTAAGAAGAGAGTTACATAAGAAATATGGAAACTTCTTCAGATTCAGTTCATTATCGTCAAGTTTGTCTTTGTTTAGTTTACTTTCTAGTAGAAAGCGTGCGTTATCAATCAAAATCGAAAATTTAGTAGAAATTTCTCATGAGCCTGTAGAAAATTGTATTTGTGAGTCTTGTTTACTACTGTTGAGTTCATACAGTATATATTCTCATAACCGTTCTTGGACGAGAAGTATTCGTAGTGTGCTATCTACTACTAGATCTCGTATGAAAGAAATCATCTAAAGTTCTAGATTGGAACAGTGTGGTCTCAGATCTACAACAGTAGAACAATATGTAAAGCTTAAAATCCCTAAAGAGCTATCACCTTATGAAACGAGCACCACCATACACATCTACATGTTGGAGTTATACGACTTGTTTTTACACTCCATGGAAGAAAATGTATTCTTACTACAGCCAGGATATCCCTTATAGACACTGTCTATACAACGTACCAAAATACTCTTATTAGTACCTTGCTAACTACGCTCAATAACAGAAGTGTCATTTTGACCATAGCACCTGATTTTAACATTAGATTGGATGATCTTACTTTGTCTGAACGATTACAAGTTCAGATCCAGATCACTAGAACAGATCAAGATGATATAGCTATCATGGCTACCTTACATCACCAGATGATCTACCTTCTACAGAATCATGTTTTGGATTTAAACTTTCCAAATTCTCCTTCAGATGCTCTTTACATGGTTGTTGATTGATCTAATGATTAGACTACTATCATTCAGATCCCGAAGTAATTACCTTCAAAGGAGCTTGAAAGTTGATGTCAACAAAATGAATTACCAACTATTAAAAAGTATTCCATAAGCCTTACCGACACTTTTTTTATACAACAACTCTGACGATTCTGAAGGCTTTAAGAGATGACTCAATAAAATCCATCTATGCACGGTCCAACAATGACATGCCTGGTCCTTCAACATCAAGAGCAATCTTGATGATCCAGCCCATTGAACAACCTCAAGATTTATCATCTAGGGTAACCAGCCTTAAGATCCAGCCCGTATATTCTCACATGAAAGGTAAAGACGGTCCTCCTGTTCATTACTTTAAATCTAACAAAGAGTTAGTCTATATCAGTTATCATCATGGACGCTTTGTATGCGATATCGACCCATCTATGTGTGAGCCGGATTGTGAGATCTGTCTCAATCCTGAGTCAGGTAATGATGATGATGATCCAAGATATCAAAGGAGAAGGAAAAAGAAAAAGCCTAAATCCCTGTGCCAACCTTCTCAACAATATCATCCTCTTAGTGATGATCCAGATCAAGACGATCCAAATGGTCTACTGATGATAAAAAATCCAGACCCAGGTCTCTTAAAGAGATGCTCAGGTTGTCTACATGCAGATCTACTGATGGATCTATCAGATCTATACCAGCAATTCCTATTTTAACTCCTACTCCTATACCTTGTATGATGGTAGGACCATACAAGGATGACTTTCCTCACTTATTTAGGAGTATTGATAAAATATAGCGGGTTGTCTATAACCATTATATCTTAGCATCAGGAATTACTTTACAAAGAATATTTGCATCAAATCCAATTGATGAAGTTCTTAAATAGCAAACATCTAACGCAGTAGCACAAAACAAAGTTCTAAGAAAGATTGATTCCAAGCTGGATGAAATTAATCAACAAAACATTGCTACTCACAAGAAAGTCGATTCTGTTTCGGAATAGATACAAACGATGTATCGATCTTACAAAGCTCAGATTCAACGTCTTGATGCTAAACTTTGACAATACACTCTACCCATTATATGGGGCCAGACTTCGATTTTAAAGTTCGTAAGATACAAGAGATACAAGGAATTGTACCACAAATGGAAGCTGATATACATGCAGCTCAATCTAAGTAGATATATGGCTCATCCTCTTCGGATTTTCCAAATACTCAGCCATCATATCCATCTCCTATATATCAGAAGTATCCAGACGAAGCTGACTATTCAAAGGTATTTAAATTCAATTATCCTTTGATTAGACAATATATACATCCTTAGACAACTCCTGAGAAACCTCGACGATCAAAGCCAAAGTTTACATCTAATTGTATACCTAAGCCTCGAGTTTCTGAGTCTTCAAAGGTTCCAAAAGCTTCATCTTTTTATACACCTTTTGAACTAACTGAACAGTGGAGAAAGCCGTTACAAATCCACACGCCTCCAACATCTCCACCTCCTGTACAACCTTCCACCTTATCCCATGGGAAGGATAAAGCTAAACAGACATAGTACATAGCTACTATAACTTCTAAATCTCTTACAGAAGATTCAAATTCTCAACCAAATAATGCAGAAGCTAGTTCTGATGCATCTATACAAACATCTGAAGTTTCTACAACACCATCTAATTGTTCATCTGAACAACAACTATTAGAGTCATCATTTGAACTAGTTTCTTCACCATCAATTGATTCCTTAGCACGCTTTACTGACCAATTAGAATTATCCAATATTCTGATGACTATGTCTCAATATACTAAAGCTAAATCAGAAATCAGTGAAGCGAAATCCATAGGTACTGAACCCTTCAGACCTGAATCAGCACCTATAACAACACCAGCTACGACAACTGCACAGCCGACAAATACTAAACCTACTTCAAGTCCTTAGTTTACATTCTATGATCTTCTACCAAAGACATGGAGGGATTGAATACATGAATTCGGTGCATGAATTGATTTACAAATGACCAGACCTAATTATCCTTAACAGGATATTTTGTCTAAATTTACATCTCGTTTCACTGGTACTTTGTGAGAATGGTGGTAAAGTATTATTGAATATCAACGCCTTCAGTACATAGAAGTATCTACAGTTGGAGCATTACTTGGAATAATTCACAAGGAATTTATTGGTGATTTCTAGTTGATTGAAAAGCAAATCCATCAGGAGTATTTTGCGATGAAATGTTATTCCCTTGATAAGCGTGATATCCAAAAGCATTATAAATGTATGACGGACATGTATTATCTTTTGAATGGATGGAATGATGTTAACTTGCATTATTCTTTTATATCATCCCTTCTAGAAGAAATACAGCCAAAACTTCAAAGGATCATAGTTTTTCTACAACGAGACATGTCAACAATTTCTCTTGGAGAAATCTATTAGCTTACTTTAGCGTCTTTTGACAAACTATGTGATCAGCATACTTTGTTTAAGAATATCCTTAAAAGCGGTCCAGTTCTCAAACAGGCTTGCAAGAAGCCTTATCTCCAGATAAAATGCAAAGATAAAAAGAGTGTCATAGCAAGAAGAAAGCTCATTCTTCTTAAGTTATCATCGGAGAACATTCCATAGGAAGAAGTAAAGGCCAAAGCCTTGGAAGCAAACCTTCACAAAGAAGAACTTAAGCAAAAGGTGCAAATTTATGAGGTTCTTCAAGAAATCCTCACATCGAAATAAGCGTTGATGTTTTATCTGTGAAAACCCACGTCACTTTGCAAATAAGTGTCCTCAGGCAACGAAAAAAGATGTCAACTTTCTTAACAAACTTGAAACTCTATTGTCTATTCATCCTCAAAGCAACATTGAAGAACTATTTGAGGAACTGTCTAATGAGGACAGTGATACACAGTTTGCTGTCTCTGTGTCTACTAAAGAATAATCATCAAGCTCATCTACTTCTACTGATGATGATTCATTATACATGGTATAGCAAACAAGTATGAAGATAGATCGTACACCAGTACAATGACCTTATGTCCAGATTCAAATATTTCAACAAGATAATTATGACAAACCCATTAAAGCCATCGGGTTTATGAATACTGGCTCCAGCCGTACAATTATGAAGCCCAATATCTTATCATCGGAAGCATGGATTTCTCATGAAGAGTATTTTACAACTACTGATAGTAACTCTTTCAAAATTGGGTTGATAACGAGAAGACGAATTGGCATTCGCTTCTTTCCTCAATGTACAATTTGGACTAAAGTAATTGGAAGCAATCTATCAGGCTCAGATCTTGTAATTAGAATGGATACATGCAGTAAAGCTCAACCTTTACAGATCCTGTTAGAGTAGTGCCCTAAAGGCAATCGCCTTTAGCGCGTTTTGTACAAAGTTGTGTACATACTTTATGAATAAATAAAGAAAGGCATATTTCATTAATTTGATGTTCATTATTTA
>JANIPM010000003.1:30233442-30258988 GCA_027478405.1 Erythroxylum cassinoides
AAACTTTGGTCTTGTTTGGTAAATGATTGATCAATTATTTTTTGGCTCATTGAGAAATATTTGATTGATTGACTATATCAAACAACTAATAATCATATTTGGTAGGAGCATTTTTGTTCCAACGATTCAGAAATTAAAGGATGATTATGCCCAAAAGTTATTATAAATTACTTAAGTTGTCATTTTTTATTAGTGCTTTCCCCTTGCTAACACTAGTACCATAAATTTCAACTTGATTAATAAGTTAATATATTAAAAAATGAACTTAATTTGAATAATATGGCGAAAGAAAATAGTAGTAATAATAATAATAATATCATTATTATTATTATTATTTTCTATATTTTTTATTAGAGGTATAAACTTAATTTTATGAAATGACGAAATGAATGGGAGCACAACATCTCGTTGTAAAGCATGAGACACAACATAAAACCCTTTGTAATAGTGCTAATTTGAAATTAAAAGCCAAGTTAAATATCTAAAATTTAAATTTTATAAGAATACCCCAACAAAACTAAAATATAATATCCATATCTTTATAAATTATTTTTTAAGTCATACTTTCATATGTCATTTTATATATAAACAACTAATATTAAAAAGTTAATTTTATCGAACATCTTTAAATAAACATTTGATATAATCTGCTATCAGTTAACTACTAATATAATTTGTTAACAGCTAATGCAATCTATTAATTATTAAACAGAGACTCTATTCATCTCTTACTATAGAATAATGGTGAAAACTAAAATAAAATTATTATGTACTTTGATTACAACATTCTAAAATTGTTGTATAAGAAGGACACCAATACTTTATAAGCCAAAGTAGATTTGTAATAATTCCAAAACGTTAAAGAAAAGGATGACAAAGTCAAAGTGAGAAAGCAGCGAGGAACTTATTATATTTTCCTGCAAGCAGAAGTAGTTTCCAAATAATGGACATATTTGATTTCATGAAATGGTAAATAGAATTACAGTAAAATACTTTCAATTGCAAGAAACGTAAGCAGACGACGATCGTTTGGGGAAACAAAAAATGATAATGTTTAACAAAATGGAACATTATTGAATCTTAAGATGAGAGTTAAAATTATTTATTTTGTTGTTTTGGGAAATCGTATTAAAATTTCAACTCATTTTGAACACAAGTAGCGAAGGCAATTATTAATCAATTGATAATAATTTAAATGGGTATTAAATATTGTGAAGGAATCAGTCCTCAACTGTGACGCTGAACTAAAAATAATAATTTCTCCACTATATATTGCGCCTGCGCTTGTAAACAAAGCAGCGGCAGAATCATTTTAATCAGTAAAACGGATGGACGCTATACTTCCACGTCCAAACAGTTCTGTGCATGGCGGGGCTGGGGCTGGGGCTGCCGTTGGTCCATACTTTTCGTTTGTTGCTTTATCAAAATTCTTGCTTTTTTTTTTGTTTTAATTCTCAAAATTGTGCACACACCGTTCTCGCGGAAAAGATGCCATAAAAAAATTATTCAAGAAGAAACCGTGGTTTATCATTTTTTTTATTTTATAAATCCTTTATTCCTGGGTTAGGGTTTATTTTTTTAACTTTTTACATGAGAATGCACGAATTTTTTAGAAATATTTAAATTGATAACTAGAATTCAATGCATTTGGGGCAGGGATGGATCAGGAAGGCTAGCAAGGGCTATAGCCCTTACAAAACTATTTTTTTTTTTCAGTATATATACATATATAGTAAATTAAGTAAGACTATAGTCCCTACAAAATTAAGTTCTTTGCCCTCCAGAATTAAAATCCTAAATTCGTCACTGATTTGGGGAGTTAACAGAGGGTGTGGTTGCAGCTTAGATTACTCGCTTATGTTTCACTGCTACCTATCTAATTATCAAAATCGGAGTTAATAGAGAAATCATACATTTGGATGTTGATTAGAAGACCATGCAAACTTAGGATCAAGTGTTCCAAATTCATGAGTAGATGTTGATCGTCATAATTACACTTACGGGATACGATGGTATATTCAATTCAATCAAAACCTTGGAACTATGCTCTGAGTTGAATGTCAATGACATCCAATTTGCTTAGTTTTCTTTTCAACATCAATCGTTATGTTTGTGGGCCACAGGCTCTTAAAATCAAATTATTGAAAAGTTCAATCCTCTTAAGAACCCAGCAAAGCATTGTTCCAACCACTTGCATTAGCATATGATGGTCATTTATTTGCTATCTATCTAAAGTCACTTCTCTTGAAGTCAGTGGTTAATATTCTCATCCTAATTGCACCTTTTCTTTTTTTTCTTCCATTGCAAGGCCATTTTGACCGTCTTCTCATTTCTTAATGTATTTATTATGATTAGAAAGAATAACTTGAGGAGAACGAAACTACCGTACACTACACAGACTAAATGGCTGTAGTTCTACGAGAAGGTCGAGTTCTTTCTCCAACTTGCTCCGCATTTTCCTTTTTCTTTTAATCTGACCGTGTCAAACGCTTTGTAGAGCGAGAGAAGATTGACGAGACCTTTTTGCGAACTACACCTTTTCATCTGGGTGGTCCAAATCTTTCCTGTGTTATAACCCAGTTCCAAGTGCAAAACTGAGATACAAGTGTAACACACCATGATCATGTGTGGTGGTAGAAAAAGATCAAAAGTTGTTCATGTACAGCACGCCACAAGGCGATCTTCGAATTTTGTCTTCACACATTGATTTTTTTTTTATAAAAAAAAGAACGTCTCTTTCTTTGAGTTTATTAGCCGCCAATGCCATTGCAGAAACCCCACTTTCCTTAAGTATCTAAATCCAACAAACTCCTTACATCAAATACGTTCAAGGTCCAAACTTCATCCCTCTAAGCTGTTCGATCATATAGGCCTTACCAGAACTTTAAAGTATCTAATTGAACAAGACTGCTTCAATCTTGCTTGCAAGCTTTTCTAAAATAGAATTGCTAAATTGATCCTAGAGAGAGAGAGAGACACAAAACACGGTGCTACTCCCTTGTCGGAAAGCATCTACTATTTATTCATGCGCGTGGGTCCCACCCCTTCAATATCACCCCTCCACCACTCTAAGCCTTATTCCTGTTTCTATTAACAATAAATCTCACTCAATTATTATTTCTTTTTCCGAAATATTATTATCCCTTTTATGTATATTCTTCCCCTTTTCTCTTTTACTCCTCACTCTTCACCCTCATCTTCTCTCTCCAAACGCCCAATCAGGAGGTCTAAGCATTGTATTGACAAGACACAGTTTTTCAAGAACACAACACTGCCGCGGCCTTCCCCCAAAAAAGAAAAACCAAACCCTAACTCACCCCTCCCCCTCCCCCTCTCACACACTCACTCTTGCTGTTATTATAAGCCTCTCAGTTCTCATCTACCCTCTAAGAACTTGTGTTCTGATCAGATTCTATGGACAGTAAAGACGATCCCGATCCGGAAGCTGAGTTTATCCCCGATTCCAGCTGGTCGCTCACTCCTGACTCCGATACCGCCAATTACTTCTTCTCCGGCGACAGAGATAACAGTATACTGGGAGAATTTGGATGGAATCTTCAGAGCACCGACTTGGAACCGATCCAAGAGGAAGCTAGAGGTCACTTGCTTCGCGAGCTTGAGAGTAGCGGAGCGATGCTGGGATCGCCCGTTGCTGCTGGTGGTGATCCGGCGGCCCCTGTCGCTTCCGGTGGCCGTGGACATGATGTGTCAACTTCAAATCAACCGTCGGTTTCTTCCAGCTCCAGCGAGGATCCGCCGGAGAAGTCCACTGGTTCCGGTGGGAAATCGCCTGAGATACCGTGAGTGGACACACACACGTACATGTGCATACACATACACAACAAAATCCACGTTACAAGAACTGAAACGATATAGTCTCTAATATTGTAAATATCTTGAATTCAGAGGGCCACAAACGGGTGTCAGAACCGAATTCTCTAGCAGTCAGTTCCCTTTGGGGCGAGAAAGAGGGAGGACGGGTGCAAGCAGTTTTTGTGTCCGTACGCTCTAGAAACCGTCAAAATCTTTTCCTTTTTTAATTTTGGGTTCATGCAAGTTGGGGGAGAGGTAGTTTCGTAATTTGAGAGAAACCCAGCGGATAGAAATAGAAATTCGTTGGAGTTAAAAGATGCATTTTCAAGAAAAGATAATAATTGAGATCAGAGACCCCATGAACACCGCCGCTATTGCGGCGGGAATGGCGTGCTCTAAAGCCATTCTTCGCTTTCCATTATTTAGAATATATCTACAAATGTATATTTGAGTGTGTGATCTTTCTTATCAGTTCACTGACAATGTTGGCGGGAATATGAGCAAGACGAAGAAGAAAGTTGCTTTTGTCGTTGATTACTTTTAAGCATCTGTATATATACTTACTTTCTTGTTTGCTGTTCTTTTCGGTGCTAGCTAGTTAGATACTAAAGGTTAATAAAATATTATTTAAGTTTTCCGTAACAATTCTTGTTTTATCTTCTATATACGTTGTAACATAATCTTACAACGTGCTGTTTAAACTTTGAAATCATGCTCATTGACTCAGAAAATTCACTTTGATGTTCAAGAGTAGAGGCTGTGCATAAATTCTGTATTGTTAATTTATAAATTTAGAACTGATCACTCGCTAAAAATGCATGCACTATTCTTTAATATAAGTAATTTCTCTGAGTTATACCTTGACTCCTCTACATCTTAAATTTATGGTCCATAACTTCCTTTTTACAACACAACTTCTTTAGGTTTGTTGCCAAGCCTTGCCATTTGAACTAAGGGGACAAGTCAACCTGAGTTCTAAAGGATAGTAGTACTATGTGCTTGCATGAATGTACTTGGTACCATCCATCGTTAAAGCATCGCATTGAATTCGTAGCAATTTAGAAGTGTCTTTTCTTTTTCTTTTTTTCTTCCTTCTGATTTTTTTTTTTAGAATATTATGTCTATTTGCATAATTGTAGGTGGGGTATTTTGTAGGAGTAAGGTCAGAAAGAAGGGACAAAAGCGAATCCGCCAGCCTCGTTTTGCATTTATGACTAAAAGTGAAGTTGATCATCTTGAAGATGGCTATAGATGGAGAAAATATGGTCAGAAGGCAGTTAAAAATAGTCCATTTCCCAGGTATACGATTAACTCTTTAACATCATTCTACGTCTACTCTGTCCGAATATTATGTTTCTCGTTCCCTTAATTTAGCTTTAATTTCGGGTTAACTCATTTACATACTTTGAATTTCTCGTTTGTATCAATGATTGACATGGAATTTTAAATGTGCAAACAGATCATAAGACTTGTGACTATTACGTTTTTTATTTGACAAATTGGGAAGTCTAAATTTTACATTCCATCACTCTACATGCTTATTAGAATCATAGTAAAGGTAGGTTATGAGGCAAGTTATTAAGCCATTTTGCAGTTGATACGGTATAATTACAACTATTAACAATTGCAAAATACAGGCAAGATTAAAAAAAAATCTACAGTTACAATATTGTGATCACTGTTGTAATTACAATTTGCAATTTAAGAACTTTCTACTTTGTTTCATGAGGACAAACTCTTAGTCCAAAGTCCTAAGTGCTAGATTATGAATAATTGTTTGGAGTTGGTTTTGCCTTGATGTTTACTAATTACATTCTTAAGGTATTAATTCCTTGATGTTTTGACCTTTGCGCTGGTCACATGTAACTGTATAAATTTACGAGGGAAATGGTCCTCAACTATCACCATGTCTCCAACATCTGCTCCAGAACTATACTCAATTTGACATTCTAAACAAATCGAATGAGATTTATGGTGTGTCATTAGATTTGTTAGTTCCCTTCAAGCTCTATACTCGTTGTAAAGGACTTGGCATATGGGCGTACTTGGGTAAGTCTTCTTTTTGATCTATGGTGCAAAAATAATGAAATTGTTTAGAAACCTAACATTTAGACAACTATTCTTCAAGCATGTATCATATTTACAGGAGCTACTATCGCTGCACAAATAGCAAGTGCACTGTGAAAAAAAGGGTTGAGCGATCGTCCGAAGATCCTACTGTTGTGATTACTACATATGAAGGGCAACATTGCCATCACAGCGTTGGTTTTCCCCGGGGAGGAATCATTAATCATGAGGCTACATTTGCCAGCCACTTGGCTCCCCAAGTGTCGCATTTCTTTTATCCTAGAGGCCAGGTAGCTAGAGCGCATCATCCTACTGATGCGCAACAGGCACAAGTTGATGCAGAACCATGTATGGTGTCAGAGGCCACGCCGCGTCATCCATCCGATGAGGGACTACTTGGAGACATTGTGCATCCGGGAATGCGTGGCAGATAAGATAGAATGTAGTGCACATTTCTTTCTTTACCCAGTTAGATTTACTACTTATTTAACGTCAGTTAACGAATACTGTCTTTCAATCTGTGTGTTTATGTCAGTTTTATAGGGGGGATGTGAGAGAGACTACTATTCTTGAAAAGCATTAGTTGTCAATTTCGTATTTACCAGTTCAGAAGGAAGATGCGTACGAGCAGATTGTAAAACGTACAAATGGTTAGTTTATAAAGTCAAGCCCTTTGCATAAAGCATCCATCATTATTGAAAGATCTAGTTTCATTCACGGCCACTAGGGTGAAAAGAATTAGTAATATTTGTTAGAATTCGGTCATTTATTACCTTATTAACAAATTAATGCACTTCAACGCATTCCTCACTTTTGTCGCCGAAGCGTAAAATGTAATTAGATTGCATAGTAATATATTAAGTCAGAACTCCTGATTTTCAGCTAACAAAGTCTTTGATTTGAGGGTAGATAGATAGGGAACCCGCGTCACTTGACTGTAAATGTTTCTGTTGCCAGACTTCACCACTACGGATATGGACCACATGTCCACTGCAAAATCTAAGCACGAATGTGAAATATGAGGGGTGATTATATGTTGACTAGATAGATACGTCATTGGTAGAACAATTACCCACACCGTTGAGATAATAGGCCAACGACTATCTAACGTTTGATAGGTACCGTGTACTTGTTTTCTTGTGGCGACGCATCATTGCCAGCACTCTTGTTATTGCTTCCAAAGTTGTCTGCTATTGTTGCCTTTGATATCTTTTGCTTAGGGATACCTTATCTTTTTAATAATTGCATCTGTATATCCTTTCTTGAGAACAGAAAGAGAAAACTTTAGGGTAATATTGTGGCTGAAATAACTTTTGTCAATGACCACCCAAATGCTCTTGGACCCTTTCCCATGAAATGAGCATTGTATCGTTCATTTCCAATCATCAGTCTCTTTCACAACTTCTGTTATCCGTTAATGGTATCAAGTAACTGAACAGCTAAACTAGAATGTTTTAGGTTATAGATGAAAGGAAGTAGAGTTACAAGACTAGGGTAACGATGCTAGCGTGATACTATTGGAACAGTTAAGCTGAGTCCCATCCTTTTCCATGAGTAGAAAAGTTCAGTTGACAGTCAATAGGTAAAGCTAGAGATAGCATGGAGCTCCTTGTTGATCATAGTCTTATATCCATCTATTACAGGGGCCTTACAGCGAAAAACAGTCCGCTACACCGGAAGTTTTTCTCAATTCTCCTCCGCTATATATTGACCTATCTATGTGGAAAATGTAGTTATATAAGCATCATATTCTTCCAAAAGTTACTTTGTACTGATCCCTACTTCTCTTTTAGTATAGTACTCGGGAAATTCTAGCGTAGTATGGTAAGCATTCTATTGTTGGTCGAGTTTACTTTATGAACTACTAATAAAATTTTTAGATTCCACTTCCCACTTCTTCAAGGACAAATGTGGTTGAGTTAGAAAGTGGATGAACGTTGCTTAAACAAATTCAACTACTTTATTGTGCAATCATTCCTGATTCCTTTTTCAGAGCATGCATGTGGCTATTCTACAGGCCATGTAACATGCAGCATTGGCATAATAACAAGCTACAATTGGTCTAGGGTTGATTGAGCTTATCATCTTGAAATGTAGCACAAACGAAATACCAGACATAAAAGTACATTAGTTGGCGGTGATTAATCACACGAAATTAGCTTAACTTTTCCCCCCTTGTTTTTGGCTGTGGTTGGCAACATAATTAGGTAGACGGATGAAAAAAGAAACTTTGTTACTCCAAAAGCTTAGATCTCTTAGGGCAAGGCTGTGAATTAATTGTCGTGATGAAATGTTTTATCTGCATTTAATTTTCTTGAGAAAAATACATAAGACGCAAGATTCAATGGTGCAATTTACTTGTCTAGAAAAAAATATAAGTAATTGGATATAAATTATTTATAATTTATTGATAAAATTTTATCATACCTTTTAAGTTATAGAATTATATGAAAACATTTGATTCCCAATAATCTCTATTATATGTAAAAGAATCCTCTACTCATTTTAACTCGTTGAACTTCATAAAGGAAAAACGGTAAGGCGAGACTCTGCAATCATTCCTAAATTTTTCATCTTATTTCTTCAATCCATCAAACTTACTCTTCTCTTACATGAATAGGTCCTGCAGTGAAAAATATGTACAGTACAGACTACGGAGAATTTATTGTTGAGATCCATCCACGAGGAGATCTAGTGGCAAACGACATCTATGTTAGTTAGTTCCAACTCTCAGTCACCTTACCTCCCACACCAGGCCAGATGATTATGTTTCATAATCACACTCAGTATGTTAATGTATCCATAATTTTCATTAAGTTATTTCTATAAGTGTTTCCTTTTTCCTTTATTCATCCAGAGTCGGTTAGATTTCTGTCTATTCTTGCGAGTTCTGGGCGAGGGACGTACGTGAGGTGATGTTATGAATGTGGACACGGAGAGTACGGAAAATCGGTCATAAAGGAGAGAAAGGAACTGCCCAACTGAGTGAATTAATTGGCTTCGGTAGCGGTAATTTCGATGTTGCTTCAGAGTCAGCCGACAGTGCTTTTCTTTTCACCTTTTTCTCTCTCAAAACAAAACCCTAGTAGTAGCAGCAGTACTGCCCATTCCACCGTTTTTATACCCTTTTTCTTGAAGTTTACGCTTCTATCACCACTTTGCATGTGCTCTACTTCCCGGACAATTTTGTCCTCTCCCATTCCAATCGCGAATTCACTTCAATTTTCTCCCTGTCCATGGAAACGAAGTTTCATCATAAAGACATGAAGCAATGTGCATGTTTTATTTATATACAACGGAAGTGTTTATGTGATGCTTGTAGCCTTGTTCATCATAATAAAATTGAGAGGCTTATTTAGTAGGTTATTTACAGCAACCAAATCAAATGAGAGAGTGATTGTATAATCAATGTCTATTTGGGATTATGACAATTTTTACTTTTAATGTATATATTTTTCTAATCAAGTATTTCTACTCATAAAATTTTTAACTGGGCTTTCTAATGGCGTTGATTTTTTAATAAATTATTTCCCACTGACTCCCTTAATAGCATGCCAAATTAGGAAGATAACCACGATTAGGTTATGGAGTCAATAATTATTTTCCGTAGAGTTTGTTTGATTCCTCAACATTATTTTTTCGTCACATGCATTTGATTGTCAATTATTGCAGAGTATACATTCTGCAACAATCCGAAAACGAATTAATTTATTTCAGATTCAATTTTTTGCATTTGATTCTGCTAAGGCTTGTCACATGCATGTTCTTCTATTTGATTGTATATACTAGTTTATCTTTATACGAGCAGTGTTGTTCATATTATTTTGATGGTATTTGATTTATTTTTAAGCCTATCACTCCTTAAAAAGCACTTGATGTAGATAGGCACACGAACCCACTACGACCAAAAAAATAAAAAGAAAAAATTTCAAATTATTGAACATAACAAGTAAATAATAAGATCTTAGATCCTAACAAAGGAATCTAAAAGGACCAAATTGATACTACATCCAATCTTCATATTGCATTTTGTTCTAGCATATTCCTAAAAACTCAATCTTTATATAACACAGTTCCTGGTAGTCAAAAAAATTAGTTGCTAATTGATGAACATACAAATAAGTCGGTATCCGGTTTGGATTAATTTTGAGAGCTTGCATTATCATTTGGCTCTAGCTTTTTCTGATTTAATGAGTGGCATATTTAAGTGTATAATCTAGAATACAATATTTTAAATTCAAGCAATCAAATGATTGGCCATACGATTATCCCTTTATTATTTTTAGTAGAGGGAGGGTGTCTCCTTTGACTATAGTGTACATTTGTCTAAATATCTCAAGTATAGAATTAACACAACTTAAACTTGCTACCTAAAAGATAACTACCTCTTTTTATACAATTATCATTGTTCTTCTTTCATGTTTTTAATAACTTTCTTTTGTTTTGCATATATTTTTTCCACTGAATAGGGAAAGACTCCTTATTTATGTTGTCTACATCGATGTTTGTTATATATCCTAAAAAGGTTTGCTTTCTTGTATTATAATTACAATGTTGTGGTACCTCTAAAGTGTGACTTCGAATCTTCCCTTATTAGTAATAGCAATAGGATAAGAATCCCTTTTGGTTTGTGGTAAGGTGGGGGCCAACAAGAACTACAATTGTAAATATTCAAAACATTATGCAACTTACTCTACTTTCTCTTCCAAGTGTAAGGGCTATATAGCACAAAGAAAGGTCGAATTAGTTTGCAACCTTCTATCCTAAATTAAGATATTGCAAAATAAAAGTTTGTGGTAAAATGGGTTTTGAAATTGTATTTATATATGTTTCTTGGGTTGTTAAGATTAAAAGGGCACTCTTGGGTTCGAACATGTTGCCTATAAGATTTGTTGTAACCTACTATGATTTAATTTTAATCACTTTTCAAAATCACAATCTAACTTTTATTGAATTTTATAATATTTTAGATACCTTTCACATTCACAATTGGATGACTTTCATCTTCAGCAATAATCTTTAATTATTTATTTATTTATTTTATGTATTAAGTGAATTATAGAATTTCTATTGCTATATATTGTCAAATTTTAAATTTTAGTCCCACAACCTCTTAGTTTCATGATAGCAATAACATATAATTTCGTTGCGTATATTTTTACAGATTGTAAAATTACTAGTAATCAATTATCTAGATTTACATCTAATTTAAGTTAACCAAAAAAGCTTATTGCTATTGGGATACTTCAAGTATATTTCTCTAAGATAATCTACTAGTAATTCAAATTGGTTCATTACGTCATAATAAATTCTTTTTACTTCGATGAACAATAAGTTGTCTATGGAAAAAGGGATACACTGGATGACTTTTCCGAGATATAGTAATGAATATACAAGTGTATTCTTTTGAAAAGGATTTTCGAAGGTGGCTAATGGGAATGAAATTCCTTGTCTATGTAAGAAGTGTTGTAATTATTTGGTATAGAAGAAATAGTATGCGATCTTTTGATTGTTGATGGATTTGCTCCGAGATATGATTGTTGGGAATTTAATAAGGGATCATTAATGGAAATATGGATATGGATGATAATAATAAATGTGATGGAAGGTCTATACTTGCTCCAAAAGGTTGAATCCCCAACCCTAAGGGCCCCCAATCGCAGGCCCGACCACCGCTGGAGGATTGAATCACGGTTTAATCTTGATCAGCCCCCTAATAGAGCGGTTCACTGCTTCCCGTGACAGGGAATCGAACCTAGGACCTTGCTCCAATTGACCCTGTTAGTTGGCCAACCAAGCTTACCACATGAAACCTTTAGAGATATAGATGAAGGCATACATAGTTGTGCAGAAGTTAGTAATTTTCTAAACGTTGATGCTATAAAGTTTTTTTTGTTGGTAGAGGAAGGAAAATATGATTTATATCCTAATTGTCAAAGTTTTTTTTTCTGAACTTTCCTTCACCATTTAACTATATATTTTTAAGTTTACCCATAGAATTAGTAATGCAGCTTATACTAATCTCATGGGGATAATTAAAGGGGAATTTCCTAATTTAAAGGTTCCTGAATCTTCTAATGCAACAAAGAAACTTGTGAAGGATTTAGGACTTCGCTATAAAAAGTCTCATTTATTTCCTAATAATTGTATTATGTTTTAGGGGAATGATGAGAAAGCAATCAGTTGTGAAGTATATGGTGTATGTAGGTGGAAAAGTTATAGGAGTGAAAATAGTAGAGGTCATTGTATGACCCCAAATATAAGGCAAATTCTAGCAAAGGTGTTTAGATATCTTCTATTAAAATCAAGGTTGCAAAATCTTTACATGTTTCTAGAATTAGCTACATTTGTGAAATGACATGATAAGGGGAATTCTACATATGGTAATTTAAGGCATTCTACTACTAGCCAAGCTTAGAAAGACTTCAACTAATTATATCCTAATTTTTCTTGAGATCCTCACAATGTCATATTAGCTCTTGCCAATGATGGATTTAATCCTTTTTGCACAATGAGTGAAAATTTTAATTATAAATGGCCTACAATTTTAGTAAACTATAATTTAACACCACAGAGAGGTTTGAAATCCTAAAATTTGATATTGTCTTCAATTATACCTAGCTTGACTTTTCCTAAAAAAGATATTGATTTTTTTGTACCCATTAACTAAAGAGTTAGTAGAGTTGTGGGAGTTTTAGGTAGAGACATTTAATGCTTCAACTAATCATTCATTTAAGTGTAGCATTGTTATGTACAATTAGTAACTTTCCAAGATGTGCAATGTTGTTTGGATAGAGTACACAGAGAAAGTTAACATACCCTAATTGTTATTATGAAACTTTTTGTTAATATTTAAAACATCGTTAAAAAAACCTTGTTATCTCAATCATTAGAGATTTTTAGATAGAAACCATCCTTGGAGGCATAGTAAGAGATCATTCAATGGTGATATAGAGTTGGGAGAATCATCAATTCCTTTTGTCATGATTTGATGTGTTAGAGCTTATTAATAGGTATCATAATTTTTTAGGAAGGAAAATAAGTAAAAACCAAGAGATAATCCTTGGAGGAAAAGATCTATATTTTTTGAATTGCCTTACTAGAACCATAGTGGCTGCCAATATAATATTGATGTGATCCATATCGAGAAAAAAAGTGATAATGTGATAATGTTCTTCGAACTTTATGGGAGATATTGGGCAAGTCAAAAGATCATCTTAATCCATGATTTGATTTAAAAGAAATGGGGACTATAAAAGATTTGTAGTCAATCAGAGTACATGACTGTTATGTGTTACTAATTCGCACTTGCTTTTACTTGATCCCAAAAGAGAAAACTATTGCAAAGTTGTGTATAAAATATTACACAATATTTTGATTTTATTAAGAGAAAAATATTATGGTACAAAAGTCATGATGCTCATATTATTATACAACACTTACACCAATTTACTATTAGGAAAACAATACCAGGAAATTTTTTTGTCCTTTTTTAGTAGGATGGGTGCTTTTTTCAAAAGGGTATATAGTAAAGTCTTCAAGCCATGGGATCTTCTATAAAAGAAAATTTATGAAAGTTTTATGTCAACTTGAAACAATATTTCTACCTTGTTTTTTTTTTGACATTAGGTCCATTTGCCTATTCATTTACCAAAACAAATCAAATATGTTAGACTAGTGCATTATTACTCTATGTATTTTATTAAGAGGCATTTGGGTAGGTTAAAAAGATTTGTTTGTAATAAAAGCTAGCCAAAAGGGTCTATAGCTAAAAGATACTTAGCCACAGAGTATGCAAATTTTCATCATATTTATATGCATCATGAGGTAAGAAAAAATATAATAGGTATATGGAAGATGGTAACAATACAAATCTTGTTGAAGTATCATATTTTTTTTCCCAAAATTTAGATATCCTATTGGAGGGAAAGGGCAAAAGAAAGGCAAAAAAAGTCAATTTAGACTTAAATACATTACATCAAGCTCATCAATATATTATATTTAATTCAAATGACAAAGTAGTTGAGATGTACATTAGGTAAGGTACAACTATTTTGTTTATCCATATCAAGATCAATTTTTTATTCTCATCATAATAATTAACATATATCATTCTTTGTAGGGAGCATCACAATTTGAAATAGAAAATTGATAAAAGAAGTTAATATGCAAGGGCACAAGATCATTTCAAAGAATTTTCCCTTTGGTTTTAGAATAAGAAGATGTCTTGTAATAACTCATTAAATCATATTTGTTGATTGTCCAAAGGCCTTAATAGTGTGGCAAAGAAGCATTTTGGTTATGTTATTAATGGATACAACTTTATGACTAAAGATGTAAGAGTCAAAATAATGGAGTTTCTTTAACAACATTAACTCCAAGTTTTGCAAGTTATCGAGACCAAAATCCAACACTTAGAAATGTGAATTACTATGGTACAATATAATAAATTATTGAAGTAGATTACTAAGGATAATTTAGTATAGTGTTGTTCAAGTATTTTTGGTATCAAGAGGAGAAAGATGATTGTAAGCTTAATCGAGTAAACTTAAAAAAGTTGTTTTATATAGAGGATCCTTTTGTATTGGCCAACTAAGTACATCAACTGTTTTTTGTAGTTGATTGTGTTAAGGAAGGTTGTCATTGTGTAGATAAGAAAGTACCTAGGCATTCACTTGATGTATCTTTGGATGACAATGAAAATGTTGAAGATACATATTAGGGAAAACTAAATGACTATGTCAATGATTTCTTTAAAAATGATAGTGATATGGATCCTAATTGGTCTAAAGAGGATTTAACTATAGACACAATTGACATACCTCCAAATATCTCAAATATCGAAATAGAAAATGATGATGATGAAGAAGATTCAGAATTTGATGACACTGGTTGGTAGTAGATGAATATTGATCAATAATTTGTTATAGAAAGTCTTTAGCAATTTTTCTTTTTTATTAAAAATTTTAATTTTCTTTACTATATGTTTTTAATAAACTTTATTAATCTAACAATTTTTTATTTTTGTAGGTCTTTATAATGAAAAAAAGGAAGAAGCAAACATATGCAACCAAGTCCATTACAATAAGGCCTATGACAAACTTTTTAAGAAAGCAGTAGAAGAAGACCATATGGGGAGTAAGAGTATTCTGGTGATAGTGAGGAGCAATACCAAATCACTAAATAAAACATACCAATAATAATATCCAACTATTTTCCATGAAAATATATAAGTTTTCTCATTTATTTTAGCATACATATGTGTGATTATTCTATTGTTAAATTTGGTTTACACATAGTTTCCAAAGAAACAGTTATTTATATTCCTCTTTGTATTATGAATGTAACTTTTTCTAATTATTAATATAGATAAATAAACTTATAATTTGTTCTTTTCCATTATATGGTTTTAACACTCACAAATTTAATAAAAAGAGAAGGACCAATCCTCTAATAAGAATGGCATACCACAACCTTTATGTCCTTTAGGTAGTGATATTAACTTTTTAAGAAAGAAAAAATAAAAGAAACTTGTTAAGAAACAACCACAAGTGGCATATGTAAGTGGAGAGGATGAACCATATGAAAATGTAGTTGAAGGCAAAGCAGTGGAACAGATTGGTCAAAAAGAGCTTACTTTGATAAAATGGCAAGAGCTACTAACTAAAATTATATAACAATAATTAGAACCACATGAAAACGTAGTAGAAGGCTAAGCTTCTAATATTCCCATAAAAGTGATTGCAATACAAGAAAATGGAAATGATATAAACATAAATGTGACAGAAATTGCTACTACTCAATACAAAGGTAATCATATATTGTATTATCATTTAAATGATTTTGCTAATTTATTCTAACTTGAATAATTTTTTTTCAATATATAATTTGTAAAGAAGTGAGAGGTCCAACATTGCTTAAGGACGTTAATGCAAGAATTGTGGAAAATACTTAAAGAAAAAAGATTTATGGAATAACGCAAACTAATTTTATTTAATGCTCTTAATTAGGTAGTTGGTCTTGATGAGAAGACACTAACTGAATTTACACTTTTCTTAGGTATTGTGGCTCTTAAACAAAATCTTGCACTTGTATATCATGTCAATTAGTGTAACATTCTTAAATAACCTATTTAGGAATATGTAAATGTAAGAAATCATTATATTAATACTTCTTTCTGTTTGATTTATGATATTTAAATGAACATTTATTTCATTACAGAAGAGGTATATTATACCAATAAAAGGTAAAGAATGGACTTCAAAGACTACTAGAAATGCATGGAGAAGTTACCAGTCTAGAATAAAGCAAAAGCATTTTAAACAATATGTGACAATTGCAAAAGAATGGTCAATCATCCCAACTATATAAGAAAAGAAGTCTTTGAGGAGCTCATTTCTCATTGGAACCACCCAAAACTAAAGATACGACATTTGTTATTACTTTTTACAAATTAGTTTCATGACATCTAATTAATATAATGTTTCAATAAGTAGCAAATTGCTGAAATAATTATTCATATAAGAAAACAACGAATTGAAATGGACATAGCTAGTCTTAAAAGTTTTACAAGTATTTATGCTAAATTGGTAAGTTCTTTAATGAGTTATATTCTATCAACTTATTTCAAAATTCTAATTAAAAATTGTTTCTATGGATAGAAAAATAAAAGAAAGGATAAAATTCCACTCTCTAATATAGAAAAGTATCTTCCAACTTATATAAAAAATCTTGTACAAGTGTACAAATAAGCAACTGTAGCTATAAGAGAGAAAACTGTAAGTAATGTTTGTAACAATTTTTTATATCATTGCTATTTTCATTTAGATACCCGTATTCATTGCTCATTGTGTGTGTTTTTGATCTTATTGTGTTCTGTGCTATTCATATCACTTATATACCATTTCATTTATTTTTTATTATTAATACGTTCTTCTTATCAAAATGATTTATTTCTAGAATAATTGTAATTCTAGTAGGTTTCTTTAATATTATATATGATGCTTGCATTTATTAGTGCGATTGCAAATATCTTTGCTTCTTGTTTGAAATATAGGTGTTGTCATTATGCTTTGCAACCCCCATAAATTGGAAATTATATTAGATAGGGTCAATTTGATTAAAGAAGTAACTCAAAACTTTTCTTTTATAGACTCACATTGAGGAATTGCAAAAAGAAAACGATAGTCAAAAGCTTGATGAATTTGTGGTTAATATGGGAGTGATAAGGCCTGGATGTAATAAATTATTTAGAAGGGGTGTGAAATTATCTAGTGTGAAAGGAAATAATATGGTGAGTGAGGCTTTGTATAAAGTTCCTAATGAGTGTCTACAGTTCACTAAGATTGTATTAGAAGAAGAGATGAACTAGAAAGTAGAAGTTTAAAAGGACTGAATGAGCAAGGAATTAGAACAAGAGAAAGTTAAACTCTTGGAAATCAAAAGACAACTAGAATACGATAAATTAAATAGAGAAGAAATGAAGGACAAATGTTCTCTCTCATTTAATCTCAATTTGGGCAAGCTAACACTACTAAAATAGACACACCTTTTAAATTTATTAAACCTAGTTAATCAAAAAGGGAATATTCTATTATTTTAAATTGTATATATCAACACAAAGAATATTAGGTGAAAAAGTTCCTCAATTCACTATTGTTATACATCATTTTGTTGTCTTTTCTATTAAGGTTAGTTGCTTAGTTTCTAATTTTCAAATCTAATGAACCTAATACGGACTAAAATGTCCATGAATTTTGAATTTGTTTATAAAAGGAACTGAATCATTTTGTTATTAGTTTTTGAACTACATAATTTTCTTAATTAATTGCAAGTCACAATAAAGTAATTAGAGTTTTGTTTTTTAGATATATCAACATGTTTATGAGGATATTAGTTTTAGAATAATTCTAATTTACTTATTTTTTGTAGGATGGTGATGATTAGGATTGGATAAGGAAGTACATGGTGAAGGATCTTAGAGTGCTTATACATATTGGTTTTGTTATGTTTTTGGTTAATAGAATTATATTTTATATGGACTAGAGGAATATAATATAGGTGCATATTTTATCTATTGATTTTTGGTTATTGTAGTTTAGATATGTTATAGTTTGAATTCACAAGTCCATATAGATATAGCATATATAAATGCATTTTTTTTTGTTATTGACATTTTGAAGTACACATTTAAGGAAATACATTAATGTATGTATTGCAACGTTTAACACTATGGGTTATTATCTCAGTAAACATTAATGTATGGATACATGTTGTTTATTCAATGAAAAGGGTCTACTTTTACATTAACATGTTATTACTCACGAAAGAATAAACTATTGTTTTTGTTGTTAGATATTATTGATTGAAAAATACTTTATTACCTTTTAAAAACTCGAAATGGTGCTATATTTATTTAGTATTATTGTTGTAGTTTGTAATTGTTCTGTTGCTTTAGTTAAACCTTGAAGCAACATTTCTCATTTTGTTATGTAATTAAGAAATTTTGTGGTCTTGTACTTATAGCAACGCTGCTTTTTTTTAACAATATAAATTATGTTGCGTTAATGAAAAGACAACAATACTTACACCTTTACTACACTTTTCTCTATTACTTAATGCATTTTTTTGTTTTAGTAATTTGAACCTAATTAATCATTCTATAAGAACTTATTCTATATTTTCATTCAATGCAGATTTATTTGATTTACATTCCAGTGGACTTTAGGTAGTGAGGGACATTTCAGTTAGTGGCCAACTTGATTTACATATTTATATGAATTTCATTTATAATAATTATCTCTCTGATCTAGCTGAATGTATTCAGGCATAAAGTTTGAATGTTCTAACTTTCATTTTTGGAACATCCTTAGATTTCTCTCTCTTTAAATTGCAAATGTTTTATAACTTTACCCTTTTATGTCCAAAGTTTTTAAGCCTTTACTTTTTTTCCAGCCCAAATATAAGTTTGCATTTTATTTGCTTCTTTAAAGTTTGAATAAATTCACCTTAATTTAAATATCCATCACATTCTTATTAATCAAAATAGACCATAAATTTAAGAAAAGGAAAAAAATAAAAGGGTTAATAAAATGGCAGCTAACAAGGAAGGTTCGAATGAGCCAAAGAAAAGAAAACTTTAGTTAAGCTCAAATAATATAATTACCCACCACGAGATCAGTACCTAAAAGAAGTGCAACTTATAAACTAATTATTAGATCAACATCATCTATTGATAGACCATTAACAAAGAATTTCTCTAACCAATTCAAAGCTAATACACATAGCTATTATCATAAGCCCTATATAAGTTCAACAAATAAAATAAGGTGCAAGATTAAGGAAAATGGCTAGAAAGAAATCAAGTATAAAAACAAACAGTCGGACTTCTGAATCCTAATCTAAATAATCATCCTGAACTACTACACTAACGCAATTTTGTATGTCAAAGTTGCCATTTCTTACTCATACCAATAAATTAGGAGTTAATATGACTTATGTAATGTATACATGTACTCAAATACATTGTCTAGCTTCTTAATGCTTTTACAACTCTTTAGTATGCTAATGATTATTCCTATAACCTAATTATGATCTATTTATACCTAAAACTAATTCAAATAGTTTTTTTACATAATTATTCATTATAATAACTAATTTTCAGGCACATTTGATTAGCTAATCTCTTACCTTTAGCCAATTTATATATATTCAGTTTTGGTTAGTCAGTCCCTTAGACAAATACACTCATTATGTAAATTTTTTATTTCTAAGTTTGGCTAGCATATACAAGCCGTCATGCTATCTAAAATCCTACATAATTTAACTTTAAAGAATATTTTGAATCATTAATTTTCAATACTTTAAAGTTTTAAAAGTATTAAAAACCCAAATTTGAAAAAATTGACCTAAAATCATTTCAAATTTTTTTTAACTTCTAGATTAGAGCCGTCAAGGTAAATAAAAAGAAAAATTACATATTGAAATTATCACCTTTTAATAAGCTAAGTATATTGCAACTTCTATAAATTATTAATATATTTCATATCCCTAAATTTTGCTTTGAAAGTGCTAAGATGAAATCTGATTTTCTGCCTAAGTTTATTATGGAAAGTCTCTTTGTTCTTCTCTATATCTTGAAAAGTTATCTTGTTGCTTTCATCCTAAATAGTTATCGCAATGAATGATAATACGACATAAAAGTACCACTTCTTAGTATTACTTTCATGCCTAACATTAACACCATTCTATAATTCTATTCCATCTATTTGGACCATTGGGGACATGACACAAATTAAGGAGGGAATTCTAGCTATCCTTGGTGAATTCACACTAGAAGAACAGATGTTGCATGTTTATTTCAACTTTCTTACATAAAGTGCACCAATTGAGGATTTACAAGTATTTAGAGATTTTGTTAATTAATGGAAGTTTGCATTTCATAGCCAGCCATGGGATTGTGGGTGCTCAAGGGTTGAGATGCTTAAAGCATACTACATTGATCTAGGGAATAAGATCTGAACTACCTCTTAAGAATCTTTTGCATGAGCGATTTGTAAAGTTTATTAAGCTAAATTTTTTAGATTATACTATCATCATCATTATCAAGATGGGATGAACAATGTCCCTTTTATGTGTTATGGAATGGGATAATTATCAAATAGCTACCAATTGACGAGAGTTGTAGCAACTATATTATCATTGCGTATCATAGGCTTCAGTATATATATAGAGGGGTAGTTCTATAGTGGTCTAATTGATAGCCAGTAATTAAGCCAAAAATTGGTGTTCTTCCATTTTCAATCAAATTGATAAATTATAACCTAAATTTCTCCCTAGTTTGTAGTATGTTCTTCATAATCTAGGAGACTCTAGAAGAGGGATTGTAATTCCAAATATTGCTGCTTCCAATGTAATACCGATGTATCCATTTGGACTACAAGGATTATCTATCTTTGCATAATCTCAAAAGTCTCTTAATCATCATGATTGTATTTAGAGTTTTAAGAGAAGTGATATTGAGACCTCCTCATTTTTTGGGATGCAAATCTTAGCCTATTTGACTCTAGCTTTGCCTTTGAAGGTGTTAGATCTAGTCCATTGGAAATTTTTGAAAAATTGTCAGTGTGTCTGGTCATAGTAGCTTGTAAGAACATACAAATAGCCCAAACAAGTTTAAGGAAGTGAGGACAGAGGAAATCGGCTGCACTCTACTAGTTATTGACAGATTTTTACTCATCCAATTGGATATTCTTGAGTTAATCTTGTCAATAAGAAAGGCATACTCTTTGCAAGCCAATTTGTTGTTAGAAATAGGGACCCCAAGATAGATCATAGGTAAGAGCATCAAATTGAATTCAATGATAGATTTGATACTGTGCTTTAGGTGATTGGCACTCTTTGAGAGAAAAATGGCACTTTTAGAACAATTAATAGCTAGCCCTACAAATCTATTGAAGACTTAAGGGCACACATTAAGGATTTAACAGAGATTGGATAAGCATTTGCTAACAAGATTAAGTCATCAACAAAAAAGAGATTTGATAACTTTAACTTCTTGCACTTTTAATGGTATTTGAACAATTTAGTCATTTCAAGAACTCTTTTCAATAATCTATTAAAAAGTTTTATGGCAAGAGCAAATAATTAAGTTGAAATTAGATCACCTTGTCGAATTCCCTTCAAGCTTTAAATGTCTTGGTAGGCTAACCATTAATTAAGAAGTTGAAAGTAGGGGTGGAAATGCATTGCCTTATCCATTGGATGAAAGTTTAAGGGAAGTCCATCATAACAAGAGTGTTGATGATGAAGTCCCAACTAATATTATCAAAGGCTTTCTCTAAATCAAATTTAAGGATGCAATTCTTCCTACTTTTCTTTTGGAATAATTTATGATAAACTCTCACATTAACAAGATGTTGTCTCCTATAGTTTTTCTTAGAATGAATGCTCCCTAAATTTGGTTGATGTACTTGGAAAGTGTAGCCTTCAGCTTATCAGTAAGGATTTTAGAAATCACCTTATAAATTATGTTACAATAGGCAATATGTCTATATTATGAGAATGTTTTAAGCTCACTACCTTTGGGAATGAGAGTAATTTGTCTTTTTTTAATTTAGAAGGAAGTAATTGATTTCTTAAAAACTCAAGAATTGTATCAGTAACCATCAACTTTTTTACATTACAATTTTTGATAAAAAAAGTTACCAATAAAACTATTAAGTCCTGAGACCTTATGAGGATTCAAAGACATTAGGGATTTCTCAATTTTTAGTATAGTAATAGACCTGCATATATTCTCTATCTCCTGTAAGGTTAAACAGTCTTTCATAACTTCCTTTAGGAAGCGAACTATAGAACAAAACTTAATGGGGGCATTCATTAGCTTGGAGAAGAAGTCAAAAGCTCCATCACGCAATAACTATTGATCGTTCAACCTTTGATCACCATTTTCTAGGTAGATTATCCTATTCCTATATTTCCCACTAAGAACTACTTTATAGAAGTAGGAGAATTTTCTATCCCTCTCTTTAAGCCATCTTATGTGAGATCTCTGCCTTATTAGAGAATAATCACAGGTAACAACTTTAGCTAGATTCCTTATGACTATTTTCTCTATGTCTTGAAGAGATGAAAAAGTAGGATTAGCGTAAAGCTCATATTGAATCTCTTCAAGCTTGTTTTCGGTTGTGCTTTAGTAAATGGTGAGTATACCTTATATTAAAAAAGAACAAACTCTTCATTTCCTACTTAATCAACCTGGTCTTCCTTGCATATATAAATTGTTTGGATCCTCTAAATTTAGGCATCATCCTATTCCATAATGCTTCATGGAAACCTTCTATATCAATCAAAAAGTTATTGAACCTAAAAGGCACTCTTGGACAATCAAAAGTTGTTTTAGTGATAATCATCGAGTGATCAGACAACTTATCGTTCTCAAACAATATATAGCTAGATGTAAATGATTGAAACCAAAGTTAGTTCCCCAAACTTCTATCAAGTTTCTTTCAAATAAAAGACCATCAGTTTGGTTGATTTCTAGGTGAAAAAACACCCACTAAAGGGAATATCCATAATTTGGATGTCTTCAAGGCATTTTTAAGGTCAAGGCATGTAGTGCCTATTGATTGTTTCCCTTTAGCTTAGGTCATATAGATGATTGAATTGAAAATCCCCAACAATCAACCATGGTGTGCTAATATTTTTTGCAACCTCTTTAAGAGTTGTCCATAATGCTAATCTTTGATAGGAAGTGTTCAAAGTATAGACAAAGGAAATATGAACAACTAAGTTAGTTACCTTATTCTTCACCCTCATGTTCATAATCTGATTAGAGACAAGTTCTACATAAACTTGTACCATAGAGCTATCATAACATACTATGATTCTGTCATTGGGATGTTGTAAGTGATTAGTAGTCTATTGTCAATTACTTGGGAGTAGCTTAGAGATATTGCAATTCTCTTGTTTGATCCTTTTTTTTCCAAAATATCAGTAATGGCTGCTTTATTATCTAGGATTTAATCCTTTACCAAAAGCTTCTTATAGGGGGCATTGGCCCCTTTAACATTCCAGGTCAGGATTATCGTTTATGAGGATCCCTGTTGGGCACCGTTTCTGGAATCTAACTCTTACTCTGATACCAAACAATGTTGGATACCATACATATTGGATCTCATTTTCAAAACCCAACATCCAGAAACCATTCATAAACGTGAGCATATTAACATGTAGGGTGATTTCATTTAACCCTCATTAGCCATCATCGGTTCATTATCATTTTCATAACATCTCAAGCCATAAAGGCGAGCCTACACAACGGAATCACAATAATCATAATTGACTTCTTTAAAAAAAATTGTGGCTCTATGTCTCTATTTTATTTTGGGGCAAGAACCATCTCAATCGGAGTTCTATAAATGAAGATATGCTTGAAAATCCAAAGTGTGTTCATAATCCTGTCATCCTCTTCCAACCAGTTCCTCATTTTCTTTCCATCAATCTTTTTGAATTCATCACCAATGGCTATCAATTTTTATTGAAAGGTAGAATAATGTGTTGGTAACCAATGCTTTAAGAATCACTTCATTTGGAGGTCTGGTGATGAAGTTATGGCCAAAATAATCAACCATGCTCATGTCCTCAATCACATTGTACCTATCTCGGAAAAATTGGCATAACTTTCACTAGAGATGTCTGATTAAGGTTTTCTTTAGATGGTTACGAAGACGACTTCTAGATCTACAACTTTTATGAGAACTCAAAACAATATTTTGTCATTTGTAGGGTTAAAATACGGACCGTGTGATCCAACACGGGCAGACCGTGTAACTTTCGGGTGAAATTGAGCTTCTGTGCTGGAAACACACGGCCTGTGTGAATTTACACGGGTAGGCTGTGTATCCCACAGGTCTTGCTAAAATTTCCCTTCTCCAAAACCTTTCCAATGGATTCTACATCCATCCTAGCATCCCTTTTGCTCATAATTTTCCCGAATCGAACAATCCTAGAGCGATATCACTTCATAAACTCTAGTTGTTCGGTATACACAATCTCTACGACATCCTAACTTGCAATGATCATAACTCTCAACTCTGATATTCAAAAATTGATTACTTTATACCTTTAGAAAACTAAGAGGATAAGCTGCAACTTTCATGAAGACAACTTTGTCTAATTTATCCTAGATTAATACATATTTCTCCTGAATTCAGAACACACACTTTCCCCTCATGAAAAACTTGAGAATTATCCCAACTTCACTTCCTCTATTGCAATATCATTCATAACGATTTCAACTACCAATTGGAATTCGTCAAACTCTCAACCGCAATTCATTTGACTCTTTATATTCGACTACATCTCATCATTCATGATTCCTATCTTTCTTTTTCATAACATCTCACTTATGTCTATATATATATAACAACAATTCATATTCAAAGTTCATCCACTCAAGTGGAGAACTTCTTCAAATATATCTAAATCCAACTCAACTCATATCATCCATACACAATTCGTATTTCTTTAACATCATAAGACAAGTGTTTAAAAGCTTTAATGGCATCTCATGCCGCAATACATCATCAATACCAAAATCCAAAATACAGAAGATGCAAAATCCAATAATTCTCAAAATGTGCCCAAAGTCTTACTTTTACAAACTCTAACTTCAAAATACAAAAATATGCATAATCGAAATGATGTCTTAACTCTTGATTTATCGATCTCATTCTTTTCACCTGAAGATGGGACAGAAAGGGGGTGAGCTTAGAAGCTCGTGGGTAACAGTTTATAATCGATAAATAAGTAAAAGCATTGAAATTATTCATTTGTCAAAGAAAATTCTTATTGAATTCAAGAAAAGCATAATTCTCAACCAATTCATCATAATACAAATCATGTATGCATCAACTTGACAATTCACAAATGCAATGCACAACAAATAGCTCGAGGGTTCCGTGGAACAAAACAGAGAAATTGAAGTTTACTCCGTGAACAAAACGAGTCCACTTTTTGAATCTCGTGGGCCACAAGCGGGCAGCTAGGAGAAAGCTTTATGTCAACGTGCACGTGACTACGAAACGGTTCCTCTTTCGCCCAAACACAATCAAAGCTTATGCTCAATTCAATCATTCACAATTTCATATTCTCATGCTTTTTC
>JANIPM010000003.1:30273607-30315006 GCA_027478405.1 Erythroxylum cassinoides
CTAATTAATTCAAATTTTAGAAACAACTTTTCTAAAATTAATTACGAATCAATATAGTTATTAATCCTAATCAAATTAAGAAAAATAGTTATGCTAATTTTGGAATTGATTTGATGATTAATTTAATTTAATAATTCAACATCTTGAAAAATTAAATTAAATCTCAACATATACCTAATAAAATTTACCCTTTGAAAACAATTTTCAACAATTGAAAAAAAACTTTTCAATTGTATTAGGAGTATAAACTAATTTAATCTCCTTTAAACAAATTTAATAGAAATTAAGGTTTAAAACCAATAAAATGAAAATAAAACAAGTGCATGCCCCAGACACGTCTATATGGACGTATGTAGCAGAAGAGGGGGAGGTGAGTGTGTTACACGCGCCCATCGTCTTTTCCAGACGTCTCCACGTCTCTTTCTGCATCTCCCATGTTTTCAAACTGACTCTCACGTCGCCGCCAACTGCTACCTTGCACTGCTTCCTACTTTTGTCGTCTCAACATCTCCTCGTCACCGACTCTCCGTGGGTGTTTATTTCCCTTCTCGGCACCACCTATGCCATCGAGCGACGACTGGCGTCAGCGCTATCGATGCCCACCAGTGGCGACATCCTATGCCGTCAGTGCTGCTATACGCAAGTTTCTCCAGTCGCCTTGCACCAACAACGATCACCGCTAGTAAGTTTCCAAAACTCACTAGCCACCAAAACACAAACAATGCCCACAAAATCAAGATTTTCAGGCAACAACAATACCAACACAAAATGTAAAGGTAAAAGACGATATTGAGATGCAACATATGTGAATTGATTTCTAAAAACAATTCAAAATTATCGCATAGGCAGACACATAAAGGTAGGGAGAAAATTGGTGTCCAGAAACAAAATTAAACATGAATGAAAGGCAGAAAAAATGCAAAGTCTTATTCCATCACAGAACAAAAAAAATAAGGAGAACGTGGGATATGTTTTTCAGAACCAAAACTGCAACAACCAACAAAACACAGATTTGGGTTTTGCCTTTTGTTTTCCAAACTTGGGTTTAATTTAAATGCCCAAAAACTAAGAGCAAATTCAGCAATTGCAATCGCAACATAAGACCTAACCAAAAAATGCAATCTAGATTGCTTCCTAGTCTTGGGCGAGTCTCACCTAAGGGAATGGGCGATTGTCACCTTAAAAACAGTGGCGATTTTGCCACTGTCTCCGTCGCCTTTTAATTAAACTCAGCCTCCACTCAATCAGCGTTCATCCTTGAAAACCCTAACCTATATCTGTGCCTCCAAATTAGCAGAATTGATTTCAACTTATTACAGGAGCGTCGACCTTCTTGTTTTTCCATAAAAAGTAAACAACACGTATGCGAAATTCAACCAAATTCACAAATATTTTAGGTTTCTATTGTTTAATATACTGTTTAACACTTAAACAATTTCAATTCCAAAATTCATAATCAATAACGATAAAATTTTAATCAAATTATAGAATTAAAATCTCACTATGATACCCCTGTTGGAAAATCGGGTCGGGATCTGATTCGGATCATAGCGAAATATTCACAAAACTTTTTTCCGATTTTTGATTTCCCAAAAATCAAGATCTATTTAATTCTATAAAATGATAAACATGAATCATAATAAAGCAAAAATTTAATTCATATCTTATTCTGAAGCTTGATCATTATCTTGTTGTATCCCTCGAACCATTTCTAAAACTGATTCGTCTCAACCATCGTAGCCACACAAGTGTTCGGCCTCTAACAGTATCCACAGAATGAGTTGAAAGAACTTTGTAACTCTTACAGAGAGGGTTAAGTAAGAAGTGATAGCTCTAAAAAGCTTAAGTCTATTTATAATAAGCTTTGGATGTTTTAGTAATTTAATTGAAATTAAATTCTATTTTCAATTAAAATTTAATTAGAATTAAAAATAATTCTAATTAAATACCATCTTAATTAAATTAATTTTACTCTCTTCAACCCATTCTATATGTAAGACTCATTAGATTTTCAAATATGTTAGCAATGATTATAAATTCTAATTTTAATTCATAATTAAAATTATATAAATTAAAACTCTTTTTAATTTATCTTTAATTCTCCAATTAAACAATTTATAGGCATAGATCAAGATTGGCGTCTAGCAACGTATCATGACTATTCAAATATTTAAGAATGTCAAAGTAGTTTTGACTAGCCTTTCTGTGCATAATGTTTTCGTATAATTCAATCCTTTCATCATACAATGTTCTGATTAGACATAGAGCATGAAATTAATGCCTACTTTATTTTGAGTCTAATCATATTAGTTTTCTTTCATTATCTATTGATTCAATTAATGACATTTGTAAACTATTTACAAAGCGTCATTTCACCTTGACTAAGGATTTTCCGAATCAATACTAATCGAGAACAATAAAACATTCTCCCTAATTACTTTAGGATGATGAATCCTATATTGATCATTTAACTATCTCCATTTAGTTCATGCTACATCCAATGACTACCAATTAAACAACCTATGATTAAATAGATTATAAGTAGTATCAAAATATAACAATCCCTATACAAGATAACTTTGATGACCTCAAGTCAAAGGATCACTTATATAATCATTACAATGAGAATTTCACAGACATACAAGTAATGTTCCAAATTGATTTATCATATCAGGTCTGTTCAATGAACTTGCTCTCTAGCAAGTACCCACACGTTTGTTTAAGTATTTCTATACTTTAGCCTATGAGATCGACTACTTCCTTCATAAGGAAAAAAAACGTGTGCTATTCTTTTTACGATCTATTAATATTTAATCTTAATAGAACAATAACTAGAAACATTTAGGAATAATACATAAATGCAATATGAATCTCATAATTATAATCTCATTATAATTTCTTTTGCAATGTACAATTATCTCATGAACTTTATCATATACATCTAAACATGTACAAGATAAAGAATGCATTTAAATAATTTGTCACTAAACTATAAGTAAAGTGACTGGCTGTAGGGCATAAATAAACATCTGAGGAGATCTGTTAGTGCACAACATTATCCGCAATTAGTAAAAAGGTTGTTTCCAATAAATTCACACACACATACACATACACATTAAAATAATAAAGTAATAATAATAAAAATAAAATAAAACTACAATAGACATATAAGAATAAAAATAAAAAATAAAATAAGTAAATAAATACATAAACAAGAAAGAAGACAAGTAAATAAATAAATATTTAGGATAAGAAAATATTTAGGCTAAATACTAAGATGGAAGCACTACATATTAGATATTTAGGGTAAATACAAGACATAAGACTCGAATGAAAAATATTTTAAAAACCTATGAGAAAAAGAAGGACGTCTCTATGTTAGATCCTTTACCTATATCATAGTACTTTAAAGTTTTCTATTAAGAACTATATCTTCGGTAAGTTTCAATAAAGTCATGTTGTTTTTTTTATCATCTGCCTCCAATTCTTCTTAGGTCTTCCTCTTTTTCTCTCCTCTTAACATATCTGAACCACCTAAACCTCTCTGAATTTTTTATTAATAATAGTCACCTTTACTTTATAGCACTATATTTATCTCTTCTAGTAAAGTTACACATCCAACAAAGCATTCTCATCTTTGTCAATATTAACTCATGACTATACACATGTTTTATGAGCCAACATTTCATCCTAAATAGCATGGTCATCCTAATCCCTAAACGATAAAATTTACTTTTGAGATTGAGTGGTATCTTCTTGTCACATAAAACTCCTTATACATTTCTCTATTTAAGTCACCCAGTTCCAATATAGTGAACTTTGTATTCATCGATCTCTCTATTATTTTGGATGATAAATCCTAAATACTTAAATAATTTTTTATAGTATAACTTTTGAATCAATCTTTACCTCCACATCATAAGCCACCGTATGGCCTAAGAAGTTACACCTCTGAGTACTTAATCTTATTCTTGCTCAAGTTAAAGCCCTTTGAATCTAACATATTTCTCCAAAATTTTAGCGTAACATTGACACTTTCTTTTATCTCATATGTTAAAATAATGTCATCAATAAACAAAATATACCAATGCATATCTCCTTGGATATTATTGGTGAGCTCATCCACCACTACTGCAAACAAAAAAGAGCTCAATGATGAACCTTAGTGTAGCCTAATATTGATATAAAAACGCTTTGTATCGTCTCATTTTGTCCTTACTCTAGTCTTTGGACCTTCATACATATCCTTAATAATTTGTATATAGGTCACAGGAATTCTCTCTATTTATAAACATTTGCACATGATTTCTTTAAATACCCTATTGTACCCCTTACTATGAGTCAACAAAGATCATGTGTAAGTTACTTTGTCTTTTTTTGTAATATGTTATTAATTTTTTAAAGCGATGTAAAGCTTCTATTGTGGACTTTCTTGGCATGAAGCCAAAATGGTTCTCCAAGATAGGAACAGTTTTTCTCGGACTCTTCTCAATTAACTTCTCCAATAGCTTCATGGCACGAGAGATTGGGAAATGAGGAAAAAGTTATCTGTTTCTTGAAGAGAAAGTTTCAATCTTTAAGAACAGAGAATGGGAAATGAGGAAAAAGTTATCTGTGATCATCAAAGATCTTTGTCGGTCGGAGGAACAACATCATTTACTGTAAAGACTTAACAGTAAAGACTTGACCAATTTATCACAATCAAATATGAGCAACAAACAGAAAACTGGCAAAAATATATGCAAAGTTAATGAAATAAAAAATGAGAAATGATCTAAAGAAAAGACACAGATCACGACGTCTCCATGAAGCTATTAAAATGGAAGATCATATCAGTACCTCTATAAGATGTTATTAATGCAGGGTAATGACAATGAATAAGGACAAAATACAATATGCATAGTAATATAAAAAAAGTCGATAGATCAAGAAATATCTGAGTTCAGAGAGATCTCTGGTGGATGGTACAATGGGCACTGCCAAGTTGTAGTAATCACTCACTGCTACTGCTACTAGTATTGTGTAGTCTCTGTAGCCTGTCTAGATATAGACAGAGGGAGTGATGCAATAACTAAATCTACCACCACCAATTTCAAATTTTGAAAGCAACCGAGAGCTCAATAGATGATTTTAACTACTGGGTCAACTTTCTAAAGGGTTAAAGCGACACGACAAAGGATCACTTCAAATTTTTTAAAGTATAAAAAGATGAGGCTTTTAACTTTTGATCTTGACAAAGATGAAACCTTTAAATTTTGATCTCAACAAAGACAGAATCTTGGGAAGAAATCACTATAAAGATGCCAACTTTCAGGATAGAACAGATCCGGCGATGAAGGACAAGATGACAATGGAAAACAACACCCTGAAGCCACAAATAATATCCTATAATAAACTATAACTTTAAAAATATAAATAAAAAATCAAATCAAAAGGTCAGTTTAATACAATTAGTCCCAAGAATTATTCACTTAATATTTGATCAAGAAAAAAGAAATATCTAATAAAACTATAAATGTCTTAATGAGGTATTCGAAGAAACTTGAGTATTGTAAGTAAAGTTTGGAATATCATTGTGTATTGGCCCAAAAACAGTACTCTAATGTTGGTATAATATCGGTAATAAATGCCTATTAGTATTGGTTATTTCATTCAGTACCATCTACTATGCAAAATCCAGAAAACTATCAGGTAACAACCATAATTTCGGAAAAAGGAGGATGAAATTGAAAAAAGGAAAGAACCAAGGTTAGGATAACCCTAGCTCTTCCATTACGGTTCCCTCTCCTTTTTTCTCACTATCCTCTAATCCTCCTTTCTTTATGTGATTGTGTGTTTCTCTCAATTCTTAACTTCTCACTCCTCTCTGACTGTCCAGGAGCTCTCCACCATCACTAGTAGCTCTCCAGTCGTCACTCACCGCCAAGCGCTTTTTAGACTCTAGACTTTAACAGCTCATCGCTGATTCCACAACCCTCCAACTTGTTACTGCCACTCCTTAATCTTCACCTCACTTACTGCTTGTGTACTGAAATGTAGAATAATTAGTGTTAGATGAGTGTAACATGAAACCCATATTGGTAGAGAGAGTAAGATTGTTCCAGAATCTAGAAATGTTGTTTGACTTATTACTGCATTTTTATTAGAAAATTGCTCTGTCTTCCAATGGTTCCTCGTTGTTTGAGAATTAGATAGATGTTGCCTTATTCTAGTAACAATTTAACATGGAAAATTGCTTATGCCTATATGGGTTCCTTGTTATTCGAGAATCAGATAGTTGTTGCATTTTTATTAATTCTATTTCAGTGGCCTTGTTAGTTAAATTTACAAATTATCTTGTTAATTATGTCAATAACAATAATTTGGAGTTTATTTCTTATGACTGCTTAGGAGTCTTGCTTCTAAGTTCATAGAAAAATTTAAATTCATCTTTGTCTTCAATTTTAGGCCACCATCACTAACTAAGAAGTAACATGCCATAATCTTGTCTTCATTTATTTATGGAACAATTAATTATAAAATTTAATCAACTGTTATTTATTTGTATAAATGATCTAAAAGAATTAGAGTTACTTATTTAACTTCTTGTATAAACTTATATAAAAATACTATCTTAATAAAAAGAGTTTAGAGTTTATATGATTTAAATGAACTTTTACATGTTCAATTCTAACTTAATGATCATTTCATATTTACAAGTAGTAAATATACTTACATTAGGCATATTGCAATTTATTTTTGATATGAAGTTATCAATTTAATTTCGATATATGTCTTTATTTATTTTTACTAATAAAAAGAGAGACGTTTAAGTACTCTCAATAATTTAATGTCTTCAAAAAGATATTATGATCCATTTTGGGCTCATACTAGATTGGTTCCTATATGAAGAACTATATTATTTGTTTGTATTGTAACAAACATTTGAAAGGTAAGAGAATTACTTAATTAAAGAAACATTTAGTTGAAATCAAAGGTGATGTGGAGCCTTGTAAAAATGTTCGTCATGACATGAAATGACAAATGAAAATTTTTCTTATAGAGTATCAATATGAAAAAGATAAAAGGGAAAGATTGAATAATAAAATTGGTAGTGGAAGTACTTTTTTCAATGGTCAGGATGATATTAAGGATATTGAAGGTATTCCTACCCATCAAGAAAGGATTGTTACACTTGATGTGAGAAAGAGAAGAAGACAAATGTCTAATTTTTTTACACCACGAGCGACTCCAAAAGCTTAACTTTGATTTGTAGTACCTTATAATCTAAAGAAACAACTCATAATGTTGACATGGTAATAGCCAAATAGTGATATGATGTAGGTGTATCATTCAATGTTGCCCAGTCTTATTATTATTAGCCTATGATGGACATTATTGTCCTTCAATTGATGACTATAGAGGTAATATTGTGAGGATCTTTGTTTATGAATTAAAAAATTAATTGGAAGAATGTAGGATGACTTAGGTAACTTATGAGTTTTCAATTATGTCTAATGGTTGGTGAAATAGAAGACATAAGCTTATTATTTTTAGATTATTCTACTAAAGTGATAATGTTTATGAAATCTATTGATACATCTGGCCTTATTAGAAATGTTGATACCCTTTTTCATATATTTGATGAAGTTGTGAATAAATTTGGGCTTGAAAACATTATACAGTTCATCATTGACAATAATTCTGCATATAAAATAGTTGGAAAAAGGTTGCAAAGTAGGTATAATACTTTTTATTAGGCTCCTTATCCTGCACATTGCATTTACTTGCTATTGAAAAATATATAAGATCTTAAATACTTTCCTATTATTGGTAAAATTGTGCAAAAAGCAATGAAAATGATAAAGTTCATCTATAACATGCACGGATCTTAAATTTGACAAGAAAGAGTTTTAGCAATTAGAGCAATTTGTGTTATCTTACTATTACAAGATTTACAACTAATTTCTTATTACTTTAGTATTTTGTTCTAATAAAGAAGGATCAAAGACAAATGTTTACAAGTGAACAGAGGGTTACATCTAAATATGTCAGGTCTAATGCCAGAATGGAGGTTTCTAAATTATACTTCAAGATCATGAATTTTGGTCCCAATATCAATTTTCATCCAAGTTTAGCCTTTAATGAGAGTGCGATGATAGTGATGAGAAGCAAAAGAAAGGGTTATTTTCACGATGTCAAAGAGATGGCGAAGGAAGCAATTAAGGTCAATCTGAAAAATATGTCTTCTTTATATAAACCTTATCTTACAGTCATCAATAAAAGGTGGGAAAGACAACTTTACTCTTCTTTGCTTACAAATGGGGCATTATTTAATCATAGTGGCTATTTTAAACTAAGTTTTACAAAGAAAACTGAATTTAATAAGGAAATGCTATTAAATATCATAATAATTGTTGCAAATTAGATGATACAAGATCTTCCTAGCTTACAAATAGAGGTATACAAGGATGTGCCTTGTGATTTTAAGATGCACATTACAATTTGTTAAAGATAAAAACTTAATTTAGGTATATATTTCTAAAATTTTATTACTTGTTTGAAATTAATAATCACTTTATTTTGCTTATAAAGATACTTTTGTTTTCTTACAGTTGCTTGGTAGGACCAATTTAGAAGTGGTGTTCTAGAACTATAAAGTTTTGTAATTCAAATTCTAAGTCAATGTGTGAGTGTAACTAAGTGTGAAATGAATTGAAGCACATTTGAATTCATCCATCTAAAAAAAATATATTGAAACATAAAATATTAAATAATTTCGTCTTTGTTTGATATAACTTAAAACTTTGAGAAAGGTATGTTTATTAAGTTGAATATAATTTTTTGTAATTTATTAATAAGTAGTTTTATAAATCCAAATTTCCTTGACCATTTTGATCTTTTAGCATTTTAGGTTTCTGAGGAACCAAGTTTCATAGATGTTATTGACTTAGACAATAATTTTGGATAGAAAAGTATTGACATGTTATTTTATGCAATGATTTTGAATGATGATAATGATAGGACGTCTCTCAATAATAAGATTTTTGTACCAAATAAAAATTGAGGTCAATGAGATTTGAGTGGATATTCCATTAAATGACGTTTTAGGTTTTTCATTTTTCTTTTCTTTTAATTTCACTTGTATTTGATGTATATGTTAAATTTTATGTGTAATATAAATATAAAACTTTTAAGCATAATTATTTTATTTCTACTTGGTTGTGTTCCTCAATATGAAATCTTGTTATAAATTGTAATATTTTATTCATGGTCCTTACTATATAATGTTTTGATATAATTATTATTTGTTATATAACGTAAATTGTAAAATTTTAAATACTTTGCATTATTAGTTTTATATCTCTATAATAATTATACGATATTTTTATTATATTAATTGTAGTTATTGTTTATATTTAAAAAATAAAAAGTAATATTAATAGAAATAAAGAGATAATTGTTATTTCAAATATATATTATTAAAATTTTTGTAGATAGGTTTAATTTAAAATTTAAAATTACATAGCATAATATATTTAGGGAATATTTTGTAACTTAAAAAAATTAGAGCTTATTTTGTCGTTTTAAAAATTATTCGAAATATTACTTAGTATTGATCGACACAATACCCTATCGTACCAGAACCAAATCTAATACTAATATCAACACGGTATTCATAATATTGATTTTGGAACAACAAGATTTTGAATAGTTAAACAGTAAATAGAAAATGGCATTTAGTTGCATTTACACCTCTAATTTAATTGGTCATTTGGCTACAACTAGCAGTCTCGTCTAACCAACAATGATGGATGGTTGTATCCTATAAATATGAGCCTAATTAATACAATCGAATTAAAGAGTAAGTGTTTTATTATTATAACTAATTTTTCTACGACTAGATGAGATGAGACATACTTGACTTTTAATAGCACTTTAAGATAGTTATGCCATTGTTATTTATGGATTCTTATTTATACCTTGACGTGACCTACATTTTTTTCCTTATCTTATGAATCTTCGACTAAGATAACAAAAGTTATAAGATTTCTTTGACAACTCCAAAATACTGTCAGTATTAAATTGTAACACAGTAGAAAAAATCATGGAAACTAGCAGGAAGAATTCTAGATGCACAAAGTGTCCATTAAGGTGCTATTTAATGCAAGTCTCTAACTAGAGGATAAAACTAAACAAAATAGAGAGAAGAGAACGTGTAGATTTTATTTCCCTTATGGTTGGTTTAATCATAATTAACACGGGGACCCTAGGTACTACTAGATTTCTTTTCTTGGTTTAAATTCCAAGACTTTTATAAGATGAAATTTATTACTAAGTAGTTATTTTAGTATACATATGAAAAGTAATTGATTGCCTATTTTCATCTACAAAAAATAATAGCATAAATTTCATTAAACTGATGTTAAGATTAATGGTTGGATTATCGTATCATTCTAATTAGTACTAACTGAAAAACAATACTTAAACTAGCAATAATATACTTGATTAAGGAATCATTCAGTACAAACTTTTCAAATAATTCATACAATGAACCAATGTAGTATGATCATTACCTTTTCAGCTTAGTTAGATCATACTAGAAACCAATCTAGTATCAGCATTACCTCTTCAGGAAGATTCGAAGATCCAACTTATACTCATTCTAGATTGTTTCTTGGTAAGAAGAACTATACTATTTATTTATATTGTAATAAATATTTGAAAGGTGGGGGAATCAACATATTAAATAAATATTTAGATGGGATCAAAGATGACGTGGAACCTTATAAGGAAGTTAGTCATGATTTCAAATAAAGACAAAAAATTTACTTGAAGAATATTAAAATGAGAAAGAAAGAAGAAAAAGGATGAACTATGAAATTAGTAGTGAAATTTCTTTTTGTAGTGCTCAAAATAATGCTATCAATATTGAAGGCAGTATTCCAACTTAATAAGAAAGGATTGCTACAACTAAAATGAGGAAGAGAAGAAGATATATGTGTCTAAAAGTTTTGCTCTATAAACAACTCCTAGACCTCAACCTTTAATTTTTTAGTGCATTACAATATAAAAAAGGAACTTATAATGTGGACATGACAATTACAAGATGGTATTATGATACAAATGTTCCATTTATTGTTGCTCAATCTTATTATTAGTAGCTTATAGTGGATGTTATTATCTCTTATGGTTCATAATATAAAGGTCCTCTAATTGATAACTACAAAGATAAATTTTAACAACTCCGTGAGTAAAATAAAATTAACATGGATAACTTATATATGTTTAATTATTTGTGATAATTGGACAAATAAAAGACAAAAATCTATTATCAATTTTTTGATTTAATTGATGCATCTGCCTTTGTAAGAAATGATGACACTCTACTATAGATAATTTATGAAGTTGTAAATGAAGTTGGGCCTAAAACATTATACAATTCATCACTGATAACGATGTTGTTTATAAAGCAGTTGGAAGAGTTCATTGAGCATATATAATTATTTCTATTGGACTTTTTGTACTACACATTGTATTGATCTAATGTTAAAAACATAAGAAGCTAGATACTTTCTTAATATTGATGAAAATGTTCAAAAAGTAAGAAAAATGACTAAGTTCATTTATAATCATACATGAGTTCTGAATTTGATGAGAAAAGATTTAACCAATGGTAGGAATTTGTGTCATATTATCATTATAAGATTTGTAGCTAATTTCTTATTAATTTAGTATTTTGTTTAAATAAAGAAAGATCTAAGAATAATGTTCATAAATAACAAGTAAGTTGTATCTCAGTATGTCATATTTAATGATGACATGGAAGTTTCTGAAATTGTATTTAAAGATTATGAATTTTCATATAAGTTTTTGAGCCTTTGGCAATACTACTTCATCATATTAATTAATATTGATGATAAGACAATAATGAGTTACTTTTATAATGCAATAGAGAGCATGAAGGAAGCAATGAAGACTAATATGAAAAAATGCCTTCATTGTATACACCTTATCTTGTAGTCATCAATGGTGAGAAAGACAATTGCACTCTCTTATTTGCCATTAGGGAATTTTTTTAATTCAATGTCTATTTTGGACCAAGTTTTACATAAATTTTGAAATTAAGAGGGAAATGCTATTAACTATCACAACAATTATCTTAGATGAGATAATGCAAGATCTCTTTAGCTTACAAATAAAGGTATATAAGGTTGTGTGTAGTGATTTTGGAATATCAATTTCAATATATATAAAAGAGGCAAACTTAATTCAAGTTTGCAATTTGAATTATTAGTCATTATGTAAATGAAATTGGGTGCGAAAGGAATTGAAACACATTTAAATTCATTCATTAAAAAAACGAAATAGATCTAAACACAAAAGATGAAATGATTAGGTATTTGTTTGATATAACTTGAAGTTTTGAAAAAAAAGTTATTATCATTATTAAGTTGATTATAATTTCTTAATAATTTAGTTTTATTTGTTTATAGGACTCCTAATAGAATAAGTAGTTCTATATATCCAATTTGTCTTGATTATATTAATCCTTTTACGGATTACGTTTTTAAAGAACCAAATTTTATAGATGAGAGTATTTTTGAGGAACCAATTTTATAGATGAAAGTGATTTAAAAGATAATCTTAGATGAGAAAGTATTAACATGATATTTGCTACAATGAGATTGAATAGTGGCGATGATGAGACTCTCTTGATGATGAATACTTCATATCAAATCGTTTATACAATATATTGAATAACTATTTTACAATTTTGTAAAACTTAGGAATTATTTTATAATTTTAAAAATTATCTGAAATGATATCCAATATTAATTGGTATTGATAAGATATATAATATTTTCTTAATGGTAGGTGGCTAAATTATCAACCTTAAACCAAAATTTGATGTTCAAAATTAAAATGTGAATTATCAGTCTTCATTCCTAATGATTTTAAAATTCATGAAGGTCAAGAACTTCCCAACAACTTGATATTATTCATTTCAGTGTCAAGAGGGTATAGTAAAGGGAAAAAGGGTCAAACTTTAAGGAAGACAACAAATCTTTACCAATACAAAAAATAACCCTATAACTATAAGGCCCTTTATGCCTCTTCAAAGCTGCATTTTGCACATAAGGCACGGTTTTTGACACTAGAAATAGATCCAATTTCTCATTTGTGTGACACTTTGATAGATGCATAATAAACATATTTATAACATATATCTGATATATTTTTGCTTGATATTTTATACTTTTATTGTATATCTGGTATTTAATTACACAAAGAAGTCATTGAAAGATCCATCGAAATATAAGATCAAACCTCTACCTTACAAGAATATTCGATATGAGACAAATAGGGAGATTTAGAATTATGAACCCATTGTTTTCAATTCATTTTCCTTTCTATTTAAGTTTGATTTTGCGTTCTATCATATGTAACTAAACTATTTTAATGTCTAAGTTAGATTAACCCTAGTTTTATGCAATAACATGTTTTGATTCTTTTATTAATGCAATTGTTTAGATTGATATATTATAATTCAATTACGTGTTTAATGTATGTTCTAATAGAGTCAGAATGTTATTGCGTAATCTGATTTCATAACATAGAGATTAAAAAATCCTATATGTGAATAAATCTACTATAATTGGTATGAGTTGATTGCAACCCTAGAGATGAGATGACTTAAATCTTCTAGATTTAGGGTTAAACCTAATAGCGAGATTCATAAGTCAATAAAACAATTATATAACTTTAACCTGAGTAATTCGGTTGATACTCTTAGGATTAATTGTTATTATCCTCAAGAGTGAGCTATTAGTATAACATAAGAATTTTCACAGTCCAATAAATCAATAAGACAATTGCATAATAAAAGATCAATCGATTAAAGGTATTTAGGGGATTCGAAACCTATAAACTAATTCTCAATATCGGTAATTTCCTCAATGATTTCTTAATTTTCTGTTCAATCTTACTGCTTATTTAATTTTTTTGCTTAATTTTTATTTTCTTTAATACAAAATCAAATTCAAATTCGTAAATTAGATAATAGGACAACAATAACTACTAGTATTCATCGTCTTTGTAGATTCGATCCATACTTACCAGTACTAACTATAATTATGTTTTGTACTTGCGATTATTTCATAATTGACACACCTAGAAAAAGTCAATCAAGATTTTGGTGCTGTGGACGGGTTGATATTAGGAACACCTTAGTGTTATTATTCTAGTCATTATTATTTTATTTTATTTTTATTGTATCTTATTATATTTTTGGCTTATTCATTTAATTATATTTTAAACTTCTCGACATTTACAGTGTGTTAATGGTTTATTTTAGGAATTAAGATCAAACTTCATAGCCATAACTCACAATGAATGGATGGAGTGGACAGTAACTTCATAAGAGCCAAGATAGGTCTTCACAATCTAGAACATCACTATATGGGAGAGAGAGGTTTCCTCACATATTTTTAGAGGCTCAACTGGTGTCTATACCTTGTTGTGACATTTGGGGGAGTACTTATTACAATCATAAATGTCTGACACTAACCTATATATGGGAGAAACCGAGCATGTACAATCAACCTCAAGGTGCATCATATAAGAATAGCTACAATTCAGAATGGAGCAATTCTTACACTTATAGATGAAATGTTTATGTTCAAACTGAATATTTACAGTATTAAGCATCTCAAGTTAAAGAGCCAACTCTGGACGAAATGATGGCCACAACTCACAATGAATGGATGGAGTGGACATTACTTTTATGGAAGCCAGAATATGTCTTCATAATCTATAACATCACCATATGGGAGAGAGAGGTTTCTTCACATATTTCAGAGGCTCAACTGGTGTCTATATCATGTTGCAACATTTGTGGGAGTACTTATTACAATTATGAATGTCGTACACCAACCTATACGTGGGAGCAACCGAGCATAAACAGTCAACCTCAAGGTGCATCATACAAGAATAGCTACAATTCATAATGGAGCAACTCTTACACTTGTGGATGAAATGATTGTGCTCCAATTGAATATTTACATTATTAAGCATCTCAAGTTAAGGAGACAACTTTGGAAGAAATGATGGACATAACTCACGATGGATGGATGGAGTGGACAGTACTTTTATGGGAGCTAGAATATGTCTTCACAATCTATAACATCACCATATGGGAGAGAGAAGTTTTCTCACATATTTTCAGAGGCTCAACTAGTGTCTATATCATATTGCGACATTTGTGGGATTGCTTATCATAATCATGAATGTTGGACACCAACCTATATGTGGGAGTAACCGAGCATGTACAGTCAACCTTAAGGTGAATCATACGAGAATAACTACATTTCAAAGTGGAGCAAATCTTACACTTGTAGATGAAATGATTATGTTCCAACTGAATATTTATAGTATTAAGCATCTCAAGTTAAGGTGCCAACTTTAGAAGAAATGATGGCCACAACTCATAATGGATGGATGGAGTGGACAATACTTTTATGGGAGCCAAAATATGTCTTCACAATCTGTAACATCACCATATAGGAGAGAGAGGTCTCCTCACATATTTTTAGAGGCTCAACTAATGTCTGTACTGTATTACGACATTTGTGGGAGTACTTATTACAATTATAAATGTTGGACACTAACTTATATGTGGGAGAAATCAAGCATATATAGTTAACCTCAAGGCACATCATACGAGAATAACTACAATTCAAAATAGAGCAACTCTTACACTTGTGGATGAAATGATTATGCTCCAACTGAATATTTACAGTATTAAACATCTCAAGTTAAGGAGTCAACTTTGGAAGAAATGATGGCCAATTTTATTCAAGAATCTATCTTGAGACATTAGGAAACAGAGGCTCATATATAAAATATGGTGAATCATATCAACCAGCTGGCGGAGATAATAGCTAACGAGATGCAAGGGAGTTTGACTATTCCTATTGAAATAGATCCTAAAGAATTTAGAATGGCAATAGAAAATAGCTCCCAAAAGAAAAAGAAAAGGAAGATATCATTTCAGATAAATTAATGGAACTCCTTGTCAAAATGAAAGCTAATCGACATGAATTCAAGAGTGAAGAAAAGACAAGAGTTGGCTTCATGAATGGATTGACATTCAAAGAAGAGCTTTAGGAAGAAGAAGACGTCTCCATCCAAGAAGAGGAAGTAAAGGAGTGGTAGGAGATAATAAAAGATGATAAGCCAGAAATTGTCTAGGAAGAAGAAAAAGAAGAAGAAGAAGAGTAGATAAAGATAGTTGAGGAAGAACTGGGGGAGGAACCAAATAAGAAAACTACTAGTGAAGCATTGGTAGTGACCTTAAGTACAGAAGAGAAACTGACTATTCAGGGAGTTTTGTTATTCCCTCTTTTATTAATAAATCATCATTAAAAAGGGAATTAGTGCATGTGATTGGAATTATTAATTTTATAAATTATGTCCTTATGATTATCTTGTAACAGGTGACTTACTTACAACCCACTAAATTGCTTTCCAGACAAAAATGTGGAACCAAGCCACTGATTATAAACTTAAGATGATAAATAAACATGTAGCTTACAATGAGCTAATGACCTTAAACAAGCGCTACATGGGAGGCAACCTATGAATTAGGGTAGATTTATTTTATTTTATTTTATTTCCATGCTTTTTAGTTATTTTCATTATTTTTATTTTTATTTTTATTTTCTTTTAGCTTTTTATCCCTTTTTCTTTATATTTTGCAAAGATGTTAACCTTATATTTGATGGATCAAAATTAGAAAATCGTCTTACTCAAGAAAGTGCCAACTTAACCCTCTCACTTATTTTTAAATGATTATATTGTATACATTAGGGACAATGTACAACTTTAAGTGTGGGGAAGGGGTTAATGATTTCTTTTAACTTATTATAATCTAGATTATAAAATTTTAGGAATTAATATCTTGACTTAATTGAAATTTGTCCATAAATACTATATTTCATTATTGAATATTGATTGAATCGGATTGTAAAATGATGATAGTTAAAATATAATTACTTTTCTAAGCTATATTTTGAGTATTCATTGATATAATCAAATTAAATGAAATTGCATATTATTCACACATATAAGCCCATCTTTTTCGTAGATTTTTTGGCCTAAGAGCGAAAATTTTTAAAAAATTTAAGCTCTTTTTATTTTTTCATATTTGTTATCATGTATAGTGGAATGATTCTAGAGCTTGCTTTTATTATACATATCGAAATCATATTTGTTAAATTAAAAGCATTGATATGATGAAGGTATTTAGATTCAATAATTTGTTTAAGTCTATTTCTTTGATAATTACCATCCCTATAAAATTATCTTTTAGGAATAAACAAGTTGAGTCTTAGCCTTTTTCATTATTATTGTACCCACGTATTAACCTTTTCCTATTTTTCTTTGAAAACCTTTTTTATTGTTTAAAACCTTGAAAGTTATTTACGTTTTTTACTTGTTTGAAACTTGAAATTATTGAAAGGTCCTATATTTCTTTAATTGTGGTAAAATATGAAAGTTTGAGATTCATTTGATTTGAAAAAAAAAAAGAGCATAGGAAAAGGAGAAAAGAAAAGTATAAAGCACCATTGTTTTTATAATGAGTAGGCATGTATAAATTGTAAAAAAGTTTCTTGTAAATTCTCTCAGTAAATTTCCCTCAATTTAACCCTTTTTAATATTGCAACCATACTATACTTTAGCCTTATTACAACTCATATGAACACCTTTTGATTTTTGTTTCTGATTTATACATAAGTAGTGGAGATGTGATAATATTGTAAGCCTATGGTAAGAGTTATACTATACATTAATTGAGAGTTTTGATACTTTTCATCCTAAACACTTGAGCCCATTTGAGTGAAATCTTGGTGAGGGTATAAAGGTGTATACTTTTGATTTCAATGCGATTATTGGTGTAATTACAATTAATATTGACTTACGAAGTTAATTTAAGGATAACTTTATGCTAATTATATATTAATTTCATTATGTGATGATTTATAGTATGAATTAGTAGATCAAAATTAATAAAGGATATAAATTGTAAGATTTATAATTTTGATCATGGTTTACATGAGGACAAAAAAAAACTTAAGCGTGAAGATGTTTGATAATGTGTAATTAATAATATTTATATCCCATATTTTATGTATTTTTGCTTGATATTTTATACTTTTATTGTATATTAGGTACTTAATTTGTTCCAAGTGTATTTATAGGTTATAATTGCTTTCACGGATCAAACGTAGAAGAATTCAGATTAAAATGCAACATAAAATGAAGATTTAAAGAAGAAAGAAAGGGATACACGATCGTGCATCAACCTATGTACTTCTCTCAAGCCATGCAGAATCATAAATTTTGGATATTTTGGCTTATACATGATTTAGTACGCAGTTCAGTATCAAACGATGCATCACCCAGAATCGTAAAAATTACTATAAAAGACGTGTTTAGAGGCAAAAGAGAAGAGCGGACATTAAAAGGCAATTACAAAGGCTAAGATCATTCAGAAAGGACAATTTTGATTCAAACAAGTAGAAAATACGAAGAAATCATTGAAATATTCATCGGAATACAAGATTAAACCTCTACCTTACAAGAATATTCGATAGGAGACAAACAAGAAGATTTAGAATTATAAACTTATTGTTTTCAATTAGTTTTTTCTTTCTATTTATGTTTGATTTCGTATTCTATAATGTATAAGTAAATTCTTTTAGTGCCTAGGGTAGATGATCCCTAGTTTTACATAAAAATATGTTTTGATTCTTTTATTAATGCAATTTTAGATTAGGGTCAAATTTAATAGCGGAATTCATAACCTGATAAAGCAATTATATAAACTTTAACTGATTTCTATAAATTTAATAGCGGAATTCATAAACTTGTAAGTCACACTTCCATGGAGAGGGGCTAGTAGCAACAATTGGTATTGGAGGGGTAGGTTTAAAAGGTTGCTAGCGGATGTGTAGTATAGACAAAATAGGGGGGAAAAAGTTTTTTAAGCAAATTGGGTGCAGTTTCTTGAGGCTGCCCAGATGACAATGTTAGGATTACTTTCGACTGTACACATATTGCTAGAAAAACAAAAGGAAATAAGTGAATGTATTAAGATATCTTAAAATGAAAAGGAAACTTCTCTCTAAGCCTTTTCGGGTCTCTTCATAAAGCAAAGCAGGAGATCCGTGATTCTTTAAAGATCAAAGCTAGAATAGTGCATAGAATTCAGAGGGGCAAAAAAAAAAGAAAGAAACTATCCCATTTTCAGTTGGAAGCTGTAGCTCTTCATTTGCTTCTTAAAACTGTGCTCATTTCAGTTAACTTGGAAGTTCATAATGACATGAAAAAACTCAAGCAAAGGGTTGCAATATCCAAAAACAATCATATTGCTTCTAAGGAAGATTAACAATAAAAAAAATATAGAACTGGTGAAGTAATATATCCAATAGAAAAACTTACTGAAACTATCAAAACAACGTCCTAGAGAGCAAAAAAGAATGCTTCTCACATTGGCACGAGCAATAATCGATGTGGAACTTCTGTTAAGCATCCTTGAATCTGAAGGAACCAAAAACTTTCACCAACCTGTCTATGCATTTAAGCATCAGATAGCATCTTCAATGATAACCATGAACAAAAGGTTCCCAGTCAAGAGATCAGACTCAACTACTTGCAGTAACTCTACAACTACCATGAACAAAAAGTTCCCATTTAAGACATCAGATTCAACTACTTGCAGTAACTCTAGAATTACCATGGAACAAACCCGTTTACCTCTTCCACCACAGGAGCGGGAGGAAGGTTAAGATCAATTAGGCCTGTCATTGGTAGTTCTGGCGCGGCTGTCTTGATCACAAGTGTGCTGTCATCAGCACTACCAACAAAATGGGACCTCTTGTGCCCACCCAAAGCTTGACCTGATCGGAAAACCTTCAAGCAGAAAGGGCATTCATGTAGCTTGCCCTTTTTTGACACCAATCTTTTGTTTGCATTGCGAGATAAGTTCTGCTGAATTGGTTTCTTCCCATTGAAAGATTCCACTATCTTACCATTATTCGGAAGTGGACTTGGAACATAATCTGTGTCAACGCTGTTCTCGCCACTTTCATATACAGAGTCAGTGTAGCCATCGATGGTTTCATTATTGAATCTGTTTTCCCCAATTGGAGTGCCTTTCGCAACCTTTTTTGCATCGTTTCTATGAAATTCAGGATCATAAGAGTTATGTTTGCTTCTCTTTCGTGAATCATACTTAACCGATGCTCTATCTGTTTGATCATACCCATCTTCTTCAATTGAAGCTCTACCGGACTGAGTTTTGACACGTCTAAACCTACTCAATCTCTTCCCTAATTCAGTATCAGACTCTCCATCAGATCCAGACCCAAATACCTCTTTATGTTTCTTTGGTTCAACTTTCCTCATAAACAAATCTACAGAAACTTCTGATTCAACCCCTGTTGGCCCGTTGTTAAAGTACCCAGAATCAGAATTCTCAGAGACATGATACTCTCTAGACTTCACCTGCCTTTCCTTTGCTTTGTTCACATACAAAATCTCATTCCCATTGAACACGCATTTAACACCATTCTTCAGACTAATTTTCATTTGATCATATGAAGATTTATCCTCAAAAACCAAAGAATTATTGTCAGAAGATTCTGCAGTGGAACTAAATCCGCCTTTGAAACCAGAGTCCCTAGACAACATCATCAAGCACATGGCCAACTCTTCTTGTTCTTGCTCATTATCAGAAACAAAAGACAGAGAACCAGTTGCCGGAGACAACGAAGAAGCGTTGGCACCAATGATCTTGTACCTCATTCTCTCGAATCCGCTTCGTTTACTTGGAGCTGAGGCCTCGATATCTGACTGGCTATCCGCAATCAAGTCTTTGAGCTTCTCACTGGTCCCTGAGTGATCATCATAGCTGTTGTTGTTGTTCTTGGAGTGGCATGCCATGTGCCCACAGAGAGCTTTCAGTGACTGGAAACCTTTACCACATTCTTTGCACACCTTTTCTGGCAAAAGACCGGACTTGCTTGAATCAACCATGTACCATTTCGTTTTCTTTGGGTTCTCTCTAAGACGATAACCAGATTGAACAGTAGCAGCAGCTCCAAACCCAGAATCTCTCTTTTCGTTGCCAGCAAAAGACTTGCTCATGTTGAGGTTAGCTTCCGCTTCTACGTCGTTTGAGCTCCCGTTTAAATGAATCCTGATGTGACCACCCAAGGACTTCCCACAGCGAAATTTTTTATTGCAAAACTTGCAAACAAATTTCTTCTTCTGAGTTGCTTCCATCGCTTGATCTAATTTGCCCAAACAATCTGTCCAACAATGAAAAAGATTGTATCTCTTTATATTATCTCACCTCAAAACCTTGTTATACGATCCATTGAAGACTGAAAGTTGAGAAGAAAGACAACAGAATCAACAACATAAAATCGAAATCTAGAACGAGACGGAGATGAAACAGTTCAAAAAGTTTAATACTTTATCAAAGTGGGATCGGTTGAGAGAAGGAAGAGCATTAAGGGGATGTGACAGTTATTGTGAAGTACAGGATCAGGCACTTAGACCCACCAAAAGAGAAGCTCTTCCAATCCCATCCCAAGTACACACATTACGTTAGCCCTCTCTAAAGAGCTTGAAACCAAAATAACGGAGAGAAAGAAAAATCAAAAGTTTTTGAAGGAGATGGGTCGCTAACGATGGCGATGAACAGGCCTCTATAAAAGAACAATCAAAGCACAAATATGACTAGTTCTCTCTCTAGAACACACCACACTCTCTCTCTCTCCCCTCTGTTTTGTTTTGTGGCCTATCATCAGGAAGAAGAGAATTTCATGCAAGGAACTAAAAATATTAAAATGACACGTATACTTTAGTGTTGATTGGACGGTCAGGATGTAATGAGGATCCCGATAAATATGTATTTGGTAGATATTACGTTAGAAGTTTTGCAACTTCCCAACTATGCCTTATTTTGTCTCAATCTCAAACACATAATAATAATATATTATGCATACACAATTCCTTGACCTCTTTTTATATATATATTTATCGACTCTACTGAATCTACCAATATCATTGAGGTATGTATAGACAGATATTGCACTTTGATATTTTCATACCACACCAATGTTTCTACGTTTGAGACATTTTTTAAGCAATATTTAGGTTTAGCCCAAGGAGAGCAATTCGTAACACGTCCAAATGAAAGTTCAATGATCATATGGGCTGCCTTTTTAGTCACAGGAGAGCTGTGGACATAATATAGTCAGTCAATCTGCATGCCTGTAAGTTGGAATTTCATAATCACCGGATTAGCTTTGATATGGTCAACCCAGTTTTGTAGTTATATTGTTGGCCAATGCTCCATACCACTTTCCTCTCTTTTGCTTTTTCGTTTCAAAGTTGCATATTTATTGAAAACTTCAATGCATCTGGTGTTATACCATACTTGCATACTACGAATTTAAAGATATTATCATCATTATTTTTAACCAAGGTTATAGGTCTCTCTACTGCAGTTTTTCGGATCTAATTCATTAAGTACCATCTTAATCCAGTTAAAGATAAGAAGTTTATCAAAAATAAGATACGGGGAATTTCGGAATACATAACTAGAAGTTAAATTATCGGTTCAGTTGTGATTATCTATTTACAAAAGAATTCTGTTATATAAAAAGGATAGAACTGAAAAAACATCTCAAATACCGATACTTGCTAAATGTTACGCTCTACTTCCAATCCAAATTTATTCGTATTAGGATTCAAACTTTAACAAACTTCTAGCATTTACCCCCTCAGTGCACAGGTTTTCAGGATAGTTTCTCCGGATCTCAATTAACTTATGATACTGGAGACCATCCCAATCCTTCCCACAATTTAAATACAAATTTTATCCTCCAACGTTTCTTTCCCCTCTTCTTGCGAGTTTCCTTCAGCATATGGTTATACAGAACTCAATGCTTGGAACATGATGATCGAGTTGATCTTATTTAGGGTTGGAACTTAACCAAGATAAACGGCGGAAAAGAAAGAGAAAACGATACCTGAACATTCAAGACTGTTACATCCACAACGAATGTCCATAAATAAGAGCAAGTTGCCAAAATTCCCTCTTCGTTTTCTTTTTCCACTTGCCCAATTTTTGGCTAACCCTAATTCCACATGTATTCCCCACTTACCAAATTCCTAGGACCATGGAAAAGTTGCATCGTGTGCACGGCTAGGATGTGCAAGACCTATCAGGATGACACACTAGTTGATACCATCATCATCGTTTTCCTTACCGCTAGCCCCTTGTCCGAAAATTTCTTCAATGATGTTGCACGTCGGCTGAAGATCCACGCCTTTAATAGGACTTGTGAAACGAGCATCCCAAACCTTGGTATCACAGGGATCAAGAAAGTACACCTGATCCACCCCACTACCACATCCATCCAATTTAGCAGACAAGAACTTGTCATGATCACTGTCTACTCCACCTAACTGCAAGCCATCTCCAGCGTCAACAGGACCACTAGAGTTTAACTTATCAGCCTGGAATTCAATAGATATGCACGAGTCATCTTGAATAGTGAAATCCTCACCAAAATAACCCGTACTCTTGTCAACATGCTTGTAATCAGGTTCAAGTTGGCTTACATCTATTGACTTCATGCCCAGTGCTTCTGACGCATAATCAATACCTGAATCTTCTTCCGTGGCATTTCCACTACCATCCTCCATATCGGGTTTGACATCACAATCATCATCATCACCATCACCATCACTGTCATCAATGTCATTGTCTTTGGCAAGTGTCTCATCTACCTGGCCTGCCTGATCATATTGATCAAGTGACTCAATAACAGAGTCTTCATCTTCTTCAGAAACTGGAACTATATTGGAGTAAGGATTTATTTTGTGCAATTCATCATCATCACTGTCAATGTCCATCAAGTTCGATCTATTCTGAGCAGCACGTCTTCGAAGGATAAAAACATTGAAATAATAGCTCACGATATCCTTTGTGGTTCGAATGGGAAGCAATCGTAACAAATGTTTCCAAAAGTTCTGGCCCTTGGAAATGGGATACAAGTAGACAACTGAACGGAAAACACATTCTTCCTCCCCAGTCCATCTACATGTCACCACCTCTCCCATGTCATGAAACCCCAACTTGTCAAAATTTTCTTGTCCAAGTGATTCTAATAGTTTCTCGCGTGCTTCCTTTATGTGCTGCTGGACACAACTGATAGAACCCTCATCCAAGCAGTCACAATCTATTTGGCCACATACAATATCATTAGTGTAATGCAAATATGAGTTTGCGTCTGGCATTGGAATGATACAAGTACCCATCCGCTTGTCCTCACCAATGCCCTCTTTTTGGCTGTTCCACAACGGAATGGTAGCTTGATGATTTGGCCCCAAAGGCACTTGTTTCCTAAAAAAGTGTTCAAAGTATGAAGATTTGCCAGTGTCAAAAGGGAGAATCCTATGCCTTACAAGATCACAATCAAACTGTCCTGAGGGAAGAGAAGAGGATGCTGCAAAGCTAGATCTAACATCTTCATGATGACAACTGTTAGTAACAGATGAACAGGGAGCGGTGACCTCAAAATTAATTACTGAACACGGCATTTCATTGACCCCATATTCAAATTCATGCCGTTGAAATTTAGGAAGGTTGTCTCCATGGTCCCCTAGTTTGTTAACCAAATCAAATCAGAAAAATCATTTTCAATAGAAAAGAAAAAAAAAAGAAATAGCAAAAAAGACGCAACCTACTTGTCCTCACCTGAAACATTAGGTTTATGTGGAACATGAGCATATAGAACTTGTTCCGAAGATTGGGTCAACTTATTGCTACACTCCAGAGGTCTTGCCTGCTTAAAAGGAAACTCCTGGAAAGCTAGACCTTTAAATGGTCGCTTATAACCCATTTCACCTGCACAAGTAAGATTAAGATAAAATTAATAATCATTCCAAAAGCCCAAAAAAGAAAAAACGCATGTCTTAGAAAAACTTTGAAATGTAAATAGAAATTTAAACAAGCCAAATGCACAGTTCTGATCCATTCGTCTAAAATGTGTTATCCACGCAGCTGTTGGAATCCACTAAAAATTAGAAGGTTGTAAACATACTCGCATCAACACGTGCATTAATATATATTCATACGTCCTCATCAATACAACTCCACCTATACTGAAAATAGAAAAACAGTTCCTCATCAATACAACTCCACCTATACTGAAAATAGAAAAACAGAGGAACAAAACTACATAAGTTTTCGATACAAGAACACGTTACAATCCAGTGATAAATGTGATATGAAATAGACATAATATAAGCAGACCTAGAAGCTGCTTAACTTATTATACCTATTTAACATGATACCAACACGCTTGCCCGTTTCCACAAAAAGAAAAGGAGAGAAAAATAAATAAATACATAGAACAAACTAGTGACCAACGGCACCCTAAGGTCGAAACATAATATTTCCCCCAAAGTTAAATGAAAGAAATTTACTCACGAATTGAGGCAAATAAACAATTGAATTGTCACTCATAAATATCCTTTAAATCTATAACAAATATCATACGATTATAGTAGAAATTTCCCATTAACAAGCATATACCTTTTGAGCTCGTCGAATTGAAACTTCAAAACTTGATTGGAAGGATACTAAATATCAAGGAATAAAAGACGAAATATAGATTTGACAAGGTTTTATGGTGCAATCACACAAATCCCCATATTAATTTGTCAAATTGAGAAGTCCCAAAATTTGAAACAAAACCCTAACCCTAGATTTCGAATTGATGTACAAAATTTCAAATTTACAGGCCCAAAAATGAAGATTTCTTGAGGCGGGAAATATGGAATCAAAACCCCAAACCTATTTACAGATTCGAAGAAGTTATTAACGCATCACAACTTCGAATCAACACGTGAAACAAGACTTAGAAAATATTCACAATTAGGTCGAAAATTGAGATGTAAATTTACAGTGCGGAAACGGATTGAAAGCCCATGAAGGATAGAGGGACAAAAAAAGTGCTCAACGGAATCAAAACCCTAACCCTAGAAACGCGACGTATCAACGGCTGCGATCGGAAGGGGTACGGATGCGAAGAGGGGAATGTGAATCGAACGAATCGGGAGTCGAATAGGAGAAAAGAGAAGGGAATTGAGAGATTCTGGTTGGAATAGGGGAAGAGTGACGGTGCAAGACGAATTGGGTTCGTAGGTTTTTGTACACGACGAAGCGGTTCGATAGAGATCAGCCGGGTGATGGTTTTATAAGCTAAACCGGCCCAGTCAGGGGAAATTACCTTTAAGTCCTCAAATATAAAAGCTAATGACTAAAAAATTCCAAACGATTCAAGTACGTCAACTTTAAAAACCTTTAATCATTCTACTTATCATAATAATTCTTATTATTAAAAATTAATTTACTAATTAACCAACCAATTTCTATAAATTTTCTATTTTTTATATATCATAATAAACTAAATAATTTTTATTTAAAAATCTCATTCTACAACTAAACTTCAATCAAGAGAAAAATAATCTCCTTGAATTCTATTTTAAATTTGTTAATTTCGTTCAATCTCATTTATAATTATGTAATATAGGTTAAATTTTTAATCTTTAAATTTTTTATTTTATTAGTTTAATTTTCGATCCGATTTTGTAACATTGACAAAACCTTATTCCAATTGGGATAATATTTTTTTGGTAATGCCCTTCCTTGATTCGGTGATGTCATTAATAATAATGATTATAATGAAAAGTAACAACAGAAACAATATTGCTACTACTGATAATAAAATGACTAATCAACACATAGCAACAGTAATTATGGGTTGAGTACAATGTTTTCTTATCCATAAGATCTTATATTTAGATAAAGTTCTAGATCAGTAATAATAAAAATGAAGTAATTTTTTTAAAATATACTTCTTATTATTTATAATATATGTTATAAAATAATATATTATGATGTAATGTTAGGAATTGGAGCAGGATTTGACATGTAGTGGAATAAATTTAAAAAATTTTCGTTTTCAATTTTTTGAAATTTAAGATCACGAAAATTTTATAAAATAATTAATAATAAAATATAATTCATAATTTATACCTTATTCTAAGTTTGATATTTTTCTTGTTATTTCCTTCAAATTATTTATAAAATCAGCTCATCTCAACCACTTTAAAAACACAAGTGTTCGATTTTTATTGGTATCCACATAACGAATTGAGAGAACTCAACAATTATTACAAAGAGGGCTAGGCAAAAAGTACTAACTCTTTAGAGCTTAAGTCAATTTATAATAAGTTTTGAACATTATAGTAATTTAATTAGACAAAAAGTGCTCATTCTTTAGAGCTTAAGTTAATTTATAATAAGTTTTAAATATTATAGTAATTTAATTGAAATTAAAATTTAATTTGAATTAAACTTTAATTAGTTAGAGCTTAATACTAGTTATGTCATGTCCATATTATGAGTTACTTCTTTAGAAAGTAACGTACTACGAATTAAAGTTGAGCTCCAAGAGTTATTCGTTGTGCAAAAAAAGTTAGACATTTTCCTTCTTCACTTTCTCACATTAGATGCAACATTTTGTTCTTGTGAGATAAAAAAACTACTTTTAACATTCTCATTATCATCTTGACAACTAAAAAAAGAACTTTCGCTGCTATTTTTGTAGTTTAGTCTTAGCCCTAAACCTTTATCGTATTGATTCTTTAAATAAAGTTTTCATTTATCATTTCACATCATGATTAATTTTAAATTACTTTTGATCCCAGTCAAATGCTTATTTAATATGAAGAATCCCTTACATTTCAAATGTCTGTTGCGATATAAATAAATAGAATGATTATTCATTCGAGTAACTAACCTAATATGAGCCTAAGTTAAATCATTAACTTTTCCTAAACCTAAAATAGTGGATTATCATAAGGACTTGAAGTTTCCTCCATTAAATTGTAAATATAAATAAAGACATATATCAAAATTAAATTAATAACTTCATAATAATTTTTTTTGTATATTACATCATTACATAATAAATTTAAAAGTACATAATTATAAATCATTACATCTTTCTTTTGATAATGCAAATTACAAAAATAAGTTCATTGTACAAAATAAAAATTCATTCCTTAAACATTTTCATTTTCATATTATATTGAGTAATATGTACACTCTCATAAACCAAGACATAACTTAAAAATTCATTTTAATGTAATCATAAAGAAGTCTAATAACCTTAGGTCAACTTAAATATAATCAAATGAGAAATTAAATTAAAGTATATCTTTTTAATTCCTAAGAACTATTTTATATTATATATTTAACCATCCATAAGATATAATAATGAATGTGCATTTGTAAGTTCGGTATCATATTAGAAATATTCCTTTCCAATATTTAATTTTTGTGTATTTGTAATGTTATTTTATAATGAAAATAATATAAGAATGCAAACATTAATAAAAACACTTATTTTTATGATTATTAGAATAACAACAAATTGAAATATCAAATAATAGGATTTCATCACTTCAAGTTCATGTCTCCATGAACTGATTCATATAAATTTTCATTAATAATACACATAATTTCAACAACATAGTCCCTTACAAAATTAGGTTAATAAGAGATATAATGAAGTAAATCAGCTTAATAAATAATAATACTCTTACAATTTGTAAAAATAAGTTCAAGTGTTACTTAAAATTAAAAGATAATGATTATAGAACAATATCATTATAATCTTGGTTTAGAAAACAACAACAAATCAACACAAACCCACAATTTACTCACCAATTAGGAACAGGCATGGCAATCTGACCCCAAGTTTGGTCTAATTTGATTGATCCTTGAGTTAGGCCTTGGGCTTAATTTTTTTTATCAAATCAAGCCTTGGGCTAAACTCTAGCTCTAATTTGGGTTGCCCAAGCTTGATGGCTATTAGAAAAACATTTTCGTTTTGTAGGCTCTAGCTCCAGCTTGGGCTTATGGCTGCCTAGGCCTGATTGAGCTCAAGTTTGGATTCAATTGTCTCTGACCTGATCAGGCCTTGAGTCAGGCCCAGGGTGGGTAAAAGCTGAGCCCAACCTGGCTCTGTCTCATTGCCGCCCCTAACCAAGAATCAATCACCCACCAACGAAGAATCAACCAACACAAACTCCGTTATAAACCATTTAACCAACACAAATCATAAAAAGCCAAGTAGTCCTAATCAAAACCACAACTTTAGTAGTTCAGTCAGCCAACGATGTGAGAAAATAATAAAGCAACTTCAAGCAACAAAAGAGGTATAGAAGAATAGGCTAGTAGCCCGAAGGAGTAGATAGACATGGATGATGGGTCGAGTTAGGGGATTAGAAATTTAAGGCTTTTTAATTAAGTCCTTAATTTTTGTAATTTTATATCTTAACCTTAGCATTTGACTGGTATTGTTGGTATCAACTGATATCGATATTAGTTGAAATGACCAATACCAATTTAGTATTTGAAATCGATAAGGTATCAATACATTTCATAATCACTTCTAACAGGTGCGGCCAGTGAGGTGTGAAATTTCAACCATTGACTATAAGCCTATTTAAGAAAAAAGGAGTTAAAAGTTATGAATTTAAATAAAATTTTGGATTTAAATATCTTTATTAAGAAATCATATAGTGTCAAAAATATTTGTATTTCATATGAAATTCTAAATTTACTAAACTTTTCTACTGCTACAATTGGTTGAGCAATCAAAGTTTGTAACTTACAGATTATATTATTAAAACATTCTTACAATAACAAAATTGCTTCTTTTTTCATACTTTAATATAGTCAAGGTATTAAACTAATAAGATGTTCTTTTATGTCCCTTTCTTTTTCATAGTCTATAAATCCATACAATTAAATAAGATCCTTACTTTAATAACTCCATACAAATCTATTTGTACATTTAAAAAGGTGGTTATTTTAAGGTATGGTTTATTACAGCTGAGTAAAAGCCACAAAAAAATGCATTAAAACGTAAAGCAGGCAAAGACAAAAACAATTTTTTTCAACAAAAGATTGGTTCCATCATCCATGTCAAGCTTGAAGTTGAAGGGGACCATTAGCATCAACATTTCATATACTAGTTCTGATCCTGAAAGTTCAAATCAACTTCAATTTTTGTTTTATATTGTACTTCTCAACTTGTATTATTAGGATTCAGACCGGTTTAAAAACTTATGACTAACTTAGAAAATAATTGAAGAAATAGGGGTTAATTATTAAAAAAATTATAAACTTTATATAATTTTTCAGTTATAGTTTGAACTTTAAAAAGTGATAATTAAATATTTAAACATTCAATTTTTCTCAAACATAACCCCAGGTTAGTGTCTCCATTAATAGAGCTGACATGGCTTGGTAAATATAAGATGTCATATATCATGTTAAATTCATGTCAAATTTTAATTAAATTAAATTAAACCACAAAAAACCCTAACCTACCCTTCTCCCCTCCTCTACCACCCACCTAATGCCCTAAGTTAATTGATTTTGATGGTAGTTAAAGTCCCTCTTCTTCTTCGCTCACTTACTCCAAATGTAGTCCAATTTTCTTTTTCGTGAAAATTTTTCATTTTCTTTTCTCTTACTAACTTATTTTCTCTTTCTAAAAAATTCTCTACTCAAGGTGCTATCAACTATCTGCCACATACTTGCCCCATGGTTGTCGACGAACAACTTTGTAATGGTTCTCTTGGTTTGCAATCTCGATTCTATTGTTAACCATCGTGACATTCCCCAGAGATATGGTTATGCTTGTCATGGCAACTTTTCATTGGCTTAAAGTCGAACTCTTTAAGAGCTTTGGTTGCTTAGAATCAAAGGTGTTGTACAATTCAAGGTTTTTGATGACCAAGAAACTACCCATGGAAGTGAAGTTTGTTTAACAGGTGTTGTCTGATAAGTTCCAGAGTTGAAGATTTATCCGAAGATAAGTGTAAAAATTTGAATTGAAAGAGAGAAGAAGAAGAAGAGAAAGATGAGCCTTTTGTTGTTGTTGAGTGGAAATTGAAGAGTGAGAGCGTATATCAAGGGAAGAACAACAAGAAAGCCATTGAAGAGGGAGGAGGTTTCTTAGGAGGTTCTATAGGTGGCGTGAGAAAGCATCCTTTCGCATGGTTAGTAATATATCGATGGAGGGTACTCAATATGAGAGAGTTATGTTGAAAGTAGCAACCTATTGTCACTACTAAATTCAAGAGCACTATCTTTTTGTCTAGAACAACTATTATCAAAAGGAAGGACTTCTATGGAAGGAGCATTGTTAGTTATTTGCGGCTATATTAGTTTTTGACAGGAGGTGATAAGGCCTGTAGGAGAAAACAAAGTAAGAAACATAAACTTTATTAGCAAAGAGAAGAATGAAAGACAAAAAAAAACATATGCTATTATCTCCCCTTAATTTGTAAGGTTTATTTGTGTTTTTTCATCTTATGTATGACTTATTATAGTTAAAGTGACTTGCTAATTCAAGCTCCGTTAATAAAGACACTAACATTGGGCTATATTTGAAAAAAAAATATTTTTTGATAATTAACCCAAGAAATAATCTCTTTGACCTTCAAATGAAACTCATAAAATTACTAAAGTAAAAAACTCTTTGAACTTTTATTTTATCATTTTACCATCATCAATACACTATAGCGTTGCGTATGGTTACTATCTTCGTCAGTGGAGATAGATAACAAAACACAAAAATTCTGTGTCTCACAATGTTTGGTTGTTAACCCAATTTATTTTTGTTCTGACTCCGAATCACAAAAACATAAATTTTTTGTTCCGTCTAAAATCGTACGACAAGATTTCTTGTTTTTGTGACAAAAACAAAACATATAAATAACTTCCAGAAATACCCTCCCTCTACATAAACAATTTTTTAAGGATTTTAACTTATTATTATTAATTAATTAAAATATAATTAATTAATTAGTTACAATATAAGTAATTAAAATATAATTATTCATTAATTAAAATATTATAATTAATTAATTAGCAACAATATAATTAATTAAAATTAATTACAATATTTTAATTAATTAACATATTATAATTAATTAAATAAATTATAATAAATTTTTATTTTTAAATAATTTTCATAAACTAACTACTTTCAATAATAATGGTAATAATTCATTTATTTTAACCAATAATTATAATTATAATGATAATATTCATTCTCATTCTTTACTATATTCATTCTTATTCCTATTACCATTCTCATTATTATCATTCTCATATGTGAACCAACCAATCAAATATCTTTAATATGCGAACCAAGCCTGTTTAGCAAACATTAAATTGTATTAATTGTTTGTTGACTCTATCTGTGATTAGCTAATAGTGGATTATATCAGTTGATTTAATCAATAGGTAATATCAGTTATTTATTAAAGATATTTGATAAAATTAACTATTTAGTATTAGTTATTTGTATAAAATGACTTCTAAATGCATAATTTAAAATCTTATAAAAAATTAGATTTTAACTATTTAATTTTACAAAAATTATCTTTACGACTCTAATAAAAATATAGAATATACATCAACAATAATAATAATAACCAAAAAATTTGGAAGATGGCGACATGAAAGTGAAAACGAAGTCCTCATAAAAGTTCTTTTACGGGTCTTGTCTCCTGAGTCCTGACAAGTTTTCTCTGTCTTGTCTTTTGACAAGTTTTTTTTTTATCTCTTTTCCTTTCTGTTTTTCCTTCTTGTTGCTTCCTTTGCTTCTATGGAATCTGAAGAGTTAAATATTCTTAACTAACAATGTCATCAAATGACCATTGAAGAACCGGAGGAAGAAGGGGTGGTTATTGATGCAGGGGATATTGAAGGTGTGATTGATATTCACCGGAGTTTAGTAAGAAGCTTTCTAGCGAAGAAACCAGTTAATGCGCATTCGATGAAAGATACATTGGCATCACTGTGGCGTCATGTTATGGGTGTTTACATTAAGGATATTGATCCTAACAGATTTATCTTTCAGTTTTTTCATGAACGGGATATGTAAAAGGTAATTGATGATTGTCCATGGACGTTTGACAATCAGTTATTACTGATTAAAAGTTTTATTCGACTGATCAACCGGAAACTATAGTTTTGCATAAGGCTGATTTTTGGGTGCAAGTTTACAAAATTCCAGTTGGTTTTATGTCTGAAAAAGTTACCCAGACAATCGGGAATTTCATTGGTACCTTTGTTAAGTCTGATATGAAAAACTTTACAGGCATTTGGCGCAATTATATGAGAATTCGAGTTGCGGTGGATGTTAACAAGGCCATCAAGTATGAGATGAAGATTAAGCGACAAGGTGGTGAGTGGGTCACTCTGGATTTTAAATATGAGAGATTACCTTCTGTTTGTTTCGTTTGTGGCATGTGAGGCCATACTGAAAAATTCTGCAAGGCTGTTTACGATTCCACTGTAGGAGATGTCACAAGGAAGTTCGATGAAACCATCCGTGTTAATACAAGAAGATCCTGACCTGTGATGGGTAGTCAGTGGCTTCGTGAAATGCCACCGCTGGTTAGAACTCCGGGGAGTATGGTGGAGACAATGGCGAAGGTGATGGTAGTTGACAAAACTGATTTTGGGAAAACCAAAAATTATGGTAGCAATAGGGTAAGTGGCGATAATGATTCTGTGTTAAATGCCACGATTGTAACTGGTAGTGGGAAAGGGAAGGAGATCGTGGAGGATTCTAGTGAAAAGGAGAAGACCGCGGCACTAATAAGGGACAATGAAGGCGTGATTTTGCTGGATTCCAAACGAAGACGTATGGTAGATAATAAGAGAATGGAGGCTGCTGCTTCTGGGCCTGAGTATGGCCATAATATTCCTTTTATTATGGACTCAAAAAACGCGTTATTCTATAGGTCCCGCCAATCCTCATGAGCTGTACAAGCTGGAATTGCCATGAGATGGGTAACCCACGAGCAATTCGTATTCTTCGGGATATGATTTTCGCTAAAAAACACTAAGTGCTCTTTCTTATAGAAACTCTATGCAGTAGGAAAAAACTGGATCGTGTTAAAAATCTGCTGGGGTTTGAAGGTTTATTTTGTGTTGAGCCTATAGGACAAAATCGAGGATTTGCTTTATTACAGAAGAGTAAAGACGATGTTCGATTGTTAGGGTATTCTCGCAAACACATTGATGTAGAAATTTGTATCAAAAGGATGGAAGGTTGGCATCTTACAGGTTTTTATGGAGAGCCAAATCGCAACAAAAGGGAGGAGGGTTGGAATTTACTTCGGAATCTCGCTACTAAGTCAAATTTGCCTTGGGTTTCTATTAGGGATTTCAATGATATTCTTCATCAATTAGAAAAGCGTGGAGGTAACCCTCAACCAGATCGTCTCCTTTTGGGCTTTTAAGCTATTGTAGTGGATAGTAATTTGATTGATTTGGGAATGCATGGCTACAACTTTACTTGGTCTTGTGGCAACGATATTGAGGGTCTAATTGAGGAACGTCTAGATCGTGCTTTGGCCTGTTCAAGATGGATTCGGAAGTTTCCTTGTTATAAGGTGAGTAACTTGGACTTAACTTCCTTTGATCACTCTCCTATTTTTCTGGATCCTATGGTTGTTTCTTTCAAGTGGGCATTAAAAGATTCAAGTTTGAAAACGCTTGGTTAAGAGACTCCCAGTTTCTCTCTGTGGTTAAAGATGTCTGGAGTCAAAATAAGGGGCTTTCGTTGAGGGACAAGTTGCGAATTTGCAGTGACACTCTAGCAATTTGGGGGAAGGATATAACAGGACAATTTAAAGAAAAGCTCACTAGTTTAAAGGCTGCTATGAAACAGGCTCATAAAGGACAAGGTGGACTGTCTGATGTTGATTTTTGTCGATTTCAAGAACTATATCATAAAACACTTCGGCAGCAGGAAATCTTTTGGAGACAAAGGTCTAAAATGTTGTGGCTTCAAGATGGTGATTCCAATTCTAAACTCTTTCATGCTGTTGCTTCTAAGTGAAAGAGGAAAAATCATATCACTCAATCAAAAGATCCCACAGGAGTAACTCAGGATTGGAATTCTGGTTTGGCTGATAATGTTGTGGATTACTTTAAGGTTTTATTTACAGTAACTCACGTGAGTACAGGTACTGTTGCTGCTATTATTGCGCCAAAAGTTTCTCAATCTCATAATGATATTCTGTTAAAACCTTATAAGGCAGAGGAAGTGAAAAGTGTTGTCTTCAGTCTTCATCCTAATAAAGCTCCTGGCATGGATGGGATGAATGCAGCCTTCTATAAGAACTGTTGGAAAATTATAGGGGAGGATGTAATTCGAGACTGTCTTGATTTTCTTCATAATTGTTATCTTCCTGAAGATCTGAATAAGACTGCTATTGTTTTAATCCCAAAGAAGAGTTCGGTTGAGACTTTTGCTGATTTGAGGCCAATTGCTTTATGCAACACTTTGTATAAAGTAATAGCAAAGATGATTGCCAATAGATTGAAGAAAGTCCTCCCTAGTTTGATCTCAGAAAACCAGAGTGCTTTTGTTCCAAACAGACTCATATCTGATAATTTCCTTTTGGCTTATGAGATTAACCATTTTCTTAAAAGAAAAACTCAGGTGGCTTAAGGTAAAGTTGCTCTTAAACTTGATATGAGTAAGGCATATGATAGAATTGAGTGGTATTATTTGGAAGAGGTGCTAATGCAATTGGGTTTCAATATGCAATGAGTTAGATTAGTCAAATTAGATGTTTGTTCTGTTCATGACTATGTGACCCATGAAGATAAGTTGTTAGGGCCTATTTATCCTGAACGAGGGCTGAGACAGGAAGATCCTCTCTGGCCTTATTTTTTTATTTTATACGCGGAGGGTCTGTCATCTATGATCAGATCATATGAAAGTCGAGGAATTATTCATGGATGTAAGGTTGTTGCAGGTGCACCTTCTGTCTCACATCTTTTCTTCGCTGATGATAGTTAGTTTTTTCTTTTCTGCTAACCTTCTGAAGGCTCAAGCTATCAAGGATATTTTACATACTTATGAATTGGATTCGGGTCAATTTGTGAATTTCAATAAGTCTTCTATTAGATTCAGTTCCAATACTTCAAACCATCAGAGGAATGTTATTTCTTCTTGTCTTTCTGTTGATTTTGGACCTATGGAAGCTGCTTATTTGAGTTTACCTTCTTTTATTGGGAGAGACAAGAAGGAAATTTTCTCTTTTATTGAGAAGAAGTTGTGGAAACGGGTGCAAGGATGGAATAAGACTTTTCTTTCTCGGGCTGGCAAAGAAGTTCTACTAAAATCTGTTACTCAGTCTTTTCCTAACTATGCTATGACTGTTTTTAGATTGCCAGTGGGTGTCTACAAAAAGATTGAGACAATGCTTAATCTTTTGGTGGGGTACGAGTTTAAGACAAAAACAAGGCATTCCTTGGATGGCGTGGGAGAAAATGTGTAGGCCGAAACATCTAGGGGGCATGGGTTTCAGGAATTTTCATAATTTTAATATGGCCTTGCTTGGGAAACAATGTTGGAGGTTGCTGTCTAATAATTCCTCGTTGGATGCAAGAGTTCTTAAGACTCGCTACTATCCTCGAAACACAATATGGGATGCTAAAAGAGATACTAATCCTAGCTATACTTGGAGTAGTATTTTTTCAAGTATTGATTTTGTTAAAAAAGGATATAGGAAAAGTGTTGGAAATGGCAGCACTATTAGAGTTTGTTCTGACCCTTGACTGCCAGATGATGAGAATCCATATGTCACTTCGACTCTTGATGATTCTTTGCTAAATCTTCGAGTTTCTGGCTTGATCCTTCATAACCTTAAACAATGGAATTTGTCATTAATCTCAGTTTTATTTAATGAGCGAGATAGAGATTTAATTCTCCAGATTCCTTTAAGTTTCCAACGAAATATTGATGATTGGTTTTGGGTCTTTGATAGGAAAGGGATCTATTCGGTTAAAAGTGCTTACCGTTTTATTCGTGCATTCCCTCGAGATTTGAATCAGATTCTTCCCTCTCCTTTTTGGAAGAAATTTTGGTCTTTGAGCATTCCTGCTAAGATGAAAATTTTCTTTTGGCGTTCACTAAATGCTTGCTTACCGGTTCGTGCTATTCTCGTTCATAAAGGTGTGGATATTTTGCCTTTGTGTCCTATTTGTGGTATTGAGCCTGAATCTGTTTCTCATGTCTTATTTGAGTGTTGTTGTGCTAAGGCGGGTGGTCATATTCTCAACTGGATTTATTTCATTCTATCTCTATTGTGTTGCCTTCTTGGTTTTCTTTTGTTTCACATAATTATATTATTGATGATCTATATTTGGCTATTTCAATTTGTTGGGCTCTGTGGAAGAACAAGAATGATTTGGTTTGGCATAACCTTTAGCATTCAACTCAAGCTATTCTTTTTCTTGCCCGTTCGATGTTGACGAATTGAACTATTACTAGGAGACGCCAACCTGCAGCTTTAAACCAAGCCCATTGTACTCCTATTTTTTTGGCAAAAACCACCGGATAGCTACCTTAAAATCAACACAGATGTTGCTATTTTCAAAGATTCAAGGAAGATTAGTAATGGATCCATCTACTGCAAAAGCTATAGGTATCCGTCAGGCATTAAGTAGGGTTAAAAAGCAAAACTTACACTCTGTTATTATTGAATCAAATTTGTAATTGGTTATTCAAAGTATTCTTTCAACTTGTCGCAATCGATCCAAAATTAATTTGATTATTAATGATTGCTTATTTCTTTATAATTCCATAAATGATATTCATTTTAATTTTTGTAAAAGATCTAAAAATTATGTAACTCATTCTTTTGCGAAAAATGCTATTTCTATGTCAAGTCTTATTTATTGGAATTTATCTTTTCTTGCTTATATTTCTTCAACCTTAGCTACTGACGACTGTTTATCAATGAAGTTCTCTTTGTTTTACTTTAAAAAATAATAATAACCAAAAATTCAGTAACAAAATCATATATTTTAATTAATGATATTATATTATTATTTAATTATTTATATTTCAATTAATTACATTTAATTATTATTATTATTATAGCAAATGTCACAATAATTGTGACGCCAAACACTCCTAAACCTTTAAAAAATCAGTTTGATTGAATTAAATAAGTAAAGCTACAAGCTTATAACCAAATAAAATAATTAGTTATTAACTTTCCAAAATATCAAAAAATAGCTAAAGTGCTACCCACCAAAGGCCTAAATCGGTTGAAAGTTGTAACTTTTTCCACTAACCCCGCTAAATTAGTGGAGCGTTGTCATTTAAATCACTAACTCAAATTAGCGTATGGAAAGTAGTCTTCAGGTCCTCGAGTTCATTGTCACGTCATCTGACCACTTTTTCACAAATTTGAAGAAGCGCTCGCACTTTAAAAACGGCGCTCTACATTTTAAACCTACTCCTTCACATTCTTGTTATGTGTTTAAAATCATTGCCTCTTGAACTGACAATTTGAATCATACTCAAAATTCAAAATGCAAAACCAATTCATTAAGTGATTAAAAAAAGAGAATCATATGAACTTCTTAATGCTAGTGAGAATTGTTTGCCAATCCGGATGGGTTGGTTACTATGTGGTTGAATAACCATGGCAAAGACACTTGACATTCTTAGAACAACAAGCCTAACTTGACCAAAATCATTTCCAAGTCCAACCAAGCTTCTTCCAATGAGGAGTCGTAGTTTAGATTAGCAGATTAAGGTTTCTTTCATTAGGTTGGAACAAGATGACGCATGGTAATGGGTTCATCTATTAATACTCATAAGCAGATGCAAGAAGATGTGAAATTTGCAACGAGTTGTTAACACATCATGATATGTTACCATTCTGGTGTTCCATGTGAAGAACATAGGAAATTTCAGTGCACAAGTCCTACGCTAAAGCACCCTAAACAAGCCAAATAACATTGCAAAACTACACAGGGAGGGAAATAGTAATACATCAAAACGCTACGCCTTCTTAGGGGATTTAGTAGCCTTAGATGGTGACTTGGGCTCAGCCTTCTCGGACTTCTTGGGAAGGAGAACAGGGTTGATGTTGGGCAAAACACCACCATGAGCAATAGTCACACCTGCAAGCAGCTTCCCAAGTTCTTCGTCATTCCTCACAGCCAAAAGCACATGCCTTGGGATTATCCTGTTCTTCTTGTTATCTCTTGCTGCATTTCCAGCCAATTCCAGAACCTTGAAGATCCCAAATGTTAGGTTAATACACAAACGTTAAATCACAAATCACATTATAATTCCCACAAAAATATAACCCCCAAAAAATGATAATCTCATGAACCTAACCCTACAAACTATCAATTGACATTATTAATTACCTCAGCTGCTAAATACTCGAGGACAGCAGCAAGATACACCGGAGCTCCCGTTCCGACGCGCTGAGAGTACCGTCCTTTCTTCAAATACCGACCGATTCGGCCTACCGGAAACTGTAAACCGGCTTTGACAGACCGAGAGACCGGCTTCTTCTTTGGACCGCCTCCTTTTCTGCCTCCCGCTCCTTTCTTCACCTTTGTTCCGGTATCCATATCTCGAAAGTAGAAGAATAGAAACTGAACTAATAAAACTAAATTTCTCGAGAAACAAACAGAAAGAAGTTGAAAGACCGGATTGATTTAGGTAATGAAAGATAAGTGGGTGGGATGTATATAAATAGGACTCAGAAAATGGGGCGAAGTGCTTTTGGGATGCGCGATTTGGAGCGTTGGATCGGTTTCTATCGGACGGTCAAGACGAAAATGTTGGCGATCCGTGGGAACATTAATCAGCCAATGAGAAACGAATTGGATGAGTTCCGAGTAGGAACCACGTGACGGAATCTGGTCCCAAAATAAAGGGCCATTTGCTCCACGTAGCACTAGCATGTATTTTAATTTTTTAACATAAAAAATTCATTAATCAAGTTTTTAAAATTTTGAGAACTTATAATTAGATTTTATTATTCACATTTTAATTAATATATTAAATATAATAAAGTCACTTGTAATGCAGTTATTTTTATTTTATCCCTTAAAATTTCATAATTATGAAATATCTCTTAAACTAGCTGCCCGTTTTAAACATACTATGAACGACTGTATATCATATTATTCGTATTTGATGTCTGATAGGATGGTTTGAGTTGAAGAAAACAAAAAGGAAATTTGTGTTGTGCCTAAATAAAGAAAGAAAATTAGAGAGAGAAAATCATTAATTATGATTTTGTCCTAACCAACAATATAAATAGTGATGTCATTAGACTAGGTCGAACTCAAACCTAAGGTTGGGGTTTGTCTTGAGGTTCACGACATAATCTTAAGCTAGAACGAGATTGAGGTGTTGAAGTCCAATATGACTTAGAGGATGGTTGGTTCGCATAAGAGAATGATAATACGAATGAGAATGAACATAATCATTATAATTAAGATGGTTGGTTAAGATAAAGAAATAATTAACATTATCATTGACAGTGGTTGATTTGTTAAAAATATTAAGAAATAAAATTATTATATTTTAATTAATTACATTTAAATAATTTCATTTTAATCATAATTAGGGGGCCATCCTCGTGAGGAGCCCACCTTCAAAGTATTTCAGTAGCATTTTTTTGACATTTTTTCAATTAGAAGGGTCGTAAATCTTTAGTTGTCAGTTAGAGGAGAAGAGAAAACTAACTTTAATTAATAAATAACTTATCGAGAAAGTTAACGTTATTTAATATTGGAAGTTAAATAGTTTCCTTTAGTAACTATATAACATTAACTTGTTTAATTTATAAACACCTTTGAAGCATTTGAGTATATTTCTTATAATCTTTTTTTTTTATTTTCATCAATATATGAATCTAAAGTACTTCAACTCAAAAATTAACGGTAAAAAATTTCACAATTTTGTGTTATGAGTTTTAAGTGACAATTTAAAGGTAAAGTTTTTTATTTTTAATGTATTTTTAGCTTATTAAATATTTGAATATATTATAATTAATTTGTAATTTGTCATTAATGTGACATTATATTAGTATTTTAAATCAAAACATTAATATTAAATGATATTGCATGTATTTGTGTTTCTCCTTTTTTTATTTTTAGATTACTTATTTTATAAAAATATAATTAAACATTAATAAATAATTTAATTTTTATAATTATAATTTTCATTATACTTTGCCACAAGTAATGTAATAATTGTTGGATTTGTGCTCTTGTAGAGGTTCACTTAAGTTTAGTGATAATTTGACTAAATCAAATAATTTAAGTTACTCAATTCAAAGATTACATAAACGGTTTCATTTATTATAAAAATTCGTATGGTTCTATTAAATAT